>CADCXT010000675.1:13340000-13566581 GCA_902806775.1 Microtus agrestis
GAGATCCACCTGCCTCTGCTTTCCAAGTGCTGGGATTAAAGGCATGCACCACCACTGCCCAGATTGTAGCGCAATTTCTAATCGGTCTTAATAAAACCCGTAATCAAATACTAAGGAGTGAAAGCTGAAAGATCAGAGAAGCAGAGCAGCCAGCTACTAGTTCTTAACCTCTACAAAATCCTAAGACTAAATGGGGTAGCCTGTCTCTACAAGTCCTCAGACTGAATTCTGAACTCTTCCTGCCTTATATTTCTCTCTCTGCCCCTCCATATCATTTCCTGTCTCCACCTTCCCAGTGCTGTGATTAAAGGTGTGAGCCACCACTGCTTGGCTCTGTTTCTCTTTTAGACTAATTCAATCTAAAGTGGCCCAGGGTAGCTTTGAATTCACAGACATCAGTCTGCCTCTGTCTCTCTAGTACCACCACTGCCTGGCCTCTATGGCTAACTTTATCATGACCTCCACTATGATTCTTGAAGCGCCTGCTCAGCTGCAGGAATCATGAGAGGGGTAGAAGAAAAGGTAAAAGGTGGGGCATATGTTTGATGTGTCTCTGTCCTGTCTTGGTGCAGGAAGGGCTGGCGGAGCTCAACAGTTCAGCAGTCAAGCCGCAAGTGCAACCTTGGATCAACACTTTTCTCTCAGTCTCCCACAACATCGAGGAGGTCAGTCTGACACAACAGTCATCAAAGACAGTGAATCATCTGAACAGCCTAGACCTAACGTCAGCTCACCTCCACCTCCATCAAAGACTGGATTCCTCCCAGGAAACAGTTTGTTCCTGCTGTCAGCATGGCTCAGAGAAATGTGAAGGGATCTTGTCTTCACGTGACTCATCTTTACTGAGGCACAGCACATTTTTCCCCATCTGTCATCTGTCATAGACCTAGGAGCCCTTTTTTGTTTTGAGAGTCTCACTGTGTAACCATCTAAGAGCTTTATTCTCCTGGCCTAGCCTCTCCCTCGTAAATGGAGCATTGCTGCAGCCCAGAGCTGTTAGCTGGATATAGGAGCATTGCTGCTCAGCCTCGGACTCAAGCTGCTTTTCTGGGTTTGGTTAGGGGATTTGTTTGTTTGGGTTTGTGTTTTTATTTTTTTTATTTATTTATTTATTTTTATTTAAAATATTCTTTTTATTTATTATGTATACAGTTAGCCGGAAGAGGGTAACGGACTTCATTACAGATGGTTGTGGGCCACCATGTGGTTGCTGGAAATTGAACTCAGGACCTTTGGAAGAGCAGGCAATGCTCTTAACCGCTGAGCCATCTCTCCAGCCCCTGGGTTTGTGTTTTTAAACAGGAAATGATTTTATTTATTTTTATTTTATCAGGCAAGGGTCTCATTTCATTGTATAACTGAGGCTGTTATCAAACTTAAGGCAATCCTGCCTTGGTCTCTGAAATTATAGATGTAAAGTGCCATGCTCATTCAGGCTGATTTTATAGTCAGAAGCTACAGGAAGAAAGAACTTATTTCATCTACTTAAAAGGGCAGAGAAGGGATGAAGGTGAGTAGTAATTCTTAGATAGAGGCCCTTTGCAACCCCTACTTGCTTCTGATCATAGGAAGAATTCAATGACTATGAGGCCAATGATCCTTGGGTACAGCAGTTCATCCTCAACCTGGAACAGCAGATGGCAGAATTCAAGGTAATTACCCCTTCTGCCCTCACTGGCATCCTCTTGCCTACCGCTCTTGCTGTAGAGTCCAAAGGCTCACTGAATCGTCTGTGGGGATACTGCCTCTTCATGTAACTGTCTCACTGGAAGACTCCAGTGTAAAGGCAGAGGGACTGGATGAACTCTACTGATACAAGCTTTGTGCAGGCCAGCCTGTCTCCAGTCATCTATGACAGCCTGACGGGCCTCATGACCAGCCTTGTTGCTGTTGAACTAGAGAAAGTGGTTCTGAAGTCCACCTTCAATAGGGTAAGTTCAAAGGAATATGGGCCCACAGATCTCCCCTATTCCATCCCAGAATTTATGTCCTCTCTGCCACCAGCATCGCCTGCTTAGCTAGACCCAGTTCTGTATGGCTTCTGAGGCACTAGAACAGACTGGAGTCACAGGCCTAGTGGTGGTCTTACCTGCTAGTTTTTTTTTTTTATCTATCTATCTATCTATCTATCTATCTATCTATCTATCTATCTATCTATCGTGGGGAGCACATGCCACAGTGTACATGTGGACAACTTTGCAGTCATCCTGGTTCTCCATGTGGGTTCTAGGAATCAAACTCACATCATGGGTTGGTGGCAAGCACCCCTACCTGCTGAGCCATATCTTCAGTCTTTGCTCCCAGTTCTGAGGACCATTGAATTCTAGTTGTTTCATCATAGGGCCAGGCCTTAAACAGAGACAAGGTTTGTGTTCATTCTCCGGCAGCTAGGCGGTCTGCAGTTTGACAAGGAACTGAGGTCACTCATTGCCTACCTTACCACGGTGACAACCTGGACCATCCGAGACAAGTTCGCCCGGCTCTCCCAAATGGCTACAATCCTCAATCTAGAGCGGGTATGTGACTCCCTCAACCTAGCCCAGATTAGTGACTGGGAAGAGTTCAAAGCCAAATTTGGAACCCTGCCACTCCCTCATTTGCAAGTAGCACAGTTCTACAAGGCACCCTCCTGTGTGTCCCTGACTTGTCTTAGTAAAGCCCAGGAGCTTCCCTCAGAAGAGACTCACCCCTGCTGACCAGTTAATTCTTCCCCACAGGTGACTGAGATACTAGATTACTGGGGTGCCAACTCAGGTCCTTTGACATGGCGCCTCACCCCTGCTGAAGTGCGACAGGTGCTGGCTCTGCGCATAGACTTCCGCAATGAGGACATCAAGAGGCTGCGCCTGTAGCTGCCATGTGGCCCACCAGACATCAGGACCTATTTTCTAAGTAGCTACAGCCAAAGAGCCATGCAAAGCTATCTGGCTTAGGTAAGCCAGGGGCCCAGACTACACCACTGCGCAACAACCAGAAAGCAAGGACTGGACCCACTCCCAAGTCCCAGTAACAGCTGAGGCTGGAGGCAATGAGAGGGGTGCTTTAGAACAGCCTTTCTCAACTGAGAGAGGTGGGAGGCCAAGCAGGCAGCATATGGCCCCGCCAGCCTTCCCAGGAGTGGTCATTCTCTCACCCTCACACTACAGCAATGACCCTGACAGCATGAGAGCCTGGAGGCACCTGGGGATCTAAAGGCAGGGCTATGATGTTCACAAATAAACATCAGAATAAAGACACTTCTTGGAGACTTGCCATTGGTTGTTGGGTTTAGGAAGGGCTAGCTGCTTGGGCAAGACCATTCCACTAGTAGCTCTAAAACCTGAAGGCAAATGCATGAGATCTCAGCTTCTCATAGCCAGTCACGGGACAGTGAGAACCTTCATCCAGTCCTGGACTTCAACCCTTTCTTGTGCTATCGCACCAGAAGCTAGATCAATTCAGGGGCAGGGCCCCACAGTGCCAGAAGTGGGAATTACTCCCAGCAAGAACAAGAAAGAACTTTCTGAAGACAACCTTGAAAATTAAAATTTATTCCAAGAATGTGAGTGTTGAGAACCCATGGCCACTAGATTACCTTGGCACTGTCTGGAGTGTTGCTTGAAAAGGCTTAGGTTATCAAAAACTTTCTGTAGACTGCGCTGGTTCACTGCCACAGACCTGGGAATAGACCTCTATCCCTCCGCCCCCCAGCGGAGGGCTGAGGATCAAAGTTGAACACGGTAATGGAATGTCTTAAAAGTGTATCATCAGGGTTAGTCTGATTGTCATCCCTTCCAAGGCTCTAGTAGGCCTGTAGTAGGCCACGGAATTTGTAAAGTCCACATGAGACACTACTGTTAAGACTTTCCTTAATCCAGATGGAGTAGAGACCAAGTCTTAGCCACTGCCAGCTATGAAGTACAGTCCTGTTTGCACGTACTGCCTCTTCTGCCTGTCTTGCTTCCTTATCAGCAGCCTTGAGGAGGTAGGGATGAACTCCACTGAAGGGAAATGCAGCTCTACCTCTAGGTGTTGCCTGCTTCAGAGGGCCCAGCCTCACAAAGATGGGTGTCGCTTCCTAGCAACTGCAGGCTCAGGCCCTGAGTGTCCACTTCCACCAGGTGGACACTGTAGTTACCGAGGCCCTGGATAGGACAGAAGGTGTTGAGAGGGCTTTAATCAACTCCCAGGAGGCTGGGCTGGTATAGTTGGTAGATCACAGTGGGGTATTTCACCCCAACCAACTTCCAACCCTGACAGCAACACATACCTCAGCTTTGGCCAGCACAGCTTCCAGAGCCTCTTTCTGCCGTGGTTCCTTGGTCAACAGATAGAGAAAGCCCCCACCGCCTGCTCCTGCCAGGCTTTGGCCATATACATGAGGGGCCAGGACATCCATCATTCGCTGCACAGCCAGCGGCTCACAGCCTGGGGCCATAAGCTTCTTCTGTTCCCAATATGAGGTCAGGTACTGGCCCAACAGAGGCAAGTTTCCTGGGGTTGGGAGAGAGGGGATGGTTTGCCTGGGCCAAGATGTCAGTTGATACTCTTTTGTAGAGGGAAGAGAGTGTCAAAAGGCACTTCTTCACCAGTATTAGGACCAACTACACAGGTTTTAGGCCTGATATGCACAAAGCAATTAGCATGGTGCCCAGCCCAGTCTGTTCTCAGCCTTACCCTTGGGGCTCTGTCAGTTCTCACTGCCCTGCAATGCAGGCAAGGCAGAGCTTCTTGCTGTGTTTCCTAGTAAGTGGGGTCAGAGGGCCTTTCCCGTGAGAGAAGTTTTATGCTGATAGGGCTCCCACACGGAGAAATAGGAGGTCCCCAAAGACCTAATTTGTGGAGTTGTGTCAGGCCTGAGACAAAAGTAACTGCGTGGATAAACACCTCACCTTGGCGGAAAGCGTCGGCACATTTCTCAGTCTGTCGCACCAGTCTGCGGGCGTTCTGCACCACAGCAGGCACCCGAGCATACCAGTTCCTCAACACATCCTGTGGGGCGGGCATGGAAGGTGCAGTGAGAACGGGTCCAGCCAAGCCCAAAGTGCCTTCCTAACTTAGGGGCTGAGCTCACCTGCAGCAGATTCCGTGCCAGGCGGGTCTTGCCAGTATACACCAGGAGCAGGTGGTCATTGATCTTCTGGACAAAGCCCTCAGGCACAATGATTTCCTCCACCTCCACCTTTAGGGGCAGTTGGGCCCTGGAGCGCCCCACCTTGATGCCAGGCATTAGACCACTCACTTGGTCCTGCCAGCCACCTCCTGTAAGCCCCAAATCCTGTCACTGTTGGAGCCTCCATGGTCCAACCTCACCCAGCCTAGTTTTATGACCCTAGAATGGGAAGACATCTTGTCCCAACTCTAGCTGAGACTCTGAGCCACGACAGCAGACCAGTCAGAAAGGGAAAAGGGCTGCAGTCAAGACCCAAGCTTTGTTGCAGATCTAATGTCATTAGAGCAGGAATAAGGCATGTCAGAAGATAGGATTTCCATGTAATCTGCCAGTGCCCCACAATGTGTCTTCTAAGAGGGTTTGAAAATAAGCACATGGGGCAAAAAGAGGGCTCCGCAGTTAAAGGTGCTTACTGCTCTTTCTGAGGAGCAGAATGTGGTTTCCAGCACCCATATCTGGCAACTCACAACCACCTGCAATAGCATAGGGGATTAAATACCTTACAGTTTCTGCAAGTACCCACAAGTACACATAACCCACACAAAGTAAAATAAAATGTCTTTTTAAAATTTTAAAAAAGAAGAGGGCTAGAGAGATAACTCCACGGTTAAAAGCACTGGCTGCTTTTCCAGAAGACCCAGGTTCAATTTCCAATGCCCACATATGGCTTACAACTCAAGTCCCAGGGGCAATTGAACACCCTCTTCTGGCCTCTGCATGTAATGTGCAGACATACACAGACAAACCACCCATACACATAAAGTCACCCCAGTGGCTACTGATGTAATGTCTAGGTCCCTTACATCCCACGACTTTCTCAAAAGGACATGTTTTTGCTCATTTTATCCCCAGGCCCCAATAGAGTAGATTATCGATAAATGTCAGTTGACCAAATGAACCTGAATGGCACACCTCAAAAGGAAACTGAAAGCTCCCAGATGGAAGTCTTTTGCTAATGACTGCCTGTTGTGGGGTGAGTCAGTACAAAAGTAGGGCTACAGAGGAATTGGAGAAGACCCCATACATTTTTGAGGCCATTTTCTTCAAATTATACCAGAAATGAGACCCTTGGGTAACCAGAACAGTCTAGGATCTAGATCCAGACAGATGTGCACTGCTTTACATTATGCTTAGCTTCCAAGTGCCATAATGGCCAGGAGGAGAAGTCTGGTGCCAAGAACATCTCAGAGCTTAGTCTTACCTGGACCCTCACTGTTCTACCACAGAGGGAGCAGTGGGCCCAAATGTTCATAGCACAAGAGAGCGCCAACTTGCCAGAAAGACTGAAGGTCCATCTTCCAAACCCAGATCTGCCCCACAGATTCTAAAGGACAGCCTGGAGTGGGTAGTCATGAAGACCATCTGGCACCACAGGTACCCAGTAATGAAAGAAAGGCGCAATTGGGCCTGGAGAGATGGCTCGGCAGCTAAGAGCATCTACTTTCAGAGTACAGGGGTTCAATCGCCCCTGTAGTGGCTCATTACCATCTGTTAGGTCCTGCTTTAAGCAATCCAGCACCCTCTTGGGCACTCCCTGGGCCTCAGACAAGGTGCACTTATATACATGCAACCAAAACACTCGTACACAAAAATCGAAAGGAGCCCTCAAGTAGGCATTCATGGGACATTAACTCCTTTGAGATAAAACATTTCAAGTTGAAAAGCATCAGAAATCAAAGTGATAAGGAAACTGACCATTTTAAAGAGTAACACAGTTATGTGGCTACTGGTAAATCTAGGGAGCCTGCCCTACAGGGTCTATGGACAACGTCGGAATTCTCCACCACCCTAGTCCACTTTGTACCTGTGGTGAGCACCTGCTCCAGGTGCAATACTGCATGGATCAAGGCCTCTGTGCCCACTGCCTGGCCTGCAGCCCGCTGCAAAGCAGCCAGGGCAGCCCCTGCCAGGATGCTGCTGGTGCCTGCAAAACACAGAGGAGGGCGCCAGTCATGAACCACTCCTGCCCAGCTCCACACCACCCCTCTTTCTGCTGCACAGAGGCCAGGGATGGTGACCATAAGCAAGACTGAGGAGTTGAGACAAAAAAGATAGACCACAGAGGCCCAGGGCTTACTCACCAAGACCGGAGCCATGGGGCAGCTCTGACCAGGTGTGCAGCTCAAAGCCACCATTAAAGGACTGTAACAGCTGTTCACACAGAGGGATGTCTGAGTGGACATGCACAATACCAGCACAGATAAAGGCTGCCTTCAGCAGGGCCCCTGAGGGATGAGCACAAAGGAAGGAATTGCACTCCTAGGCCACCACTTAGCCCACCTCACTGCAATTTTTCAGCCCAAGATGGAGCTCCTCTGGTCAAACCATAAAGGGACATTTAGGCTCTCTTACCACAGGCAAATGTGTCACTTTGTCCTGTGCCAGTTTGTACCTAAGAAGGGTGACTGCTAGCCCCTTCTAGTCTTTCAGGGCTCCTCAAACATCCTGGCTAGCCCTAAGGTGAGGTCCCCAATAGTCTGCAGTCCTCTGTGGATGGATCTCCAAGTTCTGCCCCCAACCCAGCTGGCTGTGACTGCCATTCCTATTTGACCATGTCTTAGCGGTCCTGACCTGGGGCGTGAGGCTGGCAGTAATCCTGCAGGTCATTCAGGCTCCGGCACACTATCTTCATGGTCATCTCATCCTGTCGAGGCCCCGCTGCCAGCCACAGCTCAGGCTCCAAGATACGACGAGCCTTGGCCCCAATGGGCCGGCGGCCGTCCACCCGCACAGCCAGGCCCAACACTGCTCCGCCAAGCTCATAGGCAATGGGTGGTGTGTCACTCCATCCACCTGGTTCAACAAGGTCACAGGAGCCTGCAAGCCTGGCTCTGAGGAAGTTACCAACACCTCACCCAAGGGACTCACCAGAGAAATCCACACGGGCAGGGCACTCAGCCACCACCCACTGCCCAGGAGCTGGCAGCGCCACTGGCTGGGTGGATACAAAGTGCTGGGCTGTCATCACAGCCTGGCGGATCAGGATCTGCTCAGCCCCCTCATAATGGCGGGCAGCTCGAACCAGCAAGGCAGGCCTGACAGGAAGGGAGACAGCCGGTTGCATGGAGCCGCAAGCTGGGGGTAGACAGCCTGTCTTGGTCAATCTGAACGCCCCGTTCTCTGAGTTTCCACCATCAGGAGATCCTTCCCCAGATGACTTCTCAGTGGGTTCCAACTGAGTAACACCCACCTGCTCAGCCACTTTTCTCTTTCCTGGGCAAGTGCCTCCACACCCCTCACCAGGTCTCCACATTCCAAGTATGAGAAAGGCTGAATCCACTCAGGGTTGGCAGCCGGCCCACTGCGCAAACCTCCTCTGCCCTCTGCCATGCAGCCCAGGACATCGGCCACACAAGCCAGAGCCCGGGCTGCCACACCAGGATCTTCTGCTTCAGCTGCGACTGAGGGACCAGGAGTTAGGGGTTTCGGAAGAGAAGGCTGCTGGCCTTCTGCTCCCAATCTTGACAGTTCCCAGTTACTCCAGACTCCTCATTCCTACCAGCTTTTGTCAAGATGTGCCCCCTGCCTGTGAGTGCGTCCTACTTGACCAGCAAAGGTTTTACTCTGCTAGCTCCAGCCCAAATGTATCCACCACTGCTACCTGAGCAAGCAGAATGGTTAAGAGTTCAGGCATGGCCGGGCGGTGGTGGCGCATGCCTTTAATCCCAGCACTCGGGAGGCAGAGGCAGGCGGATCTCTGTGAGTTCGAGGCCAGCCTGGTCTACAAGAGTTAGTTCCAGGACAGGCTCCAAAGCTACAGAAAAACCCTGTCTCGAAAAAACAAAAAAAAAAAAAAAAAAAAAAAGAGTTCAGGCATGGCCGGGCGGTGGTGGCGCATGCCTTTAATCCCAGCACTCGGGAGGCAGAGGCAGGCGGATCTCTTGTGAGTTCGAGGCCAGCCTGGTCTACAAGAGCTAGTTCCAGGACCGGCACCAAAGCTACAGAGAAACCCTGTCTCGAAAAACCAAAAAGAGTTCAGGCATGGGTCGGTGAAGAAGTTTGGGATAAATGCACTTACTGCCAGACCTGACGACCTGAATTCAACCCCTGGCACCCACATGCTAAAAGGAGAGCACATGTGTCCTCTAATAGACATGCACACACACAAAAAATAAATAAATTTAAAAAAAAATGTGTTGTTTTCGAGACAGGGTTTCTCTGTGTAGCCCTGGTTGTCCTGGAACTCATTCTGTAGACCAGGCTGGCCTGGAATTCACTGATAAATCCACCTGCCTCTCCCTCCAAGTGCTGGGATTACAGGTTTGTACCACTACTACCTGGTTTAAATAAATAATTTTGAAAGAGTTCAGGGGTCAAACCACATGGGTTCAAGTCTTAGTCTCAATTGGCTGTGTGGCTATAGGTGAGTAACTTAAACAGGGACGAGGATCCAATCTTCTCAGGGCCACTAATGAGGCACTTTCTCTAAGGCTAAGAATCTTAGCCACCAGGCCATATGGTCCACGTACAGTGTGGGAGAGCTGCCCATATGTCGGGTCCCTGCTGGAGCTCTGCACCCCCTTCCTGGCACTCAGTACCGAATACACAGGCCTGTGGATGCCATAAGGACCCAGAGGCTTAGCAACCAGGCCTCCATCTCCCACTAAAAACCTTACTAACAAGGACAAAGCTTTCTAAAAACCAAGCTCGGGTACCTTTTCTCAGAATTGCATGGCTCCCTCGTCCTTTCAACTGATGGCCTAAAGGGCAGGCAGGGCAGGAGATCATAGTTGGACTCCTTAGCACACTCACCCTTGTCCAGCGTGGCCAGCAGGGGTCCAGAGCAACCTTCGCCAACAGCAGCCCGGATCAGTGGGCGCAGGCAGAGGTCCTGCCGAGCCTCTAGCACATGCCGTGCCTTCTGTAAGGCCTGGCAGAAGAACAGATCCCGACGGGAGGCCAGTGTGGCAGCCCGGTCCAGGCAAGGCTGCAGCTGCTCCCAGGACAGGCGCCAAGAGGCTCGCCAGGCCCGCAGGGCTTCACCTCTGTCCTCCTGGGGATACAGCATCCACAGCACGTCCTGGGGCCCCAGGGCCCTCATGGGGTGGAGCACAGGGAAGAGGCGAGCACTGAGAAGGCCTCGATCTGAGGGGGGCGTGTCTGGGTCCCACAGGTCCCAGTCTCTGGGGTGCAAAGAGGTGCATTAATGGGAAGGAAACAAAGGCTCCTGACTCCTTCCCAAGCCCTGGGCTGTCTGTCAACTCATGGGGATGGGACATACTCCCCCATGGGAGGCAGTAGTGTATTACAAAGGGAGGGAGGCTATGCTGCTTTATCACCTTGCTTAAGATACTGAATAAAGAAAACCAAAGTCTAAACACAGCACAACCAGGGAATGAAAGCTGCACGGCGGGAAGTACTGGAGAGAACCCAGCTTCTCCAAACTGTACTAGGCCAGCAGGGTGCTAAGAGGACCGGACAGGGCTGCTCAGGCACAAGCTTCAAAGAAACAGCCACAGGGGCTGCCAAGGCGCACAGAGGCCTGATGGGAGCATCCAGCTTACTTACCGGATGCCTGTCTTCTTGAAGAACTCATTCCAGGACATGTTGAGATACATGCCTGCCCCCTGTCTCTGGGGGAAGAGGAAGAAGCAGTCAGGAATGCAGGGACCTTTGAAAGGGAATAGGGGATACCAGGCCAGAGGCTGGGGAACAGATGCTCCAAAAGGGACTGGAAGAGAGAGACACACACACACAAGAACAGGCTCCTTTAGACTACTTCAACACTTCCACCCAAATGCCTAGGATTTAGAGCAGAATCCTGAGTTCTACTTATGGGGGGCATTACTGACTATGAGACCCAAGCTACCGCCTCTAAATTGGGGATAAAATTCTCAAAGGTCTATTGAGGCATCTGGCCACCCCCCCCCAGTCTATCCCAATGGCCAGTGCTCAGAGACCCTTGTGATAGGATAGAGTCAAACCCCCAGGGGCTCCCAAAAGTCTGAGGATGGAGGCAAAGGAACATGAGGTAGATGCCTACTTCCCAGCTGTCCAGACGGCCAACAAGAGTAAAGACTCGGCTCAGGGAGCCATGCAGCCGCACATGGTGTCCCTGCAGGATGAGGTCATGGAGCTCCAGGCCATGCAGTGCCTCGGAGTGGGTGGTATCCAGGCCACTCACAAAGCAGCCAGCGCCAATATGAACGGGGCCCTGAGAGGAAGGGGGAGCAGGCGTCTTGAGGTGGGAAGCAGGTAGGTGGGGCGTCCAGGCAAATGCTGAGCAGTGGCACGCCCACCTGCTTCCCCCTGCCCACGCTGTCAGGCCTTACCCTCAGGTGGCAGTGCTGGAGGACACTCCGAGGCCCCAGGTGGACGGGACCCTCCAGCAGACAGCTGACCACAGAGCAGGAGGCCTCTAGCAGCTCTGGCTTCTGTGAAGCCAGAGAAGAAAATCAGGAAAGCTGAAGGCCAGGGGTTACCTTCATTCTCCCTTGGAAAACAAGATCTGGATGGGAAGAATAAGACCCGCTGCGCTCCAGGAACTCCAACCAGCCAGATGCCCTCTATCCCTGTCCCAGTCTAAGCCAAAGAACGTGTCCCATCCCATCTATCCAGCTACTCCTGTCTCAAGAGCAACCTCTGAACTCCTGTCTGCCCTGACCCCCAGCATCACGGCACTGACCAGACCCACAGGTGTCTGTGTCCACAGAGACCCCACAGAAAGGCCTTCCCTAGCAGCTCCCTGGCTCTGTGGCCTTGGATAAGTGCCTCAACATCTCTGAGCCTCTACTGCCTCTAGGATATCTTACTGTGGTGGTGCACACCTTTAATCTCAGCACTTGGGAGGCAGAGGCAGGCGGATCTCTGTGAGTTCAAGGCCAGCCTGGTCTACAAAGCTAGTTCTAGGACAGCCAGGACTGCACAGAGAAACCCGTCTGGAGTGGGGAGCAGTTCAAGGTCATCCTTGGAGACATGCCAAGTTTGAGGTCAGCCTGGATACATGAGATTATATGTTAAAAAAAGATAGTTAATAATTAATTGAAATAGAGCTAGCACCTTAACTCATAGGTAAACTGTTCCAAACACAGGATATTTCTTTCTCTGGAGCCCACATCTCACTTGACCTCAAGTACCCAGCAGGCACCTGTTAAGGGGCAGACAGATCTCACCTCCACCTGGGAGTGGACGATCTGGGCCACAGCAACCCCTGGCATTGTGAGGCTGTGCAGGAATTCACTGGCATCAGCAGTCATATAGCTGTAGCCCCCATCAGGGATATACACTGTAAAGACACAAGTGTGGACCTCAGGGGGCTCGAGAGATGATGGCTCGGATGTTAGAAGCGCATACTGCCCTTGCAGAGGACTAGAGTTAATTCCCAGCACTCACAACCACCTGTAACTCCAGCTTCAGGAGATCCAATGCTCTCTTCTGGCCTCTGAGGGCACCAGCACCCACATGTGCATACCAACAGGCATCCATACCAACACAAGCATACATATAACTTTTTTTTAATATTTATTTATTATGTATACAATATTCTGTCTGTGTGTGTGTATGCCTGCAGGCCAGAAGAGGGCACCAGACCTCATTACAGATGGTTGTGAGCCACCATGTGGTTGGTGGGAATTGAACTCAGGACCTTTGGAAGAGCAGGCAATGCTCTTAACCTCTGAGCCATCTCTCCAGCCCCCACATATAACTTTTTAAATTAAAAAATAAATCCTTTTCAAAAGCACTGATTCCAACCCTGTCCTGCTGCCACTCCAGTACAAGGTCAGGTGGCTGCCACCAGGCACCAGAAAAGCAGGCGTGGGAGTGAGCTACTTGGGACCAATGATAAAGCTGAGTTTCAGAGTCCAGGCCCAGAGATAGCAGGTGGACACACCGGGAAAGGAGCCAAAGCAAGAGATAAGAGAAGACAGGAAACGGAAGCAGCTTGGCAGGAGAGCTATGGATGGGGAGAGCATAACTGTCTGGATCATGGGCTGGCCTGCCTATCCCACAGTACAGGAGGTAGCTTTCTCTCCACCCAGAGGGGCAATAAGAAACACTCACCCTGTGGGCATGGTGGCACATGTACTTGGGAGGCAGAGGCAGGCTGGTCTCTATGAGTTTGAGCCCAGCCTGGTCTACAGAATGAATTCTGGGACAGCTAGAGCTACACAGAAAAATGCTGTCCCAAAAAATAAAACAAACAAGCAGACCGGGTGGTGGAGGTGCACACCTTTAATCCCAGCACTTGAGAGGCAGAGGCAGGTGGATCTCTGTGAGTTTGAGGCCAGCTTGGTTCACAGAGCTAGTTCCAAGACAGCCAGAGCTGCTACACAGCTCTGTCTCAAATAAATGAATAAATAAATAAAAGCACTACTCACCCATCGTGAGGGGCTGACCGCGAAGTTCCCTCCACAGCTGGGCTCGGGCTCCCTTCAGGTAACCTGCTACGTCTGTGTCACCTTGCCCCATCTCTGGGGGCCGCCCAGCCAGGAAGTTCTCCCTGGTCACATTTTGAGCCATGCAGAGCAGGATGTCGAAAAACAGAGACAGCTGGGTAAGGATAAGAAGCACAGCTAAACTATTGGCAAGGCGGCAACTGGACCCCACAACCCCACGGCTGGGGGAGTCCTATCTGCAGAGATGCTGGCCCAGAAAGGTCACACAGCATCGCACCCCCAGCCAGGTGACCCCAGTTGCCTTTTTCCAGTCACCTGCACAGGCTGGGCTCCAGAGTCCAAGCCCATATAGGTGCAGGCATCCAGAGGCGGGCTCACGTGGGTAGCCAGGAGGTGTTCAGCCGTCTCCACAGAGAAGAAGACAACCCCAGAGACCTGGAGGGACCCACAAGGCTTGAGTGGGGGAACCCTGAAGCCAAGCTCAGGCAGGAGGAAGACACATACAGTAAGCCACCATGCCGGGTACTATAACAGGCATGGACGTTTTGGACCATCTAGCCCCCAGATTCCAGGTCTGGGCAGCTCCCACCAACACACACACGGCACACACACAGCACAGAACCCCCTCCTGCCAATCCCAGTCCCACACCCTTTCCCAATACTCCCACCCACGTCCATCCTGGCCTGCTTCCATATCTCTTTCTACTGTGTTCCTTAACTTTGGTAGCTTTCTGGCATAGAATGAGACACTGAACTTCCGAGTCCACCTGCTCCCTAGACTCTGGCTCCATCTGCCTCCTGAAAGTCTCTTTAGCTCTGGTTCTAGCTTGGCCTGGAATCATCTACTGTGAGTGGGGCTTTTCCCCAGAAAGAAAGGGAAGCTGCCCCCCCCCCATCCATTCCAAAAAGTCCCCAAGATTCTTTCATCCCAAGCTCAGCAACCATACCAGGGGTACCAGCCCGTCAGGCCTGACACACCGCTGTAGCTCCGCCTTGGTGCCCTGGTAGAAAATGTCCAAAACAAAGCCCTGTGGGGAGGGGAGGAACAGAATTACGAACAGGAGCAAGGGATGGGAGCCAGAAAGTGGGCACAGCTGTGAGTGTCAGCAGACGGTCTCCACGTGAGAAGACTCAAGTCTGCCGGGAACCAGTATGTCTGTGGGACCACAGTGCGCAGACTTCTACCTATACAAGGTTAAGGGTGGACTTTAATGGCTGTCACAGCCCCAGCGCCTGAACACAACCTGACACGCAGAGGCTGTGAGCACCAGAGATGTAAAACTCCTCAGGCTGGAGGACAATGGGTTCCAGAGTCCAGATCTGGAAAAGCACCCCTGACCCAGGGCAATTCAGCTGTCCCCAGGAATAGTACCTGCGAGTCAGTGAGGTAGACACCGTGGTTGAGAGCATAGGTCAGGCTCCCAGGAAAGGCGATCACTCTGGTTCCCCGGAAGCCATCCCAATTGATCCCTGTGGGGTGGCACAATCAGGGTTGCAAGGTGGGGAGCCCCAGGCGTGAAGAAGCAAGGGCCCAGAGATGGGGCATCTGGGTAGCTCGAAACGGGAAACAGAGTTTCCAGGGCCAAGTGGACATTCCTCTGGGAAAATGGCAATCCCTCCTCCCCTAAAGCTCTTCTAGAAAGAACTGTGGGCCAAAGGGGTAAGGTAGTTCTGCCTATTCCTATTTGGGTGTTTTTTTTTCCTAGTGGGGGTATGAGTAAATTGTTCGAGAACTCCCTATAGCTTGAACCTGCAGCCATCTTCCTGCCTCGCCCTCCTGAGGAGCTAGAGTAATAGGCATGAGACACCACAGCCAGCTACCAAGTCTACAGATGGGCAGACTGAGGCTCGACAGAGCGATGCTGGTCCCTTGGTCTGGCCTATGCTTCCTTTATGAATAGGCTGCTGACATAGGGTGGGTTATAGACGAAGGGCCAGCCTTAGGTGTGGAGAGGGAAGGTGGTCTCAGGCCGTCCCAGGCTCACCGGGGTTTGGAGGGACGGACAGAAGCATGTCGGTGCTGCAGACCCACACGCCTGGTGGGGAACCTGGGCCCAGCTGCAGCGAGCCAGGGGAAAGAGAGAAAAGAGAGAAAACTTAACTAGGGGCCTGGCCCAGCCCTGCCTCTACTCTCTCACCCCTGTGTTGGCTTGTTCTGTGTGCTCTCCCAACCACCTAATCTGAGAGGAGTCTGCTGCTGAAGGACCTCTCAAGCACCATCATGTCAGTGTTGACCCCTTCCCTCTCAGCCTCAAGGTGTGCTTCTTGTTTGTTTTGGGGGGACGGGGGTCTCATGATGTAGGCCTGACTGGAACTCAGAGATCCAAGTGACTCTGCTCCTGAGTGCTGGGATCAAAGGCGTGCGTCGCCACACCTGGCCCCCAAACTAACCGCTTGAAGTTCTAGCTGTGCACACAGCACACCATTCTTTCTGGGGTTCCTTCCTTATGTGAGCCACACAAACCCTCCTCACTGATGGCTCAGAATGTGCAAACTGGCTCTATCTGGGATGGGGCACCCTTGTCAACTACCTGGCCTTACCCGGTGGGTCATGATCTCCAACAGGCAGTCCAGGTTGCATACCAAGGCCTCCACAGGTGCCTGCGGATTCTCCACAGGGAGGCAAGTGAAAGCCCTGCCACAGTCATCAAAGGGGAAGTCTCGGCCCTATGGGGAAGCAGAAGCTCATAAGAGGGAGTCCTTGACACAGAGAACCAAACACCTCAGCCAGAACACTGAACGAGGGTGGGAGGCATTAAGTAGAGGAGGCTTTAAAAAAAATGTTATATTGATGGTGCTTCTTCGAATTTTTAAAATTAACATGATTACTGTGCAAAATTAGAAAACATATATACACAAAAGGAAAAAATTCCCTCAGGAACACTAAGTACTGCCCTCATTCTGAGGTATAGCCTATCGGATTTTCATTAGTAGTGCTTTTGTATGCTTCGCTTTGGTGTGTGTGTGTGTGTGCGCACACACACACTTGTGCCACAGGGCAGGTAAAGGAGGTCAAAGAAGAGAAGGAGTCACGTCTCTGCTTCTACTAGGTGGGTCTTGGCTTCACAGACGGCGCCTTTACCCCCGGAGCCATCTCAATAGGCTTCCGTTCATCCTTTCTCTAAATTTTGTCTTTAAACGAACATAAGCTGGTCAGGCATGGTGGCACATGCCATCAATCCCAGCACTTGAGAAGCATAGGCAGGTGGATCTGAGTGTGAGGGCTAGCCTGGTCTACATAGTGAGCTCCAGGCCAGCCAGAGCTACACAGTGAGACCCTGCCTCAAAAACAAACAAAGAAACATAAGCTCAGTAAACCAGAGATGTGACTTACTTGGTGGTGTGTTTGCCTGACACATATGAGGTCCTGGCATCATATGAACTGTGGCACAGCCTGTAATCCCATGCTTGGAAAGTGGAGAATTAGAAGTTCAAGTCTGTTCTCAGCTCCAAACAGTAAGTTTGGAGCAAGACAAGGCTACTTGAGGCTGTCCTTTTTTTTTTTTTTAATGTATACGTGTGCATGCCTGCTTCTCTGTATGCAGGAGGCCAAAAGAGGGGTTCAAATTCTGGGATTACAGGCACACAAAGCCATGCCCAGCTTTTACGTGGGTGTTGGGGATTTGAACTCAGGTCTTTACAGTTATATAGTAAGTGCTCTTACCCACTGAGCCTTCTCTCCATTTCCAGACATTTCGGTTCTTTCAGAGCCCTCTGGATTTACACAATGAACACCTTGCATACACACAATGGTAGAACACCCCTAACGTCCCTTCCAGTCTCTAGAACCAAGATTCCAACCCTCTGCACAGCCCATACCCTGGATTCCACTCACCATGTGCAAGATGAGGATCCAGGCTGAGTGCAGGACATCAGACGTGACCACCTGTCAAGAGCAGGAGAGCCCTGTTGACAGAGGCCTTGAGCAGATGGCACCTAAGGATGATACGCTCCTGCCCAGGGGTGGGTACTCCAATACAGGTATCAAAAGGAAAAAAGGCAAGAGCAAGACCAATGAGCACACAAGGCATGGTGGCACATGCCTTTAATCCTGGCACTCGAGAGGCAAAGACGGGAAGATCTCTGTAAGTTCAAGACCAGCCTGGTCTACATAGTGAGTTCCAAGACAGCCAGGCCTACATAGAGAGACACTGTCTCAATACATACATACATACAATTTTTTTAAATATTTATTTATTTATTATGTATACAATATTCTGTTTGTGCGTATGTCTGCAGGCCAGAAGAGGGCACCAGACCCCATTACAGATGGTTGTGAGACACCATGTGGTTGCCGGGAATTGAACTCAGGACCTTTAGAAGAGCAGGCAATGCTCTTAACCACTGAGCCATATCTCCAGCCCCCATACATACAATTTTTAAGAAAGACTGTTAAGGAACAGCTTGACAGGCAGCCATTCACTTGGCACGTCCTTGACTTACTTGAAGGGGAGGCAACAGGCAGTAATTTGAGGCCACATGAGTGCCTGGGGGTGTCAGCTCTGGTGGCAACTACAGTGTTTCCATCCCCTTGCCAATTCCACCTCCACTGCTAGAGATGGTTATGCCTAGGGCCACCGTCGTCCTCCTCCACACCTTTCTGCTGTGCAAGCAAGGTGACCGAGTAAAATAGCTAGGGGGCAGAGCGTGTAGGAAACACTGACACACATCCTCCTCAAAGGGAGGCCACACATCAGTTCCTTATGGGAACAAGAGTATAAAGTGGCAAGAACTATGAATGTTTTTGTTTTGTCTTAGAGACAAAGTCTCACTATGTAACCCTGGCTGGCAGGAACTCACTGTAGACTACCCTGGCCTTCAACTCAGAGATCCACTGCCTCTGCCTCCCAAGCGCTGAGATTGAGGTATGTGCCACCATACCCAGCAAGATCTTAGAACTTTTCCAAGAGAAGCCAGAAAGCATCCTATTGAATACTGAAATACTAGCTCCAAACTGCTTGAGACAAGGTTTTCATTGGCCTTAAGCTTGTGGTGATCCTCCTGCCTCAGCCTTCCTAGTGTTTACCATGCCTAGCTTCTGGCTCCTTCTTTCTAAAACCACTCCAAAAACCGGCCCTGCCTTTTGCCATGACCTGGATGGCAGGGTGGAGATGAGTCTGTCTAACTTAACACACTCAAATCAAAAGCCAAATGCTGAACAAACTAGGAAAGCTGAAGGTCACAGGAACCACTGAGTTCCAGCAGGAACACAGCTGGAGGGGCTGCAGCTCAGAAGCACTCACGGTGAAGCCTGCACGGGCGCTCAGGTGTTCCGCAGCCACCAGCAGCGCGTTGAGGGTGGCTCCTCCACTGCCTACTCGAGTCTGGGGGTCCTCCACAGCCAGTAACAGTGTCCCAGCAGGGATCTGCTCCCGCTTCTGCCGGATCTCCAGCTCTGAGATCAAAATAAATGCTGAGACACACACCATCACCACCCACCTGTCCGGACCCAAAAGGCCTACGTAAGTCTGGTAAACTGACTTAGCTTTTCATACAGTAGATAGCTAGATTCTTCCCAAACTCTTTGAGGAAGTACTGTTATCCTCATTTTACAGATAAGAAAACTGAAGGCCTGGGCTGGAGAGCTAGCTCACCGGTTAAGAACGCCGAGTACACCTCCAGAGGACCTGGGTTCAACTCCCAGCACCCACACGGCAGCTAACAACCGTTTGTAACTCTATGATCTGACTCCCTCACACATACATGCAAGGAAAACCACCAATACACATAAAATAAACTTTTAAAAATATCCCTTAAAAAAAAAAAAGAAATCCAAAGGCCATTGAAATAACATGTGTATCAAGTCCCAAGACTAGGGAGCCGTGTTTTAACCCAGGTCTACGAGGCTCCCTGTGCAGCAGGGGATCGGAGAGTTCTAGTTTAAGGTAAAGGTGGGAGGGCATGACACCTACCTCTCTGAAAGACCTGGACACTGTCCTTGTACTGGCATGTCAGGATAATGACTGTCCAATCAACCCCCCTTGGGTGCTCCATTCCGGCCAAAACGGAGGGTGAAGGCCTTCCTGAAACAGCAGTGTAGGAGTATATTTTTAAAATTAACTCTTTCTGGTAGGCAGTTTTATGAATTTTAACACAAGAATAGATTCCCGTTACATTTTTCTTTTATCATTTGTATGTGTCTGAGTGTTTGGCCTGCATGTGCATATTGTACCACGTGCGTGTCTGCTGCCTTCAGAGGTCAGGAGAGGTATCAGTTCTCCTGGGACTGGAGTTACAGATGGTTATGAGCCACTGTGTGTGTGCTGGGAATCAAACTTAGGTCCTCTACAGGAGTAGCAATGGCAGGTCGTGGCACACTCCTTTAGTTCCAGGACTCAGGAGGCGAGGCGGAGTAGGCGGATCTCTGAGTTCGTGGCCAGCCTGGTCTACAGTGTCAGGGCTACCCAGAGAAACCGTGGCGGTGGGGGGAGAGTACCAAGTGCTCTTAACTACTGAGTCATCTCTCCAGCCCCTCCTTATCCGTGACTTTGTTCACTGGACTTGTAAAATAAAAAGCATGGGGGGCTGGAGAGATGGCTCAGTGGTAAAGAGCATCGCCTGATCTTCCAAAGGTCCTAAGTTCAATTCCCAGCAACCACATGGTGGCTCATAACCATCTGTAATGAGGTCTGGTGCCCTCTTCTGGCCTGCAGACATACACACAGACAGAATATTGTATACATAATAAATAAATATTTAAAAAAATAAATAAAAAGCATGACTTTAAATGTCCCCGTCCCCAAAACAAAAAGTGGCACCTGCAAGTGGCTGAGTGGATGACATGTCTTTCTGGGGTGACAAAGGAAGTAAGAGTTTTGACGTCACCCTGTTTGGGGGGATGATGAAGGTTCTGAAACAGTCTCTGGGTCAAAGGTCCTACTCCTGGTTAGTTTTTACCGCCAAGTAGATAGAACAGAGTCAACTAGGAAGAAAGAACCTCAATTAAAGAAGGGCCAGGAGTTCCTGCCCTGACCTTCCTAAATGGCGGACTGTCAACAAACACACCCTCCCTTTCCTCCCCAGGTTGCTGAGTTTTATCACAGCAATAGGAAGGCAAACCTAGACAACTCTGTATACTAAGTGGGGGGGAGGGGCAGGGAAAGCCTCAAGAAATCAAGCAAGGCTGAGAAGTATTCCCCTTCCCTCCTCCAGCACTGGATCAGCCCTGAGAGTATTTAATACCCCAACTAACACTTAGGGAGTGTTTCTCCGCAGCCCTAATAGTTGATCTTTATCACACTGTGCAGATAAAGAAATCTGGGCTCAAAGGGTAAGCAGGCTGCCTAAGGTCAGGTAGAGCTAGCAGGGTCCTGCTCTCAGCCACAGTAAGAAAAACAGTCCTGAGCTGTCCCTGTCACATGTGGTTTGTGATCTTAGAATACAGAAAGTTAATTCTTGCAACACTTTGCCCATTTTTTTTTAAAAGAACTTCATTTGCCCAATCCAGGTTTTGGGGGTTGGGCTTTTTTTTTTTTTTAAGTTAAAACAGGGTCTTATGGATCCTGCAGTGGCCTCTAGTTTACTATGTAGCCAAGGGTGGCCTTAAACTTCTGATCCTTCCTCCAGCTCTACCTCCAGCTTCCATCTCCTGTGTACTGTAAAGGCTTGTGCCCACTCACCTAGCCAAAGTTTTTTGTTTGTTTGTATTTCTGGTTTTTTTTTTCTAGTGCTAGGATTCCTCAGCAAAATTATAGGATAGTGCAGTGCATATATCCAAAGACAATAAAATAATATGGCATAAACACGCACACACAAGTACACATTTTTGAAATAGGCGCTCACTTTGTAGGCCTAGCTGGCCTCAAACTTTCCATCCTCCTAAAGCCTCCACTTTCCAATACTGGGTTTATTGTGCTCAGCTTAGGGAACAGGCAGGGACTATGAACATTTTAGCATTTAAAAACCTTTAAAAGTTACACCTCTCTCTCTCTCTCTCTCTCTCTCTCTCTCTCTCTCTCTCTCTCTCTCTCTTTCTCTCTGTGTGTGTGTGCGCGCGCGCGTGTGCGTGTGTGTGTGTGTGTGTGTGTGTGTGTGTGTGTGTGTGTGTGTGTGTCAGGCCCTGGAAGACTCTGATCTGCGGCTTTCTGAAGAACAAGAGACAGAAAGAAGTTGGCTGGGAGTAAAACCAGGATGTAAACAGCATGTTCATGAAATGTCTACCTAGTCGGGGGTAAACTGAAGCAGGGAAACGACTCAAATCAAAATCAGTGCAGCGCTGGAGCTTCACGGGCTCAAGGGAATGCCCCTGTGTGCACCAGGTGTCCCCAAGTCGCGGAGCTCCCACAGGAAATAAGAAAAAGAAAAAACCCCTAGATCAAGCGAAAGCTGCACTGCAAAGGTCTCCTGCAGCTAGCTAGCCCTGGGGGCGACAGCTGAGATACAGAAAACCCGCAGGAAGGTGCCAGAAACTAGAGCGGAACTGGAAGACCCCCGCGGACCCACATACCTGCGTCTGCCTGGCGCTCCCAGAGCCGGCTCTTTAACGCGTCTGCGCGTTTAGCGCAGCGTACCCTGGGAAATGGAGTTTGCTTGGAGTCGCCAGCTCCTGCTCTTTCAGCCCCACCTTATTGAAGGAAAAGAGTTCTCTTTTTTTGTTTGTTTGTTTTCTGTTTTTTGTTTTTCAAGACAGGGTTTCTCTGTAGCTTTGAAGCCTGTCCTGAAAGTAGCTCTTGTAGACCAGGATGGCCTCGATCCTCCTGCCTCTGCCTCCCGAGTGCTGGGATTAAAGGCATGCGCCAACACCACACTGCCAGAAGAGTTCTTAACACTCCCCCAACGTCCAGAACTAAAATACTCAGAGAGACCAGGGAGTCTTTTTTGTTTGTTTTATATTTTGTATTTGTGGGTTTTTGTTTTTTTTTTTCCGAGACAGGGTTTCTCTGTGTAGTTCTGGCTGTCCTGGAACTCACTCTGTAGACCAGGCTGGCCTTGAATTTAGAGATCTGCCTGCCTCGGCCTCCCGAATGCTGGGATTAAAGGTGTGTGCCACCACTGCCCAGCAACGTTTATTTATTTTTATGTATATTGGGGTTTTGCCTGTATGCACGTCCCTGTGAGGATGCCCCCAATTAAATGTTTTCCTTTGTAAGAGTTGTCATAGTCATGGTGTCTCTTCGCTTTTGGTTTCTTTTTTTTTTTAAATAACTTATTTTGTTGTTGCTTTCTGTTTTCTCAAAGATTTTTTTTTCTTATGTATAGTGTTCTGTCTGCACTATACCTGCAGCCAGAAGAGGGCACCAGATCTCATTACAGATCTGTTGTGACCCGGTGGTTCCTAGGAATCGAACTCAGGACCTCTGGAAGATAAAGGCAGTGCTCTTAACTGCTGAGCCATCTTTTTTTGTTTTTTCAAGACAAGGTTTCTTTTTTTTTTTTTTTTTTTTTAAGAGTTTCCTGGAACGTCTAACGGACTGTAACAGATGATTCCAGATTGTTCCCATTAGAAATTAAGGGACATTGCATTCGTTTTCTTTTTTTTTAAATATTTATTTATTTATTATGCATACAATATTCTGTGTGTGTCTGCAGACCTTGTCACAGATGGTTGTGAGCCACCATGTGGTTGCCGGGAATTGAACTCATGACCTTTGGAAGAGCAGGCAACGCTCCCAACCACTAAGCCATCTCTCCAGCCCCAAGACAAGGTTTCTATGTACAGCCCTGGCTGTACTAGAACTAGATCAGTAGCGCAGGATGGCCTCAAACTCAGAGATCCACCTGCCTCTATCTTACAAGTACTGGTATTAAAGGCATGCACCACTATCGCCCAGCTATTAAAAATATTTTTATTTTTATTTATTTATTTATTATGTATACAGCATTCCTTCCACGTATGTCTGAAGGCCAGAAGAGGGCACCAGACCCCATTACAGATGGTTGTGAGCCACCATATGGTTGCTAGGAATTGAACTCAGGATTTTTGTAAGAACAGTCAGTGCTCTTAACCTCTGAGCCATCTCTCCAGCTCCGAAAATATTTTTAAATACAGCTTTATGAGAGGTGGAGGCAGATTCAGGAATTGCAGGACAACCATGGGTACATCCTGAATTTGAGAATCTCCTTAGTAAAAGGGAAAGCAGTATGTCATGGCTTTGATGGTGTAGCCCAGTGGTAAAGCACTTGCTTAGCACGCAAGGGGCTCTGGAGTCCCAGACATTCCTAAGATACGTAAAGAACAAGACTTGCAGTGAACCTGTTATGGGACAGAAAACATGAGCTTTATCTATATTTGAGTTTCTTACAAAAATTTACTTTCCAAATGTGGTCTCCTTTACAAAGGAGCCTGAGAGGTCTCAAGGTCCATCTCATAGGGGACTGTACAGTAACTGTATTCTTAGCTAGTCACACAGCTATGTCTGCTTTCCTGTCTCTATCTACAAAATTAGCTAACAGTGGAACCCATGGCCTGTGGTTGTTGTATAGGTTTGACTCCATAGTAAATAGGAGGGAAACAAACAAACAAAACCCAGCCATTATTGTTGGTGTCACACCCTTCCTGCTCTCTGAAAGCAAGGTTTTTGGTGTGTTCACTGCTGCGTCTTCTGGCTCTACGGCGGTGTCTAGGATGTTGTGAGTGGCAAGAAACGACTGCATGGAAGAGTGAAAAGCACACCTGCCCAGCGCCCATGGGAGTCATCTCTTCATTTGACCCCAGTCTCACTCATCCAGTGCTGGTTTCTTCTATGAACACAGGAAGCCTCTCGCAAGTGTTGAGGTGTCTCTTCTTGCTGCTGGTTCAGCAATGCAGATCCCAGGCTCTGCAGTGGAATGGGAAGCAGAGATGCCTGCTGCTGCAGTTTTGGCAGTGGCTCCATAAAACAGAATGTGTCCCTAAAGAGCTCAAAAGCAAAGGGCTTAACTTACACCCTGAGGAGAGATGGTTGGAGGACCTTGCTGATGCCAGGCTTGCTCTAGCAATTTCTACCAGTTCTGGCTCATACCTGGCCTATAATCTTAGCATTCCGGAGACGGAGGCAAAGGCAGAGGCAGGAGGATCACCCAAAGTTCAAGGCCAGTGTTGTCTACATAAGTAGATCAGTAGATCCTGTTTAAAAAGAAATAATTCTGGCTGGAGAGATGGCTCAGAGGTTAAGAGCACTGGCTGCTCTTCCAGAGGTCCTGAGTTCAATTCCCAGCAACCACATGGTGGCTCACAATCATCTGTAATGAGATCTGGTGCCCTCTTCCGGTGTGTGGGCACACATGGAGGCAGAATGTTGTATGCATAATAAATAAATAAATCTTTTTGTTTGTTTGTTTTGTTTTGTTTTTCGAGACAGGGTTTCTCTGTGGCTTTGGAGCCTGTCCTGGAACTAGCTCTGTAGACCAGGCTGGTCTCGAACTCACAGAGATCCACCTGCCTCTGCCTCCCGAGTGCTGGGATTAAAGGCGTGCGCCACCACCACCAGGTTAGTTCTTACATCTTAAATTAACCCATTTCTATGAGTCTGTGTATTGCCGCGTGACTGTGACATTACCTCATTTCCTACATGTCTTGTTTCCTCAGCAACTGGCTGGCGCCTCTCTGACTCTGCCTTTTTTCTTCCTGTATCTCTGCTTGGATTTCCTGCCTTGCTATATTCTGCCCTGCTATAGACCAAAGCACCTTTTTTTATTAACCAATGGTAATAAAACATATTCACAGCACACAGTGGGCAATCCCACATCAAACATCCTGTGGTTCTGGCTAGTTGGAGGTGAAGAATCAATTGTGATTAACAACATACCATAACTACTAAAGCAGTTTGCTTTCTGGGCACTTGGTGTTGGTCAGCTGGAGCTACAAACTTAGTGGAAATTAAGAAGATACCATCAGGGCTGGAGAGATGGTGGCTCAGCAGTCAAGAGCACTAGCTGCTCTTCTAGAGATCCTGAGTTCAATTTCCAGCAAGCACATGGTAGCTCACAACCATCTACAATGAAATCTGGCACCCTCTTCTGGCCTGCAGGCATACATGCAGACAGAACATTTTAAACATGATGATGTATACATGATAAATAAATATTTTTTTTTTTAAAAAAAGATGCCATCATTGACTCAAAATCTTGTGAGAAGTGTTTCTTGAGAGCACAGAGAAACTGTGTTCCAGAGGCAGACATGTTTGGTAGCGTGTAAGCATCACCCAGGTGGTACTGGTTCTGAAGGCATGAAGGGGTCCTGGAGAGCACCTGAGGCTTGGCAGTGCGAGAGACCAGGAGAGGCTGTTGTTGAAGGTGCCGACTCAGTAGCAGTTGAAGGCCCAGGACTGAAGGGGTCATGCAGAAAAGTTAAGGCTAGGCACCATGAAGAGAGCCTATGAGAGGCTATTGGTGAAGGTGCAGCCCAGTTGCAGCAGAAGATCCCAGCATTTTGGAGATGCCAGTACCATGGGGTGTCCACCAAGAACAGCAGCAGCAGTGGAGTAGAGCCAGCAGGAGCCTAGAAGATCTGTGTGTGCTGCAGAGGGCGGAGCTGGAGACGTGACCCAAGCCCTTTGGAGGAGTCCAGAAGATCATGAGAGAATCCCAGATAACTGGACATTGAGTTATGTGTGTTACTGGAGTTGGTTTTGCTTGGTTCAGATAGTGACAGCGCCCTGGTTCTTCCCTCTGGAAGAAGGAATGGATGTTTTGAGAGGGTGAGGGCAAGCAGGCAAGGAACAAACCCTTCCTTCTTCCATTGTTCTTATATAGGCTTCCAGCAGAAGGTGTGGCCCAGATTAAGGGTGTGACATCCAGCCTGAATGTCTGGATTAAAGGCTTGTTGTCTTCCTGCCTCAAGATCTGGATCACAAGTGTGTTTCCCATTTCTAGATTATAGTTCGTTCCTGGTATAGTCAAGTTGACAACTAAGAACAGTCAACACGAGAGTAATCGACCAACTAACTCTCTTAGTATCAGCCATGTGTACTGTTTGGTACCTCTCAGTTATGTCTCAAAAGGTTTCTAAGAATCCTCACCCTTTTTCTTCTCTCTCTGTTTGGTTTTTTGAGACAGGGTTTCTATGTAGCTTTGGACCCTGTCCTGGCACTAGCTCTGTAGACCAGGCTGACCCCAAACTCACAGAGATCCATCTGCCTCTGCCTACCGAATGCTGGGATTAAAGGTGTGCACCACCACTGCCTGGCTCTATTTCTCTCTTTTGTAAGGTGCAGCAGGATAAGGGCAGAGTAGATATAGAGAGCTCCGAGACAGGCCACAGGGTGGGCACAGTGCTGGTGTTTGGATGAAGTGAGAGACGATGGGTATCAGGTATTGTGTTTCACTGTAGCCCTAACACTTTGTAAGTGTGAAGGGGGGCGTGAGGTGTAATTGCTCTACACTCAAGCCCTGCCTGAGCTGCGAAGGAAGACCTTGCCTCAAAAACGAATTGCAAAAAGGACTAGGGAGGTAGCCCAGCTGTTAAATGCTTGCCAAGAAAACTTGCAAACCTAAGTTCCAGGCATGGTCAGGGATCCAGCAGCGGGTGGGGGTGGGGTGATTGCAGAAGCTCTGGGGCTTGCTGGCTCAGGATGGTTGAATCAGATTTCCAGACTAAATGAGCTTTTTCTCAAGAAATAGGATAGAGGGTGAGGGGCATCATTCAGAGGGTAAAGGCAATCACTGTCAACCTGATGGCCTGAGTTTCGTTTCCAGGCCCTACATGGTAGTGCACACCCGTCTTCATCTGACTTCCATATTGCCGTGGGCCATGCCAGAAGAGCAGCCAGTTGCAATTGAAGTTCCTGGTGTCAGCCCAGCAGAAGGGAATCCTCTGATGGGCCAGTCTTGTTAAGGCAAGGCCACAGACTGCAGACCCTGGAATGTCTTTTGCTTCTGCTGTGCCTTTACACAGTTGCAGCTGTCTTTCCCTGGTGTCTAGCATGGTGTAAGTGAACAGGGGTCGGGGGGATCTCCACTGCCTGTAATATAGTGTATTTAGCTCTTGGAAACATCTCGTTCTATTGAGCATTTTCACCTGTGGATTGTCAAGATGACCCCTTCCTAACCTGTACTGTCTAGTTTGATGATAATGATAGCTTATACAGAGTTTTGATGAATAAAAATAAATACAGAAATATGTTTCATAACCAGAGTCTGTGAGTCTTACCTAAGGAGCTGCATGGATTGTAGCAAAAGTCAATGACTAACCACTGAGTCCCAATAGCCCAGCTAGTTTAATGTTTTTTTTAACCTTAATGTTGGGAGATGTGTTCACTGGTTTCAGAGTGTATCACAGCTGAAACAAGGTTTTGAAAAGAATAGTTAGGCCGGGCGGTGGTGGCGCACGCCTTTAATCCCAGCACTCGGGAGGCAGAGGCAGGCGGATCTCTGTGAGTTTGAGACCAGCCTGGTCTACAAGAGCTAGTTCCAGGACAGGCTCCAAAACCACAGAGAAACCCTGTCTCGAAAAACCAAAACCAAAACCAAAAAAAAAAAAAAGAATAGTTAGACTAAGATGTTTTTCTAAAGTTTTAGAAAGGCACAGAGTTGAATGTGGAACTCTTTGAGGTCAGGGAACAAGAACAAAGCAGCCCAATTATTACTGGCTCACGTACTCTCCTTACTAGGTTTGGTGGATGACCAAACATGACAATTAATTCTTTATACCCATTTCTGTCCTGATGTAAAAAACTATTGATGAGGGGCTGGAGAGATGGCTCAGTGGTTAAGAGCTCCGCCTGCTCTTCCAAAGGTCCTGAGTTCAATTCCCAGCAACCACATGGTGGCTCACAACCATCTGTAATGAGGTCTGGTGCCCTCTTCTGGCCTGCAGGCATACATGGAGACAGAATATTGTATACATAATAAATAAATAAATCTTTAAAAAAAAAACTGGGCTGGAGAGATGGCTCAGTGGTTAAGAGCATTGCCTGCTCTTCCAAAAGTCCTGAGTTCAATTCCCGGCAACCATATGGTGGCTCACAACCATCTGTAATGAGGTCTGGTGCCCTCTTCTGGCCTGCAGACATACACACAGACAGAATATTGTATGCATAATAAATAAATAAATATTAAAAAAAACTATTGATGAGTGGATATGTACCCTAAAGATTTAAAGTAGAGCAGGCTGATTCTTTTTCATATATAAACATTTAGGTTTGTGATTCCCTTAAGATTCCTTATAAGAGGGCTGGAGAAATGGCTCAGAGGTTAAGAGCACTGGGTGCTCTTCTAGAGGTCCGGAGTTCAATTCCCAGCAACCACATTGGCAACTCACAACCATCTGTGATGAGATCTGGTGTCCTCTTCTGGCCTGCAGGCATACATGCAAGCAGAATACTGTATGTGTAATTAAACAAATCTTTAAAAAAATCTTCCTTATAAGATTACCTGTTAAGATAAGTAATAAAGTGATTGGTCCTTTCTTTATAACTGCACAATGCAGACTGCCAGTAAAAGACCTGACAAGAACACCTCGCTCGCCCACACAATTAATCTGTAAATTGCTTCAGTATGAATGTATGTGGGTTCTTGGGATAATTTGTTTTTCATCTGTAATACATAAAATGTTTAATCATGTGAAGGAGATGAAAAACACATTTTTACCTATAATCATTCACTTGAAAAACTGGAATGCAACTGTTCTGACTCTTGTACTGCCTGGAAGATTCTGTTGGGCTATAAAAGCTGTAAAACAGCACGAGATGGGGAAGAGAGAATAAAGAAGAAGAATAAAGAAGGAAACCATCAGGAGAGTGTGAGTGCCTTTTCCCCTAATCCCCCTCAGATAGAAAAGATCAGCTTTGTCAATGCCGTGGATTTCTATCAAAGCTCTGTGCTGCTAGAGGCTGGTCCCCCAGACAGCAGTACCTCATGAATGCCATGTACAAGCATGTACACACATTGCGCACGCACACACACATGTACACACATGTGAAATAAAAAGTATATGAAGAATGATTGAAAAAGATTCTCAGCATCCACTTCTACACACACTTGGCACACATGCATATACATGATAATTAACCAGATATTAATGAATTGAAAACAAGGACTCAAAGAGACGTCTGTATGCTCGTGTTCATAACAGTATTACAGTAATCAAGAGATGGAAGCGGTTTGCCGCTGGTGAATGGATAAAGAAAATGTGGTGTGTGCCTACAAAAGGATAGTATTCAGACTTAAAAATGAAGGGGATTCTGGCATATGCTTCAATATGAATGAGCCAAGAGGACGTTATGCTGAGTAAAATAAGGCACTCAAATGAAAGAAAGGAAGAAAAGAACAACAGAAGATTTATGCAAGTTTGCTGAAGAGGGGGAATCATGCACTCATTCTCTTCTAATGAAGCCTCCTATTGGCGTGTGTTGGAAAGTAGTCAGATGGAGAGAAATAGAAAGTAGAGTATTGAGAATATAGCAGAGTTGGCAGAGCGTTGGTCCAGATCAAGGTTCTGTGTGCATCCCTCGGTACCGGGATGGGGAAGAAGATAGAATGGCAGCTGTCAGTCAGGACTAGGAAGGAGGCAGAGTGGGAGCTCATGTTTTGTAAAATTAATGTCTGCCTCAAATGCAGACATTCGCCTGCCTCTGCCTCCCAAGTGCTGAGACTAAAGGCGTGAGCCAGGGCTGGAGAGATGGCTCAGTGGTTAAGAGCATTGCCTGCTCTTACAAAGGTCCTGAGTTCAATTCTCGGCAACCACATGGTGGCTCACAACCATCTGTAAAGAGGTCTGCTGCACTCTTCCAGCCTGCAGGCATACACATAGACAGAATATTGTATACATAATAAATAAATAAAATAAGTATTAAAAAAAATAATAAAGGCGTGAGCCACCACACGAGGCAGGAGGATCACAAGTTCCTAGGGTCATCCTCAGCTACATAACAAGTTCCAGGCCAGGTTAGGTTAAACGCTCACACGAAACTAGTGAGACAGCTCAACAGTAAAGGAGCTTACCTGGCAGGCCTGGCAACCTGCATTTATTCCACAGAAGCTACTAAAGGTGAAAGTCGAGAACCAACGACCCAGAAATGTCCTCTGACCTCCACACCCCCCATCCACACACACATACCACACACTATTTAAAACAAATACTACATTTATCTTTGAGGCAGGGTCTCCTCGTGTAGTCATGGTTGGCCTAGAACTTATTTTGTAAACCAGGCTGGCCTCAAATGCACAGTTCTGCCCGTCTCTGCCTCCTGAGCGCTGGGATTAAAGACATGCACCATCATGCCCAGTCTCATCTGTACATACTAGAAAAGAAAAGTGTCATACTTAGCTTCAGCTGTCAACTCGACACACCTGGGAAGAAGGAACCTCTGTTAAATAAGTGCGTCCTTCGTTCGGCATCTGGGCAAGTCCATGGGGACATTTGCTTAACTGCTAATTGTAATAAGAGGGTTCACCTTCTGTAAGCAGGGGTCCTGGGTTTTATAGGAAAGCAGGCTGAGCAAGCCAGCGAGCAGCGTTCCTTTACGCCTGCCTTGAAGTTTCTGCCCTGACTTCTCTTCACGATGGACTGTAAGCTGGAAAATGAAATAAGCCCTTTCCTCTCCACGGTGAGAGCTTGCATGGTGTCCATCACAGCAATAGGAAGCTAACTAAAACAGAAATTTATTTTTTTTGATTAGGCTAAGGTTTTTATTGTAGATATGAGTAGGAGAACAGCCAGCGAATGTGGAGGAGTTCAGAGAAGAGAGAAAAAAATAGGCAGGACATGGTCAGCTGACTGGACATGCCCAGGGATTAGGGAGGAGAATAATGGAGAGAGGAAGAGAGAGAGAACAAAGCAGGGAGGGTGGTGGTAAGAGCAAGGGATAGAGAAAGAAAAAAGAAACAGCGAGAATATGAGAATAGCCTAAATGTAAAAAAAAAAAATTTAAATAAAAAAAACGCCTAGCTGGGCATAATGGCTCCCGGCTTTAATTCCAGCACTGGAGGAGGCAGAGGCAGGTGGATCTCAGTGAATTCAAGGCCACCCTGGTCTACGTAGTGAGCTCCAGGACAGGCTCCAAAGCTACAGAGAAACTCTGCCTTGGAAAACCAAAACCAACCAAACTAACAAACAAAAATACCCAAATGGACATCAGACACCTAGGGAGAATTTACTTGACACTAGTTAGGAGGTAGCGTGCTGATGGAGTCAAAGGATAGAGAGGATCTCTGTCCCGTCCAGGGAAGGACTCTGGATTCTTCCTGAATGATCTGCTAGCAGAAAATCGGGGATTGGAAGGGTCACTTCCAGGCAGAGCACACGCTTAACATGCATAGGCTCTGAGTTCAATCCCCAGCATCACCCTTTTTATTTTTTAATTGGGAAATGAGTGAGAGAAGCGTGAAGACACTGTATATCTGCCTGTGAGAGTTGCTGCCATTGCAAATTACTGCAATGCAGAGGCAAAATCTTGGCCAAAAGGTCTTGGTTGCTGTTTAACCAGTCCCTTCCCACCCACCCAGCCACTCTCTCTCCCCATCGCCTGGGATGGAGACACACAGGCTATGTGTGTAAACAAAGCAGGAAAACATTCCTGAGTCAATTTTAGTCAAGGTCCAATGCCTCTGTTAGCCACTTGGTTGTGTTTCCCACAACAAACTTATCCTTTGATCCTGGGTGAATGGTGTGGGTTCGGTTGGGATGGGGGAAGCTAGACACTAATCCCTAGGACTCAAATTTTTCAAAAATAAAGTCCCCCCCCCAAAAAAAATGAAATCCGAATGTAGTTAAAGTGTTAAGGATAGATTTTAATCAGTAACAAACTGCTGGAATAAAAATTTAAGATTTTGGCCGGGCGGTGGTGGCACATGCCTTTAATCCCAGCACTCGGGAGGCAGAGGCAGGTGGATCTCTGTGAGTTCGAGGACAGCCTGGTCTCAAGAGCTAGTTCCAGGACAGGAACCAAAAGCTACGGAGAAACCCTGTCTCGAAAATTAAAAAAAAAAGAATTTAAGATTTTTTTGTTTTGGTTTGTTTTTCGAGACAGGGTTTCTCTGTGTATCTTTGACTGTCCTGGAACTCGCTCTGTAGACCAGGCTGACCTCGAACTCACAGAGATCCAACTATCTCTGCCTCCTGAGTGCTGGGGTTAAAGACCTGCCCTGGTGGAATAAGAATTTAGGAGGAAAATAACTCAGCTTGGATTTGTGCAGAGATTCTTTAAAAGGAAGAAGGAGGAGAAGCTGTCGATCAAGTTGGGCATCCTTGTATCTGCTAGCTGACTATTAATGAAGTTAGAATTCCAACCTCCCACAAAGACGAGGAAACAGAATGCCTATCCTTCCAAATGATTGCATTGTAAATATGTGAATTTTTGATCTTTGAGATCTTCTGAATTGTAGGAGATTTAAATATCATATATATCTGAAAAGCTAAGAGTCACAGTTATTAACTTTTGGTAAATCCTCCAAGAAGAGGAGATGTGTATATGGGTATGTGTATGTGTGAATGTTGGTGCCCCTAGAGGGCAGGATCCCCTGGAACTAGAGTTACAGGTAGTTGTGAGCTGCCATGTGGGAGCTGGGAACCAAATCCTATCCTCTCCAAGAGTAGCAAATACTCTTAACCAGTAAAGGGGGCTTTGCAAAAACAAGTGCTCTTAACCACTGAGGCAATTCTTCAGCCCCCTGAAGGATGTTAAAACAGAACAGTTGGGGGGCTGGAGAGATGGCTCAGCGGTTAAGAGCATTGCCTGCTCTTCCAAAGGTCCTGAGTTCAATTCCCAGCAACTACATGGTGGCTCACAACCATCTGAAATGAGATCTGATGCCCTCTTCTGGCTGCAGGCAGACACACAGACAGAATATTGTATACATAATAAATAAATAAATATTTAAACCAAAACAACAACAACAAAAAAACCAGAACAGTTGGGTGAGGTGGTGGAGCACACATCTTTAATGCTAGCACTTAGGAGCCTGATGCACGCAGATCTCTGAGTCCAAAATCAGCCTCGTCTAAAGAGCTAGTTCCATGACAGCCAGGACTGTTACATAGAGAAATCCTGTCTCAAAAACAAACAAACAAAACCAAAACAAAACAAAGAAAGCAACCAGGGGCTGGAGAGGTGGCTCACAGGTCAAGAGTACTTGCTGTTCTTTCAGAGGACTCAGGTTCGATTCCCAGCACCTACATAGAGGCTTACAACTCTCCGTAACTCCAGTCTTAGGAAATTCAATGCCACTTCTGGCACTAGCCTCGTAAATGTTACACAGACATGGATGCAGTCAAAGCACCTGTCTTAGTTCAGGTTTTATTGCTGTGAAGAGACACCATGACCATGGCAACTCTTATAAAGAAAAACATTTAATTGGGATGGCTTGCTTACAGTTTTAGAGATTCAACCCATGATTGTCATGGCAGGAAGCGTGGTGACATGCAGACAGACATGGTGCAGGAGAAGGAGCTGAGAGTTCTATATCTTGAGCAGCAGGCAGCAGGGAGAGATGACCACATCGGGCATCCACCCCTAGGGATATACTTCCTCCAACAAAGCCATTCCTACTTCAGCAAGGTCACATCTCCTAATATTGCCTCTCCCCACAGGGGTCAAGCATTCAGACACAGGAGTCTATGCAGGCCATTCCTATTCAAACCACCGCAGCATCATAACACATACATTTTTTTTCAAAGTGTATTGCAGGGTGTAATGGCTAATGTCTATAATCCCAACCCACAGGAGGATAAGGAGGATCCATCTAACATAGGTTCCAGGCAGGCCTGGCTTACAAAGTGAATTTGAGGCCATTTGGGTTACATAATAAGAGAAAGAAAGCACAGACAGGAAGGGTCTGGGGGCCCAGAGCTAATGAACCAGAAACTTCTGGTTAGGACCAGAAGTCTACTTGCTCAGGCTTTTTAGAGGAGGTTCCAACCCACAACAGTTTGAGAACCATTGGCCAGTTGGAGACGTTTGAAGGGTAGATGTGTCAGCAATTAGGAACTTCCTAAAGGTTTGAAAGTTGAGGCAAAGAGTTGGTGGATGAATATTTAAAACGTGTGCCCGTTACCCTAGAGAATAAGAAGCTAAGGGCGCCTAAGAGACGGAAGTCTGAAGTGAGGGGAAGCCCTAGTGGATGAGGGCTGTAGGGCGCCTACAAGATACTTCTCAGGTGGGGTACATAGTCTAAATGAGGACAAACCCCATTCCCACATCGCTGCTAGTCCCCTCTTTCTAACAGCCTAAACCTAGCGGCCTCACTGCAGCTGCAGCTTGCAGGGCCAGGGCATGAACCCAGCTGGCTCAGGTCGCGGCTCTTGGCAAGAGCAAGTACAAACAGTCCCCTTCAGCTGGACTCGGCCGCAGCTGATCACAGCCATGTGTGAGAGGCATCCTCAGCTTATTCGCATCCTTTGATGAACCAGGTACCAAAGCCCGGCTGGGGCGCCACAGACTACATCGTCCAGATTTCAGGTGCCCAGAGCCGCGTGGCTGGGAAACAGAAGAAGACGCCCCTTAATTCTGCGCCTTAACCCTCTAAATTCGGGCAGAACTACAAAGACCATGATCTCAGATATGGGAGTGCATTGCTTTCTGGGAGTGATAGTCCTTAACGCGGAGCGCTGCTGGCAGATCTTGCCCCACTGGACTACATATCCCAGCGTGCCTGAAAAACTTGGGGGAGAGGAGGGAGGGGAGAGTCCTGGAGGATGTGAATGGGGAGGGGGCACCCGCCCCCTTCCCCCACCCTTCTCTTTTGCTGGGCAGGGGTGGGGGGAGGGGCCGGGCCGAGGCTGCAGCCGCGGCGCTCCGGGAGGGCAGGGCCAAGCAAGGGCGGGACTGGCCCAAAGCAGGCGAACTGGAGAGCCTTGAAGCTAACGGGTCCGGGCGCGGGAGGCGGCGGCGGCAGCAGCTTTTTGCACCGGCGGAGGCGGCGGCAGGAGCGGCAGGCATGGCCCGCGCGGCGCCCAGCGCAGACTGAGGTGCGCGGGCGGGATGCGAGAGGGAGGGATGCGGGGCTCCCCGGGCCCCGTGCTGCCCCAACCCTCCTCTGTGCGGACAGAGGGCTTGGCCCAGAGGCCCAGACCCTTCGGGTCCAGCCCAGCAACTTCCCCCGGGACCGGGCGCCGTGTGGGCGGGGGTCTGATTGCCTTGGCCTCGATCCGGATCCCCGCCTTCTGCTCCTACATATCTAGCAGCTCCCAGTCTCCCAGGCACTCCTGTGACACTCCTTGCTGGTAGCCCCCAACCCAGCCCTTGAAAACGCTGTCCTAGTCCACACTTCCACACCCCAGGTTGTTGGTACCTCCAGCACCCGGAGCTTGGGAACCTGCTCCATCCGGAAACCCCTGCCTCACTTCTCTTGATCAGAAGCTGTCTGCACCATCCGCACTTATTCCTCTACCCTTCGGCCTTCCCCACGCCTGGCACTGACCCCTAGCCACGCTCTGTGGCCTAGTTCTCTTTTATAAGACCTGACAGTTTGACCTCCTTCCTACTTTGGAGAAACTGAGGCATGAGCCAACCAGAAACTTGGTCAGTGTGCCCGCCCTTTGGACTCTGGCCTGAGCCCTGTCCCTTGTCCCTCCTGTTCCTCCATCCCTTACCATGTCAAGACACGTTAGTTCCTCCAGCTATGCCCCTGTGATCGGATCAAACTTCCCAGCCCCTGCTCTGGGCTGAGCTCACACCAGTCTCTCCTGTTTAGTTGTCTCTTACTTCTGTCGTCCCCTCTTTTGCATAGCCCTCCGCCTGGAGAGGAGTCTCCGTCCCTCTGCTGCTTTGAGTCTCCGTCCCTTTGAGCTGCTTGCTCAAGTTAGCCTTTCTGCTTCAATTTTGCCAACTGCAACCTTCTCCCATTTTGCCTTGTTTCATCTATACACCGAGAACCATTCAGGGCACCCGGGGGCCCCTGGGAAGTAGTTATTTCTAGCCAGTAACCCATGCTCCTACTTGTGTACAAATGTCTAGAAACCGATTGGCCTTCCCTTCCTCAAGCTTGGTGGGCTCCGGAGTCTGGTTTGGAAGGCACCGTTTTCCCTTACGGAGATGGTGGCGTTGGAGAACTCTGGTCACTATACCCTCAGCTAATCTGGCTTCTGCTGTTAACTTTGGAGTGGTTGCCCCTTCGGGAGGGATGCCTGATGTGTGCGCTCTGAGAGCTTTGTGGAGGAAGGCGCTGTGGCTGTGCCCCGTAGGTGGGGATCTCAAGTTTAGTGCTGGTGCATCCGACTTGAAGGAAAGAGGGAGGGGGACACACAGGCGTGGTATGATCCAGTTTTTGTTTGTTTGGCTGGTTTTAACCCTGTTTCTTCAGCTGACTTTTCCTTTGGGTCACACTAGTCTTCCCTTATCTCCAGTCTCCCAGTAAAAAGTGGGGAAGGGAGGAGGGGAATCTGTGAGCCATCAGGGAGGGATGGGAGTCTTTTGAAGTTTGCGGGGGTCCTGAGTGAGCAGTCTTGATCTGAACCAGATGGTTCTCTGCTTCAACGCGGTCCCTCCCATGCTCCCTCCCCCTTGGCTGTGAATAGGATGCTTTTAACCTTGTAACTTGAGAATGGAAAAGTGAGGCCAGGGGGCCAACTGTCTGTGTGAATGTTTATGTCTACATCTTCACACTATGCAAGCCTGCCAGGGGCCAGTGGAGTGTCCGTGCCCCAGAGGCCACTGTAGAGTTCTGTGGCATGCTGATAGGTCATAGGCACTTTTAGAGCCCAAAAGATAGAACTAGTTTTGAAGCCATTAAGAATCACCAGACTCAGGCAGGGTGGCACACACCTGTTATGCCAGCATTCGGGATGGCAAGATGATTACCATTTGAAGACACTCCAGGCTATACAATGAGATCTTGTCTCAGAAACCCCAAAAGAGGAGTCTTTGAGACTGCTTCCCGGTAAAGGTACTTGCCAAACGAGACTGGCAATCTGAGCTTAACTCCTGAGCCCAAATACGTTGGAAGAAGAGAACTGACTCCATAAACTTGTCCTTTGACCTCCACACACAAGCCTCGGCAGCGGTTTCAGATTGCGGGATCTGAAACAGCAAGGTTCCAGGTGCGGGGAAAGCGAGGCAGCTCGGTTTCTTCTTTAGCTTGAGTTCTTCTCTTAAAGATTCATCTAATTTTTCTATGTGTGTCTGCCTGTGTCTGAGCATGTGCATGTGGCTGCCCTGAGAGGCCAGAAGATGGAAGCAGCTGCCCTGGAATTGGAGTTTCAGGTGGTTGTAAGACCCTAGATGGGGGTTCTGGGAACCAACTTGGTCCTCGGCAAAAGCAACAGGTGCTCATAACCACTGAGCCAGCTCCCTTGAGTCTTTTTTTTTTTTTAATAGTAGGAGATGATATAGGGACTATGGTTCAGGAAGAGAGGTGGGAAATGGATTCCTTTGTTATTCTGTAGTGTATTTTGTTCGCCGTAGTGGTCTTGTGTATTTGCATTTTGTTTTGCCTTTGAGACAAGGTCTTACGTGAGGTCCGGGCTGTCTTCAGATTTGGTGCAAAGCTGAAGATGGCCTTGAACTGATTCTCTCGCCTCTGCCTCAGTCCTGGGATTCCAGGTGTGCTGTGCGCCCTGATCCTGAGCCGTGTACCTGATTTTGTGGAAGTTCTTTAAATGCATCTTTATTTCTGGAATACTTTAGCGAGTGCGCAGTTGAAGCAGAGGTCTTGTTGTCATTTTGTTTTCAGTTTTTAGAAAAGTAATTAATTTGGGGGGGGTGTGTTCGTATGTGTCGTGACCCATGTGTGGAGGTCAGAGGAGAACTTGCAGGGGTCAGTTCTCGCCTTCCATATGTGGGTTTTGGGAATCAGACCCAGGTGGTCAGGCTTGGTGGCATGGGCTTTTATCCCCTGAGCCGTCTTGCCTGCCTTAGCTTTCATTTTTGAAGTGGTGTCTTACTACAGAGCCCTGGTTGGCCTTGAACTTACTGTGTAGTTCATGCTAGCTTGGAGCTTTCAGTGACCCTCCTGTCTCTTCTCTGATTTGTACCATGATGCCTGGCAGAGCAGAAAGGCTTATGATTAAAGGTTTATGGCTGGGTGCTTTGTATTTTCCAGATCTTGAAATCCCCTGGAGAGTTAGTTCAGGCACAGATCCCTATGCCATGTTGCTGGAGTTTTTCTGTTTCGGTTGGTCTGAATTTGTACCTCTCTTCAGCTCCTTGGGTCTAACAGTTTGACAGATGCTGAGTTGAGCCATTACAGCTGCATGGTAAGCTAATCCTGACAGACGGAAAGACTTTCGTTCACCTTATTTCCTGGCTTATTCTGGCAGCTGTGCTGTGGTAGCCTTTGTCTTTGATTCTGTTGCTGCCCAGGGTTGTGCGCGGCCTGACTATGGAGCCTGAGCTGCCAGGCCTACTCTAACCACAGCCCCGTTCTTGGAAGGAGGGCCTCAGGACCAAACAGGATGTTTAGGAACCAGGACTTTGGAAAAGGTTAGCTGCCTAGATACAATAAAGCGGCAGCTGAGACAGACGCTTGTCTGTTCCATCCAGATTTTCCAGACTGAGAGGATTAGGGTGCCTGCCAGGTGAAGTCCTGTGATGGCTGCACACTGGACAGGATGCCCAAGAATCTGGAGTTTAGACAAGCCAGAGGAACCATACAGTGTTTTGCAAATATTTCCTATCTGTTTACATGCCAATGAGAAGTAGATGCAGATATATAGGAAGATATATATATATGCAGGCAGATCTAGATCCAGGTAGGGCTAGTGAGAAACTGAAAGACAAGGTGTGGGGCGCAGGGCAGCCCCAGGACTCACATTCCCGCCCATCTGTTAAATTAGTCCTCCTGATGGCTCCAGGAATGGGTTCTTTGAATGCTCACGGCTAACCCAGCACCACAATAGATGTCCTCATGCTGTAGGGAAGCCTCATAGCCACCTTGCAAGGTGGACACCATTGTCATTATTTTACATGTGAAATTTAAAGTACAACATCCAGGGCTGGGGAGAGATCTTGGTTCATAAAGAGCTTGACTTTCAAACATGAGGACCTGGGTTAAATTCCCAGCACCCGAATAAAAAATGTCAGGCATGGTGGTGCATGCTTGTAAACTCAGTGCAGAAGTGCAGAGGCAGGAGGATGCATGGGGCTTGCTGGCCAGTCAGTTGGTGAGATTCAGACTAATAAGAGACCTGCCTCAAAGGAGGTGAATGCTCTGTGCACACAACACACGTGCACACACACCACACGTGTACACACGTGCATACATACAGATGAATTCACAGGAACAAACCAACAACAGCAAAAAGCATGCATGGTAGGGCATATCTGCAATCCCAGGACTTGGGAACCTGAAATAGGAGGGTTATGAGTTCGAGGTTAGTCTGAACTATATAGTAAGACCCTATATGAAGAAATCAAACCAACAAAAGTTAACAGGAGAAAAGTGTAACAAATCTTTTTATTAATTAATCATAGTTTTACACGCCATGAGGCCTTCAGATTGAAGACCCTGGTGAACTATCCATTTGTACGCTTGAGTTGAGGAAGCTTAGAGAGCTGTGCAGAAATAAGACAGGACCAAAAAAGGCTGGCCTAAGGCCTGCTAGCAGCTTCTTAGCCTCTGGAAGCATTACTTCTTTCTGGATACAGGGCAGCATGCTTACTTTTTTGGATATGTCGCTGTTAGGCAAGAGAGGCCAGAGGCGAGGCAGGGGAAGATGGGAGTGACATTTAGTCTTATTGCTTATTTTAGCAAAGAGGTCCTAGTTTGTAGTTGTTGTCATTGTTTACTTTTAGGGGTTCTAGTCTCTACAATATGCCTTAGGGGAAGGAAACGTAGTTTCTTTGGCTCTCTCTGAATGGAGAAAGAGGGGCAAGAGATTAGAAGAAAGGAAGAGGCCAGTAAGAAACTTTGCATCTGAGACTTTGACTTTGTAGTGTTTCTTTGGTAAGAAAGGGCTCTCCTGGAAGGCTGTGAGATGACAGTCAGAGGAAGGGGTGACTTGGGGCTCACATGCTCTTCAGGGTCTCAGGATGGGTATAGCAGGAACCATGATCACATCCTCCTCAGGGTCTCAGGGTGGGTATAGCCTCGCGAGAGTATCATAGACTTGGTCTCCAAGATGGGCTGTGCCCAGATTCCCATCCCAGCCTGGGCCACGTGCCTCCCAGTGGTGAGGGCAGGACTGGCAGCCTGACCGGTAGCCCTTCCAGACTCTCTTGAGAGAGAATGAGGAAATGGGCCCTGTAGGTACTATGAGAGACTGACCCAAAAAGCACTAGGCAAGGGCTTGAGTTGGCAGGTGGCAAAGGGCTTAGTGTGACAGGTTTCTGAGCCAGCCAAGGGCAGCCTATCGATAGGCAGCCTGGTATGGCAGGGTCATCAGGGGACAAGGAGAGGAGGGATGATACGGAAAACCAGATAGGGCCCGAGTAAGATGTCATGAAGGCTGGGACTTGGCAGTAGAAATGGAAAAGGGAGGGACTGAAAGAGGCTCTGAAAAGTCGCTATCATCTTCTGGAAAAATACTTGATTCTTTGGAGTTTGGCATTTTGATGCCTACGTGATGAGGGTTGCTTCCTTGAGCTGAAAAGGGCCACCCAGGAAGGAGGTTCTCAGGAGATAATATGGCCTACTTTGCAGACGCTGCCTGTGGCTGCCAACGGCATACCTGGCATCTCCGTCAGCATTTTTACTCTTGTCCCCAAGCTGTCTGAAGTTTGGTGCCTCAAACCGAGGCCCGCCATAGTAAATGAGAGCAGCTGGGGCTTGGTAGCCACCACCATCGCATCTCTTTCCTCCCCCCTTTGCCTAGGATGGGCTCCCCCCACCCCGCTTCTCTCAGTTTCTCTACCCCAGCCTCCCGTCCATCAGTCTCCCATTCTACCCCATGTTCCTGCATATCCAATTCCATAGCAGTCAAAGGGCCTGCCCCATTTCTCTAGGGACTTGTATTTTTTTTCTCTTTGCTCAGAATGCTTGTTAATAAATTTTTGTTAGCTATTAGGGTTGAAATCTCCAAGTAGTGTTTCCCAAGGAAAGAGTCTCCGCTTGGTCTGCACCTACTGAATGCAGACTTTTCCTTCAGCTAGGCAGGACTCACTAGGGACAGCTGCATGTGTCCCCGGCCAGCCGTTCCCAAGTACTTCTTGTTGCTTATTTACAAATCATTCTTGTAATTACAACATATTGTCAATCGAGTGTTCCTGTTGCCTTCACAGATCTCATCTCGGCCCGAGGGCATTCCTGGGCTTCCAGCCACCCCAGGTTTCTAGCTACGGAGGGGGAGTTCCTCCTGTGGGAGTGGGCAGGAGGACAAGAGCAGGGTCCACTGAAGTGTCGCACAGAAGAGTACTCTATTCCCGTAGATTTCCAGAGCAGAAGGCTAACGTCCGGGAACAGAGCGGTGTGTGTTCTGTCAGTTAAGATCTCTGTGATATTTTCCTGACGTTTAACACAGAATTGAGAGAGGCGGTGAGGAAAGGGGAGGAAGGGGAGAAAATGTAAGAGGGGGGAATTTAATTTGTGCTTATTTTGATATAGTTGTTAAATTATTTAAAGGCTTATTTTTATTATTTTTAATTATGTGTATGCTTGTGTGTCTGTGTGTGGGCGTGAGCACGCGAGTGGCAGTGTCCACAGAGGCCAGAGGCTTCCGACCTCCCAGGAGCTGACGTCACAGGCAGTTCTGAGCTGCCTTATGCGGGCTCTGGGAACGGAACTTTGGTTCTCTGTTAAAGCAGATGTTCCTAACTACTAAGCCATAGCTCCAGTCCATGGGTACTAAAATTTTACTTGTAAAATATCAAATGTAGACATAGCACACACAGTTCCAGTCTAAGATGTTGAAAGCAGCAGTGTGGTGGCGCACGCCTTTAATCCCAGCACTCGGAAGGCAGAGGCAGGCGGAGCTCTGAGTTGGAGATCATCCTGGTCCACAGAGCAGCCAGGGTTACACAGAGAAGCCTTGTCTCAAAACAGCAAACAAACAAAAAGATGTTGAAAGCGTAAGAGGGTCCCCAGCCTCTCCTCTTCCTTCAGGTGGATTGGCATGAGGCCCTGACTCTGAAGTTATTCATGCTGAACTGTTGGAGAAGGAGCAGTAGGACCCGGGTCTTCTGTCTCTGAGGCATTGCTCTTTCCCCCAGCAGGCCTTGGGTTCTCCTGTGGCCTGGTATACAGCTAGCCTGGAACATGTTATGTAACCCAGACTGGCTTTAAATTCTTGGTCCCCCTGTGTCTACTTCCTATGCTACCACATCCATCAGCATTTTTTTTTTCTGTTTGATTCCTTCTTTTCTGACTGGGATCAGAATGAGGATATGCCATAGAGCTACCGAAGGCCACCATTTGCTATATGGTTAGAGCTGAGGCTGTCCTCGGGCAGAGGCTTCCTGGCTTATCAAATGACAGCATCGTGGGGCTCGAGACATAACCTGGGGACCCTGAGGAGCAGCCCTCACTGCTCTACCTCTTCTGCCTTGAATCTTTCAGGGGTTGGAGTCCTAGCCCTGTGGAGAGGCCCCAGCCTCTCAGCCTTAGCAGGTCAGCAGCCTTGAGAGGGAGAAAATCAGCAACAAATGCAAATAGCTAATTGGTCTAGAGGGAACTGCTCTGCAGGAAAAATCAACAAGCTATTTGTTTCTGTGGTTAAAGGGAATGTGGAGGGGATGGGGCTGGTGGAAGAGGGGAGTAAAGAGGTGGATTGCAGGAGAGATCCCCCCACATCTAATTCTTCCTGCCTTTTCCCACAGGGTTCCTTTGCTTTCAAAGGAACCTTACAACAGTAAACAGTGGAATGCTGAGTCTCTTGTCTCTGACCTCCAATCCCACCCATATCCAGTTAAAGACAAAGTTCTTGTCATTTGAGGTACATGGTGACTTGGAGCTAAAATGCCAGGAAGAAATTAAAGTTTTCATAGGCCTGTACTGAGTCCTGGGGCTGTGCAGAGAACAGGTAGCAACCCCAGGGGATGCGGTGGGAAAGGCCTGGGACGGGCTTTTGCATTCTCCTCTAGGAAGCAAGGAGGGTCCACTGGGGTTGGCTTGCCCTGGGATTTTCTGTGGTTGGCCTTCTGTGTTCTGCCCTGTCCCAGAGGGCTTGGTATTCCCATGGACCTGTGCCTGTTTAGCTTCTGGCTGGTTCCTCAGCATCACTTGGGAATACCCAAGGTGCCAAGGGCAGGGGAAATGACTCTAAAGATTTTTTTAAAGCCAGTGTGTGAGTGTGTGTGTGTGTGTGTGAGTGTGTGTGTGTGTGTACATGTACAATACATATGTGTCATGTGTGTGGGTGCTTGCAGAAGCCCGAAGAGGCTGTCAGAGCCCCAGGAGCTAGAGTTACAGGTGATTGTGAGCTGCCCAGTGTGGGTGCTGGAAACCAAATTCTAGTCCTCTGTAAGAGCAACAATGGCTCTCAATTGCTGAGCCATTTCTCCAGCCCCAGAGATAATTCTAGACTCAGAAAACTGAGGACAGTAAGAAAGGGGACTCCTGTTCTAGGGTAAAGAACTATTTTCTCAGGCCTGCTGTGAAGTGGGGAGCAGATAAATAGTTTATGTCGGGGTTCAGAGTCATGGGTGTTTGATGAAGCAATGTCATCAGTTCCTGAAAGGCAAGATATACCTGACCATGAAGCCATCATGAGGAAACCTCTAGGATGAAAGTGAGTTCTCATCTCAGATGAGACACCTCATGGTTCACATAGGGGTTCCCAGCTGTCTACATTTTTCCACCTATACTGCTGGTCTTGGCAATTCTTTTTTTCCCCAAGACAGGGTTTCTCTGTGTAGCTCCGGTTGTCCTAGAACTCACTCTGTAGACCAAGCTGACCTCAAACTCAGAGTTCCGCTTGCCTCTGCCTTCCTCCCGTCTATCCCTGATCTGTGGATCCCTGCCATTCGTCTTATGCAGGACAGGGAGAAGAGCCAGCCACGGTCCCTTTGTTGGCAGCCTCCAAGCATCCTAAGACATTGGGGATAGGGCTGTGTGGTTCTTGAAAAGAGGAAGCTACTCACTTCCAGGGCTCCGAACTTTACTCTCACCTTGCGGGACTGACTTTGATAGGGTGCACATACAAGTAAATACTCCTATCTATCCACAGTGCTTTGTCACTGTTCCTCTCAGGGATGCACGTCCACGTGTAAATAAAGAACTCGGCCACAGGGCTGCTGAGGGCTCTGCTCTCAAACCATCTGGTCAACCCAACAGAGGAATGCCACATCCTGAGTGGGAGGGCAGAGTGGGAGCCCAGAATGCACTGTGCGGTCCAGACGTCTGGAAGTTGGTTTGACCTTTCTCTTGATCTTTGTGGATGCATTAAGCAGCAAACAGGCAGTTCAGGTTTCCCTAGGGAACGTAGATTCCTGCAGCCAGGGGGGCTGCTGCTCTGTTGTCAGCTCCTCATACCCCCCTTCTCCCGATACTTATTGTAGCTCTGTTGGGGTTCAGGTAAAAAGGTTCATCAGGCCTTGCTTCACATCCCTCTTTTTCTTTGTAAAAATAATTTATTTATTTATTTTATTTTATGTGCATTGCTGTTTTGCCTGCATGTATGTCTGCGTGAGGGTGTCAGATCTTGGAGTTAAAGACTGCCATGTTGGTGCTGGGAATTGAACTCAGGTCCTCTGGAAGAGTAGCCAGTGTTTTTAACCACTGAGCCATCTCTCCATCCTTTTTCTTGTTAGGCTGGGCATCCATAAGCCCTGAAAAAAATGGTTCTTATTTTTTTAGTTCTCTGTGTGCGTGTGTGTGTGTTTTTGTTTTTTGTTTTTTTTTTTTTTTTTTGAAACAGGGTTTCTCTGTATAGCCCTTGCTGTCCTGGAACTCACTCTGTAGACCAAGCTGGCCTTGAACTCAGAGATCCACCTGCCTCTACCTGTTGTGATTAAAGGTGTGCACTACCACCTCTTTACTCTCAGCTTTGCTCTAGCCAGGTTTTCCTTAAGCCCTGGTGGGAGGTGGGATCACAGATGGCTCACACTGGGTATAATATGTGCTAGGATTTGAGAACCTGCCCGGCCTGAGCACTGGTAGAGTCTCAGCAGAGAAGGAAGGTTTAGGAGGAAGGCTACACATACAGAGATACAAAGCCTGAATACAAATGTTAGGGAAGCACAGCATAAAATTTCTGTCTCATTATCCAGGGAGGTGGGACAGAGAATCCAGATAGGGCCTCCATGCCCCACCCTGCCAAGGACGGGGAGGCACGCTTTCCAGGCTTTCCAGCCGAGGCAGGGCTGGGCTGGGCTGGTCACAGAGGGTTGTGCCTGAAAGTGTGGGAGTACTTGTTCTTTGCAGCTTGGCAGCTTGCTAGGGGTCAGTGTGATAAGACTGTAAGAAAAGACAGATCCTTGGTTTTTACACGCAGACAGCTGCCTGCCCTGGGCAGCACAACAGCCCCCGACAGTCTATTGTGTGGCTCCATTGGCTCTTCTGAAATATAGAGCCTCTGGCTGCAGCCCAGCTGGGTTTCCCCTGCCTGGCTGCTAGCTTCCTCTCCCATCTGGGGTCAGATGAGGTCTGCACTGTGGAGCGATGATGTTGAGACCCAGCCAATTCTGAGCTTGACCTAGAAGTTTGAAGTCTCCCTAGGAGAGGGGTCAGGGCCTCCAGGCTGAGCAGCAGCTCCCTCACCTGCCCGTTTCATTTGTCATCATCCGGTGCTTGTTTTAATTTGATGTATTATTGTTGTGGCATCGGTAAGGTGGAGATGGGGGTCTGCACTTGTACCACAGCTTGCACGGGAATGTTAGAGGACCATTTTGTGGACTCGGGGATGGAATTCAGTGTTGGCAGGCTTGCGCAGTAAGTGCCTTTAGGCACTTAACCATCTCACCAGTCCTATTTTGGTTTTGTTTTGGGGTAGAAGGTCTCATCCTGAGTCTGGCCTGGAGTTTTCTAATGGACAAGGTTGGCCTTGAACTTGTGGTGTTCTTCTGTCTTCTGCCTCTCAAGTTCTGGGCTTACAGGTGTCTTGCCTGTCTCCTTTCGGTTTTACAGTATCTGCTGCTCAACTAAACAGACCTGGTGATATGCAGACATTTGGGGGGAGCCCTAACCTTTGCTCCAGAGCCTTAGGAGGTGTGGCTGTTTCTGGGTGGGGTCGGGGGTGGGTTTACATTTGTGGAGATTCCTGGAGCTTCCCTGCGGAGATGAGGCTTGAAGGGATCTCTTCAGTAGAGCTGGGGTTTGAGTAGTAGGAAGGCATCTGTAGTGAAGGACAGCTCTTTGGACAGAATGGACAGCTGTCGATGTGCAGTGAAATTGAAGGATTAGGGACAGATTTCGGTAGTAAAATCAACTGGACTTCAGACTGGCTAAGGGAAGGAAGGAAAGCCACAGATGACTCAACATTTCAGGCTGAGATGGAAGGTAGAGTTCCTTTCCCAGAAACCAAGAATACAGAAAAGAAAAGGGGCTGGATGCAAGGGACTTAGATCATGTGTGAGTTTGTTTGAAGCAGCCTGAGACTAAATAAGGTATTTTGAGGGTACTATAAAATATATCATTTAATGGGCTGGAGAGATGGCTCAGTGGTTAAGAGCATTGCCTGCTCTTCCAAAGGTCCTGAGTTCAATTCCCAGCAACCACATGGTGGCTCACATCCATCTGTAATGAGGTCTTCTGGCCTCAGATATACACACAGACAGAATATTGTGTAAATAAATAAATATTGAGGGTATATAAAATATATCATTTAAGAGGCAATATCCAGTCAGACACGGTAGTGGATGTATATAATCCCAGCACTCAGGAAGCGGAGGCAGGAGGCTCTGAGTTCGAGCTTAACCTAGTCTACATAGTAAATTTCAGGCCAGTGAGAGTTACACGGTGAAACTCGGTCTCAAAAAACAAAACAACAACCAAAAGGAGGCAATGTTTAGAACTTAAAGGGACAGATGGCCCAGGCATCCGTGCACTGTCCAGCATTGCTTGAAAAGCCAGCGATGACTCTTCCTGGTTGAGATGCAGTTTTGGAAAGTTCACCCCTCTGCATTTTAAGCCTGATCTAGAATCACTTTTTCTTTTGGTGCTAGAGCTTGAACCCAGGGCCTTATACATGGTAGGCAGACATTCTACCAGTGAGCTCCATTCCCAGCCAGCCAGAATCACATTGTATTATCTTTGACAGTATCATCTGGTTTGTGGTGTGGTAGGACTAGATAATCAAAGGACAAGCGGGGGGTGTGGCCCAATGATAAAGCCCCTGCCTTTTATACAAGCTCAGGGTCCTGGGTTCAACTCCTAGAAGACGTGGGGAAGGCACACCTGGCTTCAATCCCCAGGAGGGGGCGGGGAGCATGAGCAAACACATCTTTTTCCTGCCGCGTTCTTCCTGTGGTTAGGGAATTCTGGCAGTAGGCATTGCTAGTCCCAGGTCTCCCTAGAAAGCCTCACACACCAAAGCCTCTTATAAGGAGGGCAGGTTTGAGTAGTGACCCTGGCTGGAAAAGGACTTTGGTCCTGGCCAGAACCAAGCTACTCCCATAAATTCCCAGACCATCCGTTCCACTGCGGCCCTCATGGGCCTCCCCTGGGCTGACCTAAGTGCAGGTTCCAGACCGTCTTTTAGGTACGATAGCAAGTGATACATAAGGGGCTTTCTAAAATTGTTTAAGAAATGGAGAATGATTGTACATGTGTCAGAGACTGTATCAGTTGGACTTCTTCGATTATAAAAATCCACCTTGCCAGAAGTGGTGGCGCACGCCTTTAATCTCAGCACTTGGGAGGCAGAGGCAGGTGGATCCCTGTGAGTTCCATGCCAGCTTTTCCTGGTCTACAGAGAGAGTTCCAGAACAACCAGAGATACATAATTACAAACAAAAAGTCCACCTCACTTACCCCGGTGTGATGACATAAATGTAATCTCAGCACTTGGGAGGTGGAGGCAAGGGGATCAGAAATTCAAGGTCATCTCTAGTCTTGTAATCAGTTTGAGACCAACCTGGAATATTTGAGACTGTCTCAAGAAAAGAAAATCTACTTCCGAGTGCCCTTTGACTAAAGGGCAGCCATTGCTCCACATACCTTATGCCTGGCTCCATCCTCCCAGCACCCTTCCTGGGATTGCTATAGAGAACCCTAAACTGGGACTCAGTGCTGAATCCTGGCCTAGCCAACTACTCGACTGTGTGCATTTGGTGCTCTCATTGGCTGGGCCTGGGTTGCATGACTTAGGGATAGTAATTTGAAGAGAGATGAGTCTCTAAAGGAAAACTGTATTGCTCATTATGAAGACATTGCATATTGAAGCAGCGTCTGGTATGCTTTTAGATCCATGGAGACCCGATGATAGCTCTGTGGCCTGATTTTTATATCAGTAACCACTATAGGTAAACGCATAGTGCTTATTACTGTTTATAAATTTACCTCGTTAAAGGTTGAATGCTAGCAAGGACACGTGTCTAATAATTCCAGGAACCAGAAGGTGAAGGCTAGAAGATCATTCCTTCAAGGCCAGCCTAGGCTACATAGGAATTCAGGTCAATCTCAGCTATATAGCAAGACCCTGTCTCAAAATAACCAAATGATATCTTGTAATCTGAGCACTTGGATCAGGAGTTTAAGGCTACCCAGGATGGGATTTTGTTGAAAACAAATAGCAGACAGTAACAAAGCCCCATGTAGGTGAAGAACTAAGTCAAGGCCCAGAATAGCAGTGGCAGTTTTTCGGGAGGAATCACTCCCCTGCCTCTGATGCTCATTCCCAAGTCATTCTTCCCATGCACTGCAAGATAAAAAGCTAGCATAGACATGTGATGGCAGATGGCCCCTTCCTCCTGTGGCCCAGGACAACCTCCATGGTGGCTGGTGTTACAAAGGAATGTGTCTGAAATGGGGACACTTGCCGATAGCGGCTTCAACCAGGACCCAGTAAAGAGGATTTGCCCCAGCTCTGCCTGCATTCTTTTCTGAGGCCACCTCCCCTGTTATCTCCCCTGCTTCTGTGGTGATTATCGCAGGGCCTATCAGAATGTGGCTGGAGGGATGTTATACTTTCTAGATCCTGCTGGGGATTTCCTGGTGGGGACTGTCGTGCCCCTCTGACCTCTTTGAGATAGAACATCCGGCACAGTGGTGTAGATTTGAGCAGAAAGACAAAGTCAGCACTCTTTGAGCCTCGTTTCTCTGTCGCTTTCAGTTGGTGAGGGTTAAGATTTTTGAACCGGCTTGCCTGAGCCAAGGGGTTCTGAGATCTCAGCAGTGTTCCCTAGGTTTTGAGCTTGAGGTTTGTCAAGAGGAGACCATGAGTTCAATCTTGGATAGGCTTCTTGCCCTAGCCAGGCTGCTGGGCCTCTGGTTCACAGAGAGAAGAATGGGCCTGTGAGGGGCTTTGGTCCTATTTGAAGATGTGAAATTTTATACTAGCAAAATGCTGGCGGCTCCCGGAGCTCCGGGCATTTCTCACCGGCTCCTCGATTCTCAGGCGGTGATGTAGGCTTTTCTGAGCTTGGTCTGAGTTCCCTTTTCATTACACCCATTTCCCTGTCATCAGTCTTTCCTCCTCTCCAGATGTTTACTGGCAGCCAGTTCTTCTCCCTGCACTGTTTGCCAGCCCAGAACGACAGGCATATTCTGTCTGCCCCTCTAGTTTTGTGCCCAGGGCCTGGGCCTGGCTCCGTAGCCATTTCCTTAGGCTTAAATGCAGGGTCTCTGGTGTTTGTGCTTCCGTCTTCTCTGTGGGGCTGAAGTTCACCACCATTGTGTATTTAATATTTGCCAGGAGTTTGTGAGATTAGCACAGGGAGGCAGGCATTGTGAAGCTCAATACGCAGTTGGAGGACCCGAGGCCGAATCAGAAAGGTATGGTTTGCCTAGAGTTACACAGCTACACCGCTTTGAGCAAAGGCGGTTCTGGAATGGAGTGTCGCCTCCTCCTCCTCCTCCTCCTCCTTCTTTTTGAGATGGGGTCTTATGTACCTTAAGATGGTTTCAAATTTGAAAAGTTTTTGTAGCCCGATAAACCTCTCTGCCAGCGCAATAATCTGAATCAGACCAAATCAAACTGAATTAGAAAAAGCCCAGGTTTAATGGATACATACCAGTGCTCCCGGGTGGCCTTCCAGCCCCCCAAGAGAGAAGACAGGGAAGGAAGACTGGAAAACCATGTGTTTGTTCTCTTGGGGGGGTAGTTTAAATACTCTGTGGGAGTGATCTTGAGCATCTCTGGGCAGGGGTCATCATTTGGCGGGCTTTCTTGGAGGTGGAGTCTGGACTGAGGCAATTCCCAGGGGAGGGGGCTTGGGATGGAACTTCCACCCAAACATTCCGGACTCTTCTGGATATATGGATGCCAGGGACTGAGGTGAAGCTTCCACCCAAACAAAATTATGTAGCTGAGGATGACCTGGAACTCTTGATCCTTGTGTGTAACAAGAGCAGGAATTGCAGAAGTGTGCCATCACTCTCTGGTAGGTTTTTTGTTTTTAATGCTGGCTGTAAAATGTCAGTTCTGGACTAGGGAGGAGGCTCAGTTGGTAACATGACTGCCGTGCAAGCACGAGGACTCGAGGTTGGATCCGAGTACCCACGTTTTTGTTTTTAAAGCTGGGAGTAGGGGCTGGAGAGATGGCACAGTGGTTAAGAGCACTGCCTGCTCTTCCAAAGGTCCTGAGTTCAATTCCCGGCAACCACATGGTGGCTCACAACCATCTGTAATGAGGTCTGCTGCCCTCTTCTGGCCTGCAGGCATACACACAGACAGGATATTGTATACATAATAAGTAAATAAATAAATATTTAAAGCTGGGAGTAGTACTGCCCCTATAATTTTGTTGTGTGTGTGTGTGTGTGTGTGTGTCATAAGTGGGTCCTTGGAGTTTGCTGGCTCCCAGTCTTGCCAGTGAATGGGTAAGTGATAGGGTCAATGAGAGACCATGTTTCAAACTAGAAGGTAGAGAGCAATAGAGGAGGACGCTCACTGCCACCCTCTGGCATGCCTACACACAAGTCAGTTCTAAGGCACCTATTGGGGTGATGATACTCCAGCCTTAACAAGGGAAGGGACTCAAAAAGGACCCTGCTCTGAACAGCTTCCAAGTCACCTGTGCCTGGGGTCTCGGGTGGCATCATAATGTTGGAAATCCCCATCATAGCTTAGATAATAAAGTCTGTTTTCTGGGAGCCATCATAAATGAACAGAGGCCTATATCCCCACTCCACAGCAGGTGAGAGCACGAATGTCTGTCATTATGGACATCAGTTTGGCAAGGAGCTCAGAATTTAGGATCCAGAATATGAGTCACCCTTGAGGATAGGCAGTGGAGACAGGGAAGGCCCCTTTCTTCCCCAAACCTGGGTGTTCTTACCTAGAGGTGAGGGCCAGAAGCAGGGAAAGGAGAAGGTCCCCTTTGTGCCCGCTCACAGCAGCTGATGCTGCCGCCTTCCAGGGGTGGGCAAGTGCTAACCTAGCAAGCAGGAGCCTTCTTGAGTAGGTCACAGCAGATCGTCAGCTCCTCAGGGAAGAGGAAGGCTGTCAGTGTCGGAGAGAAGTGAAAGTGGTGCGAACCGGCCTCTGCCGCACCCTGTCTCCTGGGGATGCACAGTATGAAAAAGCTGGGCGCAGGGCCACCTGCAGGGTGGGTACTGGAGGAACCAGATGGCACCAGGTTGCCCTTGGACTCAAAGGGAGAAGTCTGTGTTTTCTTGCTTGTTTTCTTGCTTGCTTACTCGCTCTTGGTCTCAGTCTCCATCTCTGGCTCTGTCTTGCTCTGGAGCCCCTGCTGGTCTAGAACTCACTGTGTAGACCCCGCCGGCCTTGGATTTTCAGTGATCGCTCTATGGCAGGGGTTTTCAACCTGCGATCTCAGCACCTTTGGGTGTCGAAGGACTCTTTCACAGGGGTTGCATATCAGACATCCCGTGTATCAGATATTTATATTATGATTCATGACAGTAGCAACATTACAGTTATGAAGTAGCAGCGAAAATAGTTTTATGGTTGGGGGTCAGTACAACACGAGGAACTGAATTAAAGGGGCGCAGCGTTAGGAAGGTTGAGAACCACTGCTCTAAGGCATGAAGGTTGCAGGCATATGCTACCATAGCCTGCGTCAACAAAACTTTGACGATGTCTGCTGGAAAGATGACAGTGGCCGAGCAAGGGCCCCCACTCTAGTCTCCTTCATTCCTTTCTCTGTGCTTCTTTCTGCCTCCCCTCCCTAGGGACATGGGTGTACAGGGTGCGTTGGTATTGCTTCTCTTACGTCTTCTGGTCCTAGCATGTATGCTGCAGACATCTTCAGGTTTCTATTAGCATAGCTACCATGGGCTGACCTTTTCAAAAGTCATTACTAAATATAAAAGGAGAACAAAACAGAGCTAAAGATAGGGTGTTCAGAGAATACGGAAGTCTGGCCCACATAGTACAAGTTACCAGTTTGTGCCAACAATTTGGACCCTGTTCTGATTTACCAATGCCTGAAAACCACATACCCCAGCATGGCTCTTGGTTTCACCCTCTGGTCTAGCCCAGTCTGTTTCACCTGTACCGCCACTAACCTTGCTACTGCCCTACGTCCTCCTATCTACCCAGGGATCCTTTGCTTTTCGTGTATGTGGGTGCTTCCTTCCTTGGTGGGCCAGAGGATTGGCATTTACATGGCTGTGCCTTTTGGCAGTGTGTCTTCTTCTGAGTAAGCCTTCACTATACCTACTCTTGACACAGCGCTCAAGCCCTGGATAAACCCACAAGCTGCCAAACTAAAGGGCTGGTGGTTCTTCAGCATCTGATTTTGGCAGGAACTGTAGACATTTCCCCACCTGGTTCCTTCCTCCCACTGGGCCACAAGAATAGAAACTGATAAGAAATTGGCTCGGTTGATGGAAGTATGTTGGGTGGGTTAGCAGAAGGATTTTTTTTTTTTTTAGATTTAAGGGGAAAAAGTACTTTTAAGTCATGTTCTTGATGAAGGAAGTAGATATAATAGGCTGACCACAAAGCTATGTTTCCAACCTGCAGTAGTGTTTCTTGCCTTCGATTGGATGGGGCCCAAGCCCAGACTGCTGCCCTAAAGCACCCAGTACCCTCACTACAATCCCAGTGTTCGGACAGAGTCATAGAACATCCAGAGAGACTCTGCCTCCGGGAAATGTGAAAACAGGATTGATTTTTAAAAGGGAAGTTAAATGTTTGGTATGGATAGTCACACTTGTAATCTAGCCATTGTAGGTCTGAGGCAGGAGGATCATAAGTTTGAGGACCCCCAGACTATATAGCAAGATCCTGTCAAAAAGAGGAGTGTGGCGAGGGGAAGATGTTGGCATTATTGTATGTGTATGAATGTTTTGTCTGCATGTGTGTACATGCACCGTGTGCATGCAGTGCTCAAGGAGGCTAGAAGAGGACATTTACTGCCCTGGAATTGGAATTACAGATGGTTGTGAGCTGTGTGGGGTACTGGGAACTGAACTTGGGTCCTCGGCAAGAGCAGTAAGTGCTCTTAACCCCAGAGCCAGCTCTCTAGCCCCAGAATAGATCATCTTAAGTCACTCTCCTCATGATCCTGTTTTACTTGGTACATTTTCTGAATGTCTACATAAGCATGTAAAATAGGTATATAAATCAAATATTTATTAATGGTAAATCATAAAGAATATTAAAATTTTTTATTGCTTCAAAAGAAAATTCTAATTTATCATTTGTGTGTCTCTATGTGTATGTGTGACAGCTTTGTGGAGTCAGTTCTAAAGCATGAAATCGGGTTGTCTGCAGGCTTTCCCTGCAGGCACTTCTATCCACAGAATCATCTTGCTGGTCCCTTTATTGGCGTTTGGAGACAGCGTCTCATGTAGCCCAGGCTGACCTCAGACTAGCTATATAGCTGAGCACTACTGTGTGTCCTGGCCTCCTTCCTCTGACTTCCAAGTCCCTGGGATTGTATGCAGGGTTTTGGGCATCTGTCATTGGATGCTGCCTGGTCTCAGATGCAGTGCATCCCACCTAGGACTTGCCACCTGGAAGGCATAGCTGAGCTGCGGGTATTGAAGGTGCCATATAGATGCCTTACTAACCCAATGGGGTTGTGGCACATTCCTGGGGCTGATGTCAGAGAACCCAGCTCTCACCTGTTTTTTGTTTTTGTTTTGTTGTCTGTCTTTGTAGCCCTTGCTACAAAGCATCTGCTCTCTGGTCCAAGCTGGCTTTAAACTCTTGGCCAGCCTCCTGTAACGCTGAGTGTTGGGATTAGAAGTGTCTTGCTTTCATCTCTAAAGTGTGACCCTGGAACTAGCTAGTCTGCTCCTAACCTTTGGCCACTGAGCGGAGGCTACTGCACACTGAGGCTTTTGGGGCCCTGTGTCCCAGGAGGACTTTTAGTCGTTTCAAGGACTGTAGTTGGTCCAGTGTGCCACCACTTTAGACCAAGCTTATCCCAGAGGGGCCTGGGCTCCTGTTGAGTCAGTCATCCATACTATGCCTTAGAGCTTTCTTTTCCAGGGAAGCAGTCCATCCAGTTTCCTGGGCCTGTGACTTCCAGCCCGACAGTGCTGGCCCTTGGGTCGATTTTCTGGCTTTGTATTCTATAGAGAATGTCGGGGTAGATGTTGACTTTATATAGTGTATACTTCAACTTCAGGCCTGGGCTGAAGCCTGGCTAGATTTCTGAGCTGTAGAAAGTGTCCTGGAGCATCTCAGGAGCATAGATTCTCCTGCCTAGATAAGTATTGACTGGAGCTCTATGCACCTGAGTCCAGCACTTCGCCATCAGCCCTGGCTGGGGTCAAACAGCCCCAGCCTTTTCCTGTCTCCACTGGTAGCACACTCCTGTAATGTTTGCACTTGAGAGAGAGAGAGAGGCAGGAGGAGGTGGAGTTCAAGGTGTTATCTTCAGCTATATAGTGAGTTAGAGGCCAGCCTGGGCTACGTAAGCCTTGCCTCCAAAACAAAAACAAAAACCAGAAACTGGAGAAAGAGTTCAGCTGTTAAGATGTCAGCTTAACAAACACCCCTAACTCCAGTTTTGACAACCATGATGCTCTCCTCTGTCCTCCTCAGTTGTTCTCATAGACACCCACCACTCTCCCCATCCCCCTACCTCCACCTCCTCCACACAAATGAATAGCTTTTTTAAAAAACCCACCCAAGCCAGGTGGTAGTGGCAATGTCTTTAATCCCAGCACTCAGGAGGCAGAGGCAGGTGAATCTCTGTGAGTTTGAGGCCAGCCTGGTCTACAGATCGAGTTCCAGGGCTGGCAGAGCTTTTATACAGAGAAACCTTATCTCAAAAAAAAAAAAAAAAACCAAAACAAACAAACAAAAAACATACCCAAATGAAAAAGATTTAGGAAATCTTGTTTTGTTGTTTGTTTGATTTTTTTTTTTCTAGGAGAGAGTTTCTTCGTGTAGCCCTGGCTGTCCTGGAACCCTGGAACTCTTATATAGACCAGGCTGGGCTTCAACTCAGAGATCTACCTGCCTCTGCTTCTGTATTCACCACCACATGTGGTAATGTAAGAATCCTTTAGTGTTGGTAGCGAAGGGTTGGAAATCAGAAAGAGATCTTCCTGCCTCATCCATTTTTCTATGAATCACCCTGGCTGGATTGGGCTCTTTTAGGAGAACAGTTGCCTGTGGCACTACCGGCTCTTCCTTCCTGGGCTGCAAGTTCTTGCTGAGAATTGTTGTGGTGTGGGTGCCCTGTATCTATGTGGTTCCTGACCTGTGGGTGTGTGGGCTGGAGAACAGCCAGGTAAGCAGTGAGAAGCAACCTTCCCCGCTTGCTTGCCTTGACCCCTTCCCTCCCAGCGTGGGTGTTAGAACATGGTCAGATTCATTCTCTGTCTGCCTGTCTGTCTGTATCTAAAGGGTCTTCTGTTACCCATGCTGGCGAGCAATGCGCTTACCACTTCCTCCTGAGCACAAGGATTTGGGGCTTATCACCACACCCAACTCATTCTTTGACCTTTCTTTTAATCTTCCAAAACCAGGAGGCAGAGTCTGTGCATTTGGGGAGGGAGGGGTTAGTGAGGGTTGGCCTGACTAGTTGCTAAGCAGAACCAGGAGGCTGTCCTGCTGGGGCTGGAGCCTGGCCCTCTCCTCAGGGAGTTCCTTCTCTTCCTCTTGAAGCCCTGGCTCTGCCCCCAGCACCAGAGCTCCACAGGTGTTTATTTCTTTGGGATAAACCATGGGAACACATCACCAGCTCCATTAAGAGAGTAAGACCCTGAGTGCCAGTCTTGAAGACGGAGGGTCCCTTGGTCAACCCGTGGGAAGGCTGCCCTCTTGGAGGAAGCCTGGCTAATAACAGCTAAGGAGTTCTCGAAACAGAGCAGACCCACGGATCTGCTCCTGGGTAGAGGAGGCTGACCTCACTGTGGTCAGAAAGGAGCCACGCAGCTTTGCAGGGGAGGGGGGTAGTGATGTTACTTAACGGGAAGGGACATGCTAGGGCAGGCTGGCTGTCAGTCCCTTCTTGAAATACTTCTTGAATGACCGCACCCTCTTCTTTTTCCCTATGAGTCAGAGCATTCTCTGAAAGCACCCTGGTCTCGTCTTGAAGAGGCTGTAGTCAGGGCTCCTGTCTTTTGAAGGTAGGAAGAGAGCTAGCTCAGTTGGGAGGAGAGAGCCACAAGTCTGGGCCATGCAAGCTCTCCTGTCTGGCTTTCCTTCAGCCAGCATTTCTCCACCCTAATCTCTGCTTCCTCCAGAATCCTCCAAAGAGCCTTGACTTTCTCTCCCTCGGTCTGTACCACACCCCGAATGTGTCCTGTCTCATTGAGTTCTCTCCCTTTCTTCTGCCTTTGGGGTTTCTGTGCATCCTCTGTTCCTCCTTATGTCTGAGGTCTCAAGGAGAACCCGCCTGTCTTTCATAGACTCTGACTGCTGACGTAGGTATGGGATGGGTCTTAGGGAGATGTTTAGAATCTCTGTTTTGTGTGGTTGGATGAAGTGACCACTGGGTAAGAGGTACACCCACTGTGTTCAATGTAGCAGTAAGGGCCAACCAAGGCATGTCTGTCTCTGAGACCTCTGTGTTCCTGGAAGCTGGTACCTGGCACTGTATGGGGTAGCAGTGCCTGGGATTGGTCAGAGAGGGCGCTCTGGAGCAAGACTGTTGCCCCTGGGGGAGATCGGTTTCAGGGTGGGAGTACTGATGGGAGGGGAGGATGTGGGGTAGCACTACTTATGTGCAGGGTTTATGCCTCAGGATGCTATCCAGGGCTGTGGGTCCCTATGCCAGGAGTTACCCAAATGGAATGGGGGCCTAGCTGAACTGTGGTCTTCAGCTTGCCTACCCAGGATGACAACTAGTATCCTGGGAGCCTTTTGTTTCTAATCTTTTCAGGACTGCTGTGAAGAGGATAACAGTCTCACCTTATAGATAAGGACATAGATCAGAGAGGTCAGATAGTTAATAGGTGACCAGTGGCAATGCCAGAATGTGAATCCAAATTTTGCTAGGTACTTACTTCTTTGGGGAGGCTTTGCACTTATGTGGCTAGAGGAGCCATCTTTGTTACGCCTAGCTACTCAAGAGACTGAGACAGAAGGATTACAAGTTTGAGGCATTCCTAGGCAATTTAGTGAAACCTGTCTTAAATTTTTCATAAGCCTACAAAAAAAATAAGCTCGTGATTATAGCTAAGTGGCAAAGCACTTGGCTAGCATTTGTAACTCCCTAGTAACAAGTGATAAAAAAAAATAGAGAAAACTCTTCCTTCTATATTTTGGGGACAAAATGTGTATGGGGGCAGAATATAGTTATCATCTCTATCTCCCTACTTAAAAAAATATTTCAGCCGGGTGGTGGTGGCAAATGCCTTTAATCCCAGCACTCAGGAGGCAGAGGCAGGCGGATCTCTGTGAGTTCGAGGCCAGCCTGGTCTACAAAGTGAGTTCAAGGCCAGCCTGGTCTACAAAGTGAGTTCCAGGACAGGCTCCATAGCTACTGAGAAACCTTGTCTAAAAAAACAAAACAAAACAACACAAAAATTCTTTCAGTTGGACATGCTGGCCTGTGCCTGTGATCCTAGAATTTTAAGATTATCCCTGGCTACATTGTGAGTTCTAGGCCAGCATGAGACAACAAAAAAGGGGTGTATGTGGTTGGGGTCTACTTAAATTGATAAGAGGACTTACCTAATAAGTGTCTTAGCCCATCTTGTAGTCCCAGCACTCAGAAAGTAGAGGCAGGAGGCTCAGAAGTTCAGGAGCATTCTTGGTGACATAGCCTAGTTCAAGGTCAGCCTGGGGTACATGAAACCCTATCTCCAAAATAAGGTTTTCAAACAATTTTCATAGCCAGAGTTTATTCGGATTCTTTTAGCTTAAGGTTACTTATAAAGAGATGATAGTTAGGCAAATATTTATTGATCCCTGCCCTAATATTTGTTTGTGTGTGTGTGTGTGTGTGTGTGTGTGTGTGTGTGTGTGGTGTTTTGCTTGTATGTCTGTCTGGGTACCACATGTGTACTGTGCTGAGACTAGAAGAGGACTTCAGATCTCCTGGACCTGGAGTTACAGAGGGTTGTGAGCTGCCATCCTTGTGCTGGGAACGGAACCCAAGTCCTCTGGAAGAGCCGCGGTGCTCTTCAAGCTAGCTGTCTCTTCGGCCCCTGAATGCCTGTTCTTTCTTAGGACTACACTAGACCATGCAGTAAGAGACGATGAATTAAGCAACACAACCCCTATGCCTTGGAATTAATTAATATATAATTTTGAGACGGGGTCTCACTATAGTCCAGATTGTCCTGGAACTGACCATGGTTTGGGTTGTAGATTTTATATATTTTTTTATATATTTTTTTGGTAGATTTTATATTTTAAGTGAGAGATGTAGACACATTTGTGGTTTTTTTTTTTCTAGTTCCAGTGTAGACTCTTAATAAATGTGGGCCAGATAGTGCTTGTGATTCAAATGAGTTCATATCCCAAGAGGGTCGGGTATGATTGGAAATAAGCCTGGTTTTGAGATCTCTGAATGCTGTTTATGATCATGAGTCTGACCTTGGCGTCATGCAGAAGATGACAAGTCTGAAGTATCTTGTGGACATGCCAGAAAGATAGTTGGGAATGCAGGCTCTTGGGCTGGAAAAGACATGGTGCGTAGAAGCAAAAAGGACTGAGGGCAGACCCTTCGGAATACGCAGAGAGACTAGGTTAAAAGCACGGAACTAGATAGAGATGTCCAGAGAGACTGGAAAGATGTTTACAGTCACCTGGAGGGCCAGATAGTGGTCGGCAGTATCGATGGAGGCAATCTGAGAGAAGGATGGTGAAGGCAGTGTCGCCGGGGTGGGCCTTGGCACCTGGCAACCCTCCCAAGCAGGCTCAGCCCCGTATCCTCACCATCCAGTTCAAAGCAGAGAAAAGGAGATTCATTCAGTGTGGCCACAGGAGGAAGATGACAGAGATCCAGTGACCTTTTCCCCAGATCTGTCTTGAGTTCCTGTTGTGAGGTTTATGCATAGTTGTGAAATCAATCAAGTTGCCCTGCCCATCATTGTCTGAGCTTCTCTCTAGGGAGGTGGGCTGACAATTGTCAGCATTTTGGGAAATCTCTTTCTGGGAGATGAATTCCCACTCTGGCTAGCGCCAGGCTTCTTGAAACCTTTTCCTTCTCCCTGTAGGAGATTCCTGGGGGCAATTCCAAGCCGTGGAGTGCCTTGTTTCAATAATCTGATCACCAACATAAGGAACACAAGTACTCTCCCTTTAAAAAAAAAAAAGACTTCTTTTACTTTAAATACTGTGTGTGTATGTACACGCAAGTGCATGCAGCCGCCTGCATGGTCCAAAAGAATGTCAGATCTGCTGAAGTTTGAATTACAGTTGGTTGTGAGCTACCAGACAGAGAGCACATGAAAAGCAAGCTTCCTTTTCTCTCCCTACATTTTTCTACTTGAAATGCTACAGTGTCTGGAGCACAGCAGCCTTTTCACAACTAGAGGGCGAAACGGCCTACACTCTGAAGATGACAGAGCGAAAAGATACAGGGTCCCTCCTGATCCTGGACGCACCCCATGACTGTGGACTTACATTTCCATACTTCTCATTATTCCCTAACTCAGTTCTGTGTGTACAGGCTCAGGGTTGAAGCCAGGAGGCAGATACACCAAGTAGGCTTCCCACCGCTGAGCTACAACCCCAGCCACAACTATAGTTACATGATCATTCCCAAAATCACAACCTCTCTGTGCCCCCTCCCCCTTCTGCCCCGTGTTGCCCACGACAGACTCAAATGCCTAGGTACAAGCAGTTTTCTCACTCCAGACTCCCAAAAGAGTTGGGACCGTGGACACATGCCATAATGCATGACTTAGCATGTAATTTTTTTACATTTATTTATTGGAAGGAGAGGGCAGGTGTGCCACAGTGGATGCGTAGAGATCAGAGGCCAGCTTTTGGGAGCTGATTCTCTCATTCTAACATGTAGAGTCTGGGGGTCGACCTCAGGCTGTCAGACCTGGCAGGAAACACCTTTACCTGTAGAACCATCTCATTACTGTTGGTATTAGCAACCTGTTGCTTTTATAGGTTTCTTCTCTCTCTCTCTCTCTCTCTCTCTCTCTCTCTCTCTCTCTCTCTCTCTCTCCTCTCCCCCTCTTCCTCCCTCCTTCCTTCCGGCAGTGTCTGACTTGGTTGCTGGCCTATTGCAGCAGCCTAGTTTAGGTCCAGGCTGTGTCTCTTGAGAAAGCCTCCTGAAAACCAGCCTCTTCAAAACAATAATCAGCAGCAGCTTCTCTTCAGCTTGCTTTTCCAGGCTCAGACCAGCAGGCCTGTGGACTTCAACCCGGCTTTCTTCTGTGTTCCTGGCCAGTTCTTACCCAGGCAGTGCTTAACCGTTGTGATTGTGGGTGAGGCGGGGGATTGCTGTTTTTAGAATTTTATCTTTTTAGATATGGCTACTGTGTTTACAGTGCCATCTTGATGGGATGCATCGGATTAAATTCATGTCAGGGAACTGGGTATCCTTGCCAAGGCTTGTCTCTTGGGAAGGAATATCAAGCCGTCGCTAACAAGATTGATAGAACTCCAGCCAGCACACCGAAGGAAACAGACTGACACACCCGGGAGCTAGCAGATGATAAGCACCAGCCAAGACTGCTCTCTTGTTCTACCCACACCTTTAGTCCAGGTTGTAGCAGATAGGGACCGGGTGTGCTAATGCGACAACTGGGATCTTTCAGATAAGAACTGAACAAGATAAGAACTCACTGCCGGGAGCAGCTCTTGACCGATTTCAGCCTCCCACCTGGTCAGTGAGAGATGATTATCGGCCCTGTGGACACTCCTGAAGAAAGGTTTACAGGCCCTTTTAGCTCTTTTCAAGTCCTCAGCTCACCTGCTGAGGCCCAGTCTGACTTTTTAATAGCAGCAGGTCCAGGTGTGTGTGCCTGTAGCTCTTGGAGACTAAGCAGGAGGAGACTGAGTCCAAAGCCAGCTTTGATACATAGCAAGACCCTGCCCGCCCCACCCCACTTAAATAGTAAAGGCAAGAAGGCAATCCTACTGTAACCGGCATGCCTGGAAGGAATGAGGACATTCTAAGAGATGTTTGTAGGGGCTTGAAAGATGGCTCACTGATTCAGAGAGTGTACTTGCAAAGGACCCGAGTTCAGTTCACAGACAGCTCTTAAGAGACATATTGATCTTTATACCAATGCCTGATTTAAAGAGAGAAAGAGAAGAAGGGAGGGAGGAAGGGAGGAAGGAAGGAAGGAAGGAAGGAAGGAAGGAAGGAAGGAAGGAAGGAAGGAAGGAAGGAAGGAAGGAAGGAAGGAAGAGGCCGGCTACAGTTGGCTTTGGTCAGTCTTCACACGTTGGGTCTTAGCTCTTAGCTAAGAGAGCCACTGTCAATGGGCAACCAGCAGTCTCTGCCGCAGATGGCAAAACATGTAAGCAAAAATCCAGAGACAGACAGACAGACAGAGAGGGGTAGAGAGGGAGAGAGAGGATAAGAATGTGTGTGGAAGTCTCAGAGGAAAACCTCGGGTGTTTTTCAGGAGCTGTCTTCTTTGTTTTTTGAGACAGTGTCCTCATAGGCTAAGAGGCTCCCCAGCACTGTTTTTTTTTTTGTTTGTTTGTTTGGTTGGTTGGTTATTTGTTTGTTTCTTTTTTAATGTGGTTGTTTCTGGAAATCAAGCTCAGGTCCCAATCCTTGCATTTGAAGCACTTTATTGACTGAACTGCCTTCTCAGCCTCCAAATTTGATTTTTAAGTAAGGAAAAAAAAAAAGCAAAGCCAAAATTGTTGAGTACATTTATCACAGAGGAATAACATAGAATAAGGCAGGTAATTTAATTGCTAAGTCACAGCAAGTTTCCGTCATTTTCAAGAAAATCACACCATTGAAAAGCTAGGTTTCCTCTGGGAAATGTAGGCAGGCTAACAAAGGTAATTTTTGTTTTTCGAGACAGGGTTTCATTGTAGCTTTGGGACCTGTCTTGGAACTTGCTCTCTAGACCAGGCTGGCCCCACCATCGACCAGCTAAGATAAATATCACGAGGAGAGAAAAAAGCGGTATGGGTAGGAGGGATAATATGTCAGTCTACTGAAAATTGAGAAAAGAAAAAAAACTAAACAAAAAATAACAGAAAACACAAAGTAAGATGGTAACATATGAACAAATATTTAGCTGGGCGGTGGTGGTGCATGCCTTTAATCCCAGCACTTGGGAGGCAGAGGTAGGCAGATCTCTGTGAGTTCGAGGCCAGCCTGGTCTACAAAAGCTAGTTCCTTGCTGGGCGGTGGTGTTGCACACCTTTAATCCCAGCACTTGGGAGGCAGAGGCAGATGGATCTCTGTGAGTTTGAGGCCAGCCTGGTCTACAAGAGCTAGTTCCAGGACAGGCTCCCAAAGCTACAGAGAAACCCTGTCTCAAAAAACAAAACAAAACAAAGAACAAATATTTAAGTATGATGGCTGATAGGAGAAAAAAAACAAAGAAGCCACCCAGGTGTGGTGGTTCATACCTTTAACCCCACTGTTTGGGAGGTAAGGTAGAAAGATTTTTGCATATTTGAAGCCAACCCAGGCTACATAACAAGACTCTGTCTCAAAAAATAAAAACAAGGGCTTCAGAGGTGGCTTAGCTGTTAACAGCGCTTGTTTGTTTTCCAGAGGACCTGAGTGTGGCTCCCAGAAACCACATCTGGTAGCTTACAGATCTGTAACTCCAGCTCCAGGGTATCCTCCTTCTCCTGGTGTCCCTGGGCACCTGCTTGCGAGTGTACATACCCATACATATAAATAGTAAAAATTCTTTAAAAATGAGATCAACACAGTGGAATATGATGGCATAAGAACATTAAGGAAAGCCAGACAGTGGTGGCGCATGTCTTTATTCCAGGCAGAGGTAGGGAGATCTCTGAGTTCGAGGCCAGTCTGGTCTACAGAGTGAGTTCCAGGACAGCCCAGGGCTACACATAGAAACCCTGTCTCCAAAAAACAAAACAAAACAAAATAAAACAAGGCAAAAACATTAACAAGGGCCTGGAGAGATGATGGTCCAATAATCAAGAACACTTGTTGCTCTGGGCGGTGGTAGCACATGCCTTTAATCCCAGCACTCGGGAGACAGAGGCTGGCAGATGTCAATGAGTTTAAGGCCAGCCAGGTCTACAAAGCAAGTTCCGGGACAATCTGGACTGTCACACAGAGAAACCAGTCTCAACAAACAAACAAACAAAAAAAAAAAAACCCATCACTTGTTGCTCTTGCAGAAGGTCTGGGTTCAGTTCCCAGCACCAACATAGCAGCTCATAATTCTCTGTTACTCCAGTTTCAGGGGATCTGATGGCCTCTCCTAGCCTCCACATGTACCAGGCAATATATGCAGGCCAAACACTCGTACAGGTAAAATTAAATAACCAACCATGGTACTGGCGAGATTGGTCAGCAGGTAAAAGTGCCTGCTGTCAAGCCTTAGTGATCTGAGTTTCATCTTCAGGGACCCACATAGTGGGAGAAGAAATCCAACTCTTTGCAAGTTGTTCTCTGACCTTTACACTTGGGCGGTGGCACACATATAAATAAGTAAATGTAATTTAGGGCAAAAATAAAACATGGGCCAGTAAGACGGTTCAGTAGTTTAAAGCTCTTACCCTCAGGCCCAAGGACCTGAGTTCAAGCCCCAGGACCCACGTGGTAGACAAGAACTGACACCTGAAAGTTATCCTTTGTGTGTGTGTGTGTTGCCTGTGACATGTCTGATGACCGCGTGTGTGTCGTGCGTGTGGAGGCCAGAAGAGGACATCAGATCGTCTAGAACTGGAATTACAGCTGATTGTGACCAACTATGTAGATGCTGGGAATAGAAGCCAGGTGCTCTTAATTGCTGAGCCATCTCTCCGGCCCCAAGGAAAAGCCCTTTAAGGGACTCTTAAGCGGAGGCCAGAGGACAGCTGTGTAGCCTTGAGCCTTCCATCTTTTCATGGGCCCTAGTCACTTTCACCGGTGAGCCTGAGTCATCTGGAGGGGGCTCTGGGTCTCTTACTCAAGATAATGACTGAGCCCCCGGGGCACCTTTGGCAAGGTTCGGCTGTTGCCTCCCCCAGAAGGCAGGAGTTGGCCCCTAGAGTGTGTTTGCAGGAATCAGTAGAAAAAGAGAATTTTTGATGGCGTACTCAGATGGTAGGAAAAGTTTGGTAGGTTTATGAAAGAAGCAATGGACTTGAGGTATTCACTTCTTTCTGTCTAACCTGTCCTGGGAGTTTTGATAAGGAATAGTAAAATGAGAAGCCACCCCCAGATATACTTGGGGCTCATAATGCATCCTGATGTTTGAGAATGGACCTCAGGTTGAGGCTTTAGGACACACCCTCGGGCAGGGTGGGAGTGGATGGCTAGAGCTGCCCATCCCCACCCCCATCCCGAGTTCTGTCTCTGCAAACTGTATTCAGCTGTGCTGATCTGAGGCTGTGCAGACCCGTGTTTCATTAGGTTATTTCTGTGACTGGTCTCCTGGGATCTGACCGAGATGGGCTCTAAAGGCACTGTCGCTGACAGCATCGTCCCTGCTGCTCGCCTGCCCAGTTCCCATTGCTCCATTTACCACTGTGCTGGTGAGGGCCTCCCGTGGGCTTTCCGTTTTGTTCTGTGGGAGCCTCTTTTGACCCTGCGTTCCCTGACTATCACAAAGCTGGGGGAAGAGACGAGGCAAATCCATCCGCAATTAAAGGCCCTATCCATCTCAGTCTCCTGGGTGCTATTTTCTCTGTTTAGCCTTAGCAGTCTGAAATTGGCTAGGTCTTGTGGAAATGGTTCTTACTAGATGGTCTCCCCAAATTTACAACATTGATGGCCTCACGCTTCCTATAAAGCCATAGCTGTGTAAAAGTTTGGTGTGGAGGTGCATGCCTACAGTCAGCATGCGAGGGAGCTGAAGCAAGAGGGCCACAAGTTCCAGGCCAGCCAGAGCCACGTAGTGAGCCACCATATGCAGCTGACCATATGCAGCATTTGAAGTATACATGGAGAACACCCCCCTCCATTTGTTTATTTGTATATGGGATGGGGTGAGCACACGCTGCTGGAGGTCAGAGAACAACTTTTGGGGAGTTGCTTCTCAAAGTCTACCATGTGGGTCCCTCGACTCCAGTGGTCAGACTTAATATAAGCACCTTTACCCGCTGAGATATACTCACTGGCCCAGTGTATTAACATCTTTAGCCCAGTCTGGCTTTGAACTCTTTCAGTATGGGGGTCACAGGTATGAACCACCATACACACCTAGCTCCAAAGTAATTCTAAAACCCAGAAAACTGCCTCAAATAAAACACTGACCATATCTGTCTTTACTGTTAAGTAGGAGAGAAGAAAACCGCATCCAAATCCATGCAGTTCCCCCTGAATTTCTAAAGCTCTTTTCCTGAGAAAGCAGGTTGTCCCAGATAGCTTGTTTGTGCCCAGAAACAATAAAAGGCATCTGTGAAACCCTTGGTTAAACGAACTATGAAGAGGTACAGCTGGGTCTGTACTCACGGTTCAGCAAGCATCATGGGCAACGCATTCTCCTGTGTCTTGGACGGTCGATTGAAGCCCATGGCATAGACTCCTTGGAGGAGCTGTGGTTTTCTGGGAGGCAAGGTAGAGACAAGATGGGTTTCTAGCAATTAAAATGTTTATTTTTTTTCGACAAGATTTTGCCATGTAGCCCTGTCTGGCCTGGTCTTGCTATTGTAGGCCTTGGTGGCCTCAGACTCAGAGATCCGCTGTCTCAGCCGCCTGGGTGCTGGGAATAAGTGTGTGTGCCATCACACTTGGCTTTGTTTCTGAGGCCCCATCTCTTTGTGGAGTCCAGGCTAACCTGAAACTGTGTGTGTAGCCCATGGCGGCCTTGAACTCGTGGTTCTCCTGCCTTTGCCTTTCAGGACGTGAGAAGTTCACAGTTGGGAATGAAACAAGCACGGGCCAGTGCTGGATGCCTCCTGGGCTAGAGGGATTATCTGGAGGCTCTGATACCTTCGGTGCCTCCTTTGCTTCTGTCTACTCCAAAAGCTGACGTTCCCAGTAACTGCGTGGTCATGGGGTTCTAAAGCAGGAGCGTTTACTCTTCCCTGAATGTATTGCTGAACTAGGGTTTTACTTATTTATTTTTTCTGTCTCTCTCAAGACAGTCCAATTACCTCTGATGACCTGATAGTGATTTAAATCCAAAGGAGTCAATAACATCTCTGGCAGAGGCATTTCCTCTGGAAGCTTCCTAGGCCGGCTCTTGTCCAGACCCCACTTTCACGGCTCTTTCTCCAGCTGAAAGTCCTCGTTCCTTCAGCTGCTTAGCCTACAAAGTCCCTGCCTCCTAGGGCTACAGATTATAGAAGCTGGGAACAGGAGTCTGCAAAACTCAGTTATTTTTCTTAGATGCTGGGCATGGATATGGGCGGGGGGGCTGGAAGATACAGTAGGTGTGCTTCATGATCCAGTGGAGCCTTTGAAGAAGCTCATTTGAGCCAGTGTTTTGGGAATTCCCTGGAGTCAGTTCAAGAGCCTTGGGGCCGGGCGATGGTGGTGCACGCCTTTAATCCCAGCACTGGGAGGCAGAGGCAGGCAGATCTCTGTGAGTTCGAGACCAGCCTGGTCTACAGAGCTAGTTCCAGGACAGGCTCCAAAGCCACAGAGAAACCCTGTCTCAAAAAACCAAAAAAAAAAAAAAAAAAAAAAAAAAAAAAGAAAGAGCCTTGGGTGAGGGAAACTTTGGGTGTTTTGTTTTTGTTTGAGGTATGGTCCCATGTATCGGCTCACTTCGACCTTGCTGCCTAGTTGAGAACGTTTTTATTTTGTTAGTGATTTGCCTGTGTGAGGGTGTTAGGGTTACAGACAGTTGTGAGCCCATCCTCAGTGGCACACCTCCTCCACTATGACAATACCTCCCAATCCTTCTAATCCTTTCAAAGGGTCACTCCCTGACAACTAAGCATTTGAATATATGAGCGCATGTTGGCCATTTTATTCAAGCTCCCACAATGGTTTTAAACTCAAAAGATTCTCCTGCTTTTATGTCCCAAGAGCTGGGATTATAGGCATGTACCTTCATGCTTGACTTGAAGCTTCAAAAAAATTGTATTTATTTAATTATTTGTGTGTGTCTATGTGGACATCAGAGGACAACTTAAGGGAGTCAGCTCTTTCCTTCTACTTCATGGGTCCCAGGGATTGGATGCAGGTCAGCAGGCATGGAAGAAAGTACTTGGACCCTTGCGCTATCTCAGCACCTCCGCCCTTCCCTCACTCCCCTGAGCCGCTGCAGCTGCAGCTGCTCACAGGCCTCTTTCAGCGCCCTGGCTCTTCTCCGGCTCTGGAGTCAGACCAGGCCTCAGAGCTCACGGCCACTCGTAAGGTCACAGCCGTAAGTTTTATCACGTCTCTGAGCATCATTTTCTCGATCTAGAATAGCATCATCCCTGTTGCATTGTGCTAATAACCAGTCCTTGGTGGCTCTGGGCCCTGGTTTCACTGAAGAAACTTGAGCCATTACAAACCGACGGGGCTGGGGTTTTTGTTTTGTTTTTTAAAGATCTATCTTAGCTGCCCTGGAACTAGTTCTTGTAGACCAGGCTGGCCTCGAAATCACAGAGATCTGCCTGCCTCTGCCTCCAGAGTGCTGGGGTTAAAGGCGGGCGCCACCACCGCCTGGCCAGATGTATTTCTATTTGATGTGTGTATGGGTGTTCTGTCTACCTGTTTGTCTGTGCATCGTGTGCATGCCTGGTGCCCAAGGAGGCCAGAAGAGGGCAATGGATCCTCTAGAAATGGAGTTACAGGTGATTGTGAGCTGCCCTGTGGTTGGTGAGAACTGGACCCGGGTGTCTGGAAAAGCAGCCAGTACTATTTGTTAACCACTGGGCCATCTCTTTCGCCCCCCCCCTTTTTACATTGTTCGTGTGTATGATGGGGATGGGGGACACATGTCACTCACATGAAGACAACTTTGTAGAGACAATTTTCCTTTGAGTGAGTTCCAGGGTTGAATGAAGGCTGTCAGACTCGGGCAAGTGCTTTTACCCACTGAGCCATCTTGCTGCTTTCTTTTGTTCTGGTTGAGGCACTCTCGCTCTCTCCTGGCCCCTAGTTGGCTTCCAATTCGCTACTAAACAGCTCCCAGCTCCTTCTCTTCCTGCTGCTTCCTTCTGCAGGCTCCTGTCCTAGTTGGCATCTTTTTAACACAGATCCTAAGACAGCCTGCAGCTGCCAGCAGCAGCCGGAAAGCTCTCAACAAGGAAGGGGTGACTGCAAGACCCAGGGGTCATGTCAGAACTTACTCTGGCTGGCTGGGTTTAAAGAGAAGGTTTAAGTGATTCCCCTACGTGGATTCAGACTCCTTTCCCTCAGGCCAGTCCTCAACAGCTCTGCAAATGGCCTCTTCTCCCTGTTGTCTGCTGGGACAGCGTGGAGCCTCGGGCTGTTGGTGCTAACAGGGCTCTTGGAGTTCATTTTGTCCATAATACACAGATGAAGGAAACTGCCCATGGGGCTAGTTGGTGGTGGTTTTGAAGCCCAAACCCCCATCTCCTGAAGAGTTTTCCTAGTGCATCGGAGCAGGAAGGCTTGTTCACGGTTCACTGAAGCAATCAGAAATGTTGCCTGTACAATCCACACCTGGGAGATCACAGACAGGACCCTGCCAGCTTCTCATGGGTACTGGAAGTTCCCGGAGAGCACTATGTGGGGGATGCCTTTATTCTCAGACCTTGCCATCGTCTCTGGGTCAATTTCTTCGTAATTTTGCCTGAAAGTAACCACACAAAGCTGGACAAGGCTTTCTAAATTGAGTATGTCAGCCCTGGCTATCAGACCCTGGGGAAATTAGCTTATTGTTTATTCTCAGGCTGATTAGTCAAGGCGATGCACTAACACAGTCCTCTGAGGACTGGGTTAGGCGGAGCGATGCTGTCTGTGGATGGTTGGAAGAGAGAGCCTTGTCTTTTTTTTTTTTTTTTTTTACCACTATACTAAGGAGGAGAGAGCCTTGTCTTTTGTCTACCCTTTTGTTAAGGAGCTTCTATTCTAGCTTTGTCCCCTCTGCGACCATGGGTGGGGACTGTGTGTGTGTGTGTGTGTGTGTAAGAGAGACAGAAAGAGAGACACAGAGACAGAGACGGGGTGAGTGAGTGTGTGTGTGTGGGTGAGCAAGTAAATTTGTGTATATGTGTTCCGGTTCCTGCTATCTGTCTGCATATCTTTCTGAATTTCAGGGTCATGCGGTGGCAACCTGGCACCTGAAGAGCCTACCAGGGGATTTCTGCTGGCAGGAACTGAGGGCAGGACAACCTTCCCCCAGAAGCAGGGGTGGGCAGGACAGCTGCCCTGCCGAGGCCAACAGTCCCAGGAGTCTGGAGCCTCATGAGGGACCCCACTCAAGCTCTGATGACCCACGTGGCTTAGGTGCAGCGCCTTGCTGCGCGGCAGCTGTTCCCAGCTCCAGAGGACCCCACAGTTGGAGTCAGTGCTTTGTGATCCCCTGTGGGGCTGCAGCTGGGGCTGCGATCACCAGGAGAGAGTACCAGCAATGCCGATGGGAAGCAGAGAGACAGAAGCTACGGAGAGGAGGGCCTTGGTTTTTACAGCATTTTACAGATGTCCATGAAGATTATTGGTTTTCTTTCTGGCCTCAGGTGGGGCTCCTTTCCCCTGGCCAAGGAGTTGGACCAGGAGGGCCTGCAAGCGTAAAGAGGATTCTTGCATGGAATGCAGGCCCCCTGAAGCCCCTGCACTCTCTGCTGTGATCAGAGTTCCAGGACTTCCCCACTGCAGGGGAGGAGGGACTGCCTCAGCTTCTGCTCATGAGCCACAAGGACCCCGACTGCTCCAGACTGGACCTTTTCAAGCCGCCAAAGAGGGGGGTCCCTGGAGCTGGCAGCCAGCAGTCACAAGGGACCAAAGGGCTGGGATGGACTGACCTCTGTCTGGACAGGGTGGCAGGCGAAGCAGAGCCCTTGTGGCCCAGCTAGTGACTGAGAGACCCAATGAAGCCTTAAGCAGAGACTCCAGTGGCTCAGGGACGGGGGGGAGGGAGGGGGCTACTCCTGCAGACGTGCTTTTTCCTTTTTTTTGAGGGAGGGTGTGGCAAGAGTCCCCTGCCACACCTCGTGCCCCTATGCCCTTTACACGTGCTGCCAAAAGAAGCAGGCTGTGCCGTGGCCTGCCCCATAGTGGGCTGGAGGAGGATTGGCCACGGTGACAGCTGCCCCGTGGCCAGCACGATGAAGTGCTCCCTGCGGGTGTGGTTCCTCTCTGTGGCCTTCCTGCTGGTGTTCATCATGTCCCTGCTCTTCACCTACTCACACCACAGCATGGCCACCTTGCCCTACCTGGACTCGGGGGCCCTGGGTGGCACACACCGGGTGAAGCTGGTGCCGGGCTATACGGGACTACAGCGCCTTGGCAAGGAGGGGCTTTCGGGGAAAAGCTGTGCCTGCAGCCGCTGCATGGGTGATGCCGGCACCTCCGACTGGTTTGACAGCCACTTTGACAGCCACATCTCTCCTGTCTGGACGAGAGAGAACATGAATCTCCCCCCGGATGTCCAGAGGTGGTGGATGGTAAGAACCGTGGCCCCTTCTGCTTGCTTCCTGCTGCCTTCTGCCCAGAATCGGTTCATTCTGGAGCCATTCTCACAGCCCCTCTTGGACTCGGGCTCTCTGTCTCGTGACTCCCAGCACCCTGACAGAGTGGGAAGCCCATCTGCTCTGAGCCGTGTACCTGGATCACAGATGGCTAACAGGCGGAGTAACCTTTGGCTTGGAAAGAGGGAGAACAGCTATTTGTGGTTCTTTTTTTTTTTTTCTTTTTTTTTTTTTTTTTTTTTGAGACAGGGTTTCTCTGTAGCTTTGGTGCCTGTCCTGGAACTAGCTCTTGTAGACTAGGCTGGCCTCGAACCCACAGAGATCTACCTACCTCTGCCTCCTGAATGCTGGGATTAAAGGCGTGTGCCATCACCTCCTGGCTTATTTGTGGTTCTTGTAGGAGTCCACTGTGGACCCAGAAAAATGCTGTTGACCTCGGTAAGCAGCACCAATGGCAACAGCATGTGGCTGAGAAAGTGAATGAGGATATGAAGGCCGGGCCCTAGATAGAGGCCTTCCCATTTGGTGAGAGTTACCCCACAGCTGCAGCAAGCGCTCCGCTGCTAGCAAGTGGCTCGTGCTACTCCCTCCTCCAACTTCTGAGCTTTCCAAAATTGTTATTATTTGTGGTATGTGTGTGTATGTACATATATGTGTACGTGTATGATGTGGCTGGTGTATGGACCTGTAGAGATCAGAGGACACTTTGTGGACTTGGTGCTTTCTTCCACCTTCACATGGGTTCCAGGGATTGAACTCAGCTTGCCAGGCTGTGCAGTGAGCACCATTCCTCACTGGATCGTCTTGCCTGCCTTCCTCCAGCCTTGTTTCAGACCCCAGAATCCTGGTTTTGTGTGCACAGTGTACATACATACATACATACATGCTTCTGACATTTTATTTTAGTGTATGAATGAATGCTGTGTGTGCATGTATTTCTGTGTGCTATTTATGTACCTGGTGTCCTCAGAGGCCAGAAGAGGGCTTCGGATCCCCTAGATCTAGAGTTACAGACGTTTGTGAGCCACCATGTGGATGCTGGGAATTGAACCTGGGTCCTCTGGAAGAGCAGCCAGTGGTCTAACTGGCGGAACCGTTTTTCCAGTTCCTATGTGTGCTGTGCATGTTTTATGTGTGTGTAAGCATGCGGGATTATGCTTGTGGAAGCCAGAGGTTGTAAAGTATCTGACTCAATCACTGTCTATGTCTTTGTCATTCATTGTTGGTCTCACTGTGTAGCTCTGGCTGTTCTGTACTCACTCTATAGAGCAGACTGGCCTCAAACTCACAGAGATCCGCCTGCCTCTGCCTCCCTGGGATTAAACGTGTGCGCCACTACACTGGCCATTCTTCCTTAGTTTTTGAAATAGGGTCTCAGGGAATCTGGAGCTCAAAGATTTGGCTAAGCTGGCCAGCCGGCGAGATTCTGGACATCTGCCTGTCCACATGCCTGTCGTCCACATGCCGCTGGCATCAGGATACAGAAGTGCATGGCCCCATCTGGCTCTTACATAGGTCCTGGGGATTTGAACTCAGGTTCTCATTGTTTGCAGTAACAGACATTTTTTACTGAGCTATCCCCCTGGTCCAGAAATATGGATTTTTTTTTTTGAGGTAGGATTTCTCTTCTATGTAATTCTGGCTGTCTTGGAACTCACTTTGAAGACCAAGCACAGAGATTCACCTGCCTCTGCCTCCCGAGTAAGAAATGTAGATTTTAAGATTGAATATCCTATTGGTCAGTGTTGGCTCAGAGTAATTATAAACACTTCGAGTCGTTTTTGGTTCTTTACAGTGGCTGGAGAAGATGGCTTTGGCCTGGGAAAGGACTTTGTAAATCTTAGCTGCTAAGGGAGGTGAGAGCAGAGGAGCCTCAGAAGGACCCAAAACAGGTTCATTCCTGTTTTCCTACGTTCCAAGACCTTTTGCTTTTCATACCCTCCACCCTGCCCCCATCATCTCTGGAGCATCACTTCCCAGGTTCGACAGGGCCATCTGGTTGCCTCCTGGGCCAAGAAAGGAGCTTGTAGGCTGCCTGCTTTTCCTGGCATGGAGAGTCAGTTCCTGGTTCCTGTTCTTCCAGCCAGCGTGTGAGCAAAATGCCTTTTTTTTTTTGGTTTTCTGAGGCTACCTTTGGAGCCTATCCTCTTGTAGACAGGCTGGCCTTGAACTCTCAGAGATCCCACAACTGCCCAGCTCTCTCCTCTCCTTCTTCAGGGATGTGAGGGTACATGACTACATGTATCAAGACAACTGCCCAGAATCTGTGTGTTGGCCAGTCCTCCAAGACTAGCATCTGTGGAGCAGGAACCCCGTAGGCTCCCCTTGTAGAGGAGTTCTGCCTGTCAGTCACAGCTACAATCCTTGTTCTATGGAGAAAATCAAGGTTCAAAAAGTGCCCATGTCTGCCTGCCATTGTAGTCTCAGGGATGACCTTGTAGAGCCAGACCAGGACTCAGGGGTGGCAGGGGGGATTCCGAGGGGACGAGCCAGGCCTTCAGTCACAGGGTTGGAACTCAGAGGCTATTATGTGCTATGTTCCTTCCACCCACACTTCTTCCTGTTCCCCACCGTCATCCCCTTTGACCATAAAATTGAAAATTCTTGTCTCAGAGCCAGGCTTCTGTTCCAGAAAAGTCTTTGGTCCCCTGAGCAGCTCCTGCTTGTTCACAAACCTATGGGACTACGGTTCAGTCTGCAGCAACGTAGACCAGGCTCACAGAGATCACCTGTATCTGCCTCCCGGGTACTGGCATTAAAGGCGTGTGCCATCTCTGTCTGACTGGATTTTTAAAATTTATTTCTGGCGGGGGGGCTTGTGCATGTCACATGTGGAGGTCTGAGTCAGTTTTCTCCTCCAACTGTGAGGGTTCCAGGACTTCAGGCTTGGCAGCAAGTGCATCTCACTGGCCCATGAATTTCCCCTTTTTTCTTTTTTGGTACTCATATGATCTTTTGTTTGCTGTGTGCCCACCGCCTTTGCTCTTGTGTGTGTCACCTGCCTGCCCCACTGAGCACTGAACTCTGGCAGGGTACGGTGGTATACATTTGTAATACCGGCACTCAGGAGGTTGAGGCAAGAGAATCACTGTGTGGTCAGAGCCAGCCAGGATTACATAGTAAACTCAAAACCAGCCTGGACTACGTACTGAAACCCTGTCTCTAACAAAGCGCAATACTTAGGAGGTGGAGACAGAAGCATCAGGAGTTCAAAGATAACCTCTGGTACATGGAGACTTGGTTGATCATTAGCAGTTTGGGTTCCAGCTCTTGACAAAGGGCACAGGGAGCCAGTTTTATTCCAACCACCTGGCTCTGGACTTTTTTTTTTTTTTTTTTAATGAACTCCTTGCACTTCCCAGAGGGTTCAGAGCAGTTACAGACAAGTCCCACAGGTGCCCCCTCCCAGGAGACAGAATGGAAAAGATCCGTGCTTTATGACCTAGGCCTACAAGCCCCTGCAAAATGCCTCAAATAGCACTTTGACACCCCAGCTCCTACCACAAGCCTCTCGAGAACATTGGGGGCAGGGTACTGGGTATTGGTCTCTCAATAGTAAGACTGACTGGGAATCAAGACTTCGCTGCTTTTGAGAGGGGAGGAGTTCCTCACCGCCTGGGGAGGGGCTCCCAGAAAGCCCTGGGAAGGAGGTCTGTGTGGCTCCGACTGGAGGGGAGGCTTGAAGGGGCGCATCTCTCTATCCTCACAGCCATCTCCCCTGCCCAGATGCTGCAACCCCAATTCAAGTCACACAACACCAATGAGGTGCTGGAGAAGCTGTTCCAGATCGTGCCTGGCGAGAACCCCTACCGCTTCCGGGACCCCCAACAGTGCCGGCGCTGTGCTGTGGTGGGAAACTCAGGCAACCTTCGGGGCTCTGGCTATGGGCAAGATGTGGACGGCCATAACTTTATCATGAGGTGAGCTGTCACGGAAACTGGGAGGGGGCGGGGACAGCTCGCAGAAGTCCCTCCACCACCTGGGTCCCAGGGATGAAACTTGTTCTCTTACCCCCTGAGCCATCCTGCCAGTCTTGTTTGGCCTCTTCTGATAGGCTACAAGTGCAGGTGTCATGAGTGCTAAAGAATACCAGTGCCCACAAACTTCAGTTCACGGGCTTGGTCTCTGGTTCTAGTTTTTCAAGGATGGGTGTGGAGGAAGTGTTCAGAATATAAATTTGGGGGGCTGGAGAGGGGGATCAGTGTAAGAGCACTTGCTGTCCTTGCAGAGGACCAGAGTCTGGTTCTCAGCACCCATACGGCACCTTGAGGTCATCTGTAACTCTGACTTCAGGGGACACATAATTGTTACATATACATACATGCAGGTGAAACACACATATAAAATAAAAATATTTTTTTTTAAAACCTACAAAATAGGGGACTAGAGAGGAGAGATGTCTCGGTGCTTAAGGCTGCTCTTTCAGAGGTCCTGAGTTCAATTCTCAACAACCACATGGTGACTCACAACCATTTGTAATGAGATCTGGTGCCCTCTTCTGGCCTGCAGGCAAAACACTATACATAATAAATAAATAAATAAATCTTTTTTTGTTTTTTTGAGACAGGGTTTCTCTGTGGCTTTGGAGCCTGTCCTGGAACTAGCTCTGTAGACCAGGCTGGTCTCGAACTCACAGAGATCTGCCTGCCTCTGCCTCCCGAGTGCTGGGATTAAAGGCGTGTGCCACCATCACCCGGCTTAAATAAATAAATCTTTTTTTTCAAAGGTTTATTTATTTATTATGTATACAACGTTCTGCCTTCATGTATCCCCACATGCCGGAAGAGGGCGCCAGATCTCATTATAGATGGTTATGAGCCACCATGTGGTTGCTGGGAATTGAACTCATGACCTCTGGAAGAGCAGCCAGTGCTCTTAACCGATAAGCCATCTCTCCAGCCCTAAATAAATCTTAAAAAAAAATAAAACCTACAAAATATCATTTTGGGAGGCTAGAGATGTAGCTCAGTTGCTGGTGCACACAAAGCCCCGGGGTTAACCCTGAACACTGCACAAGCCAGTGGCATTACTTTTGCCTCTCCTTTTGGTGTTTGGAGAACCTTAATGAAGTTACTGGGATTGGAGAGATGCTCAGCGGTTAAGAATACATCCTGCTCTTTCAGAGGACCCAAGTGCAGTTCCTGGTACCCATGCCACATGACCCACAGCTATCAGTGACTCTCGGCACCAGGGCATCTGACACCTCTAGCTTCCATGGGTGCCTATACTCACATGCATACGCCTACACCCAAGAAAAATTTAAAATAATAATAAGTGGTTTTCAAAGAGCAATGTTACTGGCAGGAGGTGTCCTTGCTACTGCCCCATTCTGCTGTCCTTGCAACACTAAAACAACCCATCTTTAAAAGAGGGTGAGGTGTGTGTGGTCACATACATTTATGAATCTCAGCTCTCTGGAGGCTGAAGCTGAAAAATCCCAAATTCAAGGCCAGACTTGGGCTGCCATAGTAAATTCCTGGCTTAAAAAACATCTCAAGGGCTGGAGAGATGGCTCAGTGGTTAAGAGCATTGCCTGGTCTTCCAAAGGTCCTGAGTTCAATTCCCGGCAACCACATGGTGGCTCACAACCATCTATAATGAGATCTGGTGCCCTCTTCTGGCCTGCAGACATACACACAGGCAGAATATTGTATATATAACAAACAAATAAATAAATAAATATTTAAAAAAAACATCTCAAGAGGCTGGAGAGATGGCTAGGTGGTTAAGAACACTGGCTGCTCTCCCAGAGGACCTGGGTTCAATTCCCGGCACCCCCGTAGCAGCTCACAACTGTCTGTAACTCCAGTTCCATGGGGATCTGACACCTTCACACAGACATCCATGTAGGCAAAACACCAATGCACATAAAATAAAAATAAATAAATAAAAAATCTCAAATCCAAGCACAGTAGCCCACACCTTTAATCCAAATACTTGGAAGGCAGAAATAGGTACATCTCTGAGTTTGAAATAGTCATGGCTACATAGTGAGACCCCATCTCAGGAGAAGCCCAAAGTTTCATGCTGGGGATAGTGTACAGTTGGTAGAGTGCTTGCCTAGGATGTGCCGGGCTCTGGGTTTGAGCCTCAGCACTGCATAAGCTAGGGATGGTGACACACACTTACATAGAGGTAGGAAGATAAGGAACTCAAGTTCATCTTTGGATACCCAGTAAGTTCAGTGCCAGTCTTGGGTACATAAGCCCCTCCCTATCTCTGCTTCAAAAATAAGTAAATAGGGCTAGGGAGATAGTTTGGGTGGCAGGCTTGTTATGCAACCCTGAGAAACAGAGTTCGGATATAAATGCACCCATGTAAAAGCTGGCTAATGCAACATGCACCTGTACCCTAGTGCTGGTGGTACTGGGATTGGTGGACCCTGTGGGCTTACTGGTCAGTCAATCTAGCCAAATGGTAAACTCAAGTTTCAAGGAGAAACGCTGTGTAAAAAAAAAAAAGGAGGCGGGGACTGGGGGGATGGCTTAGTAGGTAAAGGCACTTGTTGGGCAATCCTGACAACCTGAGTTTGGATTCTCAGCCCATATAAAAACCAGAGGCTGTAGTATAGTTTTCTTTAATCCCAGTGCTCCCCTAAAGGGAGCTGAGAGGCAGAGACACTCTCCAGTGGCTTGAGCACCCATTGTCCCAGCCGACACAGTGACACGGAGACCCTGTCTCAAGGAGGAAAGGTGCAGACTGATACCCAGACTCTGTTCTCTGACCTTCACACGTGTACCATGGCATGTGGGCACCCACACACAAACAAGCATCCACACAGAAACAGAAAGTAAGAGAGGAAGACTCCCATTGCCAACCTCTAGCCTATACATGCAGAGGTGAGTGCAGGCACACATGAATGAATGATGGATGGATAAAATACTGAAGCTCCAGGTTCCTTCTAAACATCTCCTACGATGAGCATTGCAGAAAGACCAGATTTCCCAGGAGGCAGAAGGCCTTTGTCTTAGAAACTGTTGCTTTCTCCATAGCAACACCAACACAGCAATATGTCTCTGAGGATTTCCATATTTTTTTTGCAAGATCTTCCTTATGATGAGAAATGGTGATGAATAGGGAGATAGGAGAATACTGAGCTCCACCCAGAACTCCAGAGCCATTTGGGTTGTCTTCATCTTCCGGTTGCTGGCACTTAAAAGGGAGGGAAGCTGGAAGCTGGTGGAAGATCTCTCTCTACTGAGGCTTCCATTGCTTCCCTTCAACCCTGGGGTACTTGAAAAGTCCAAGGCAAGCCAGGCCCGCCTTTAATCCCAGCACTCAGGAGGCAGAGGCAGGAGGATCTCTGTGAGTTGGAGGTCAGCCTGGTCTATAGAGTGAGTTCCAGGATAGCCAGGGCTGTTACACAGAGAAACCCTGTGGCATTCTTTTGGAGGCTAGAAGGGAAGGAGGGAGGGAGGGAGGGAGGGAGGGAGGGAGGAAGGAAGGAAGGAAGGAAGGAAGGAAGGAAGGAAGGAAGGAAGGAAGGAAGGAAGGAAGGAAGGAAGAAGTCCAAGGCAACCCTCAGATGCCTGAGTACCTTCTTCTCTGGGCAACTCTATCATTAGGTTCCTGGGTGATGATTGGGAAGCCCCAGGGATTAAAACCTGCAGATCTGAAAACTATGGCATTTTATGATGGGAGTGTCCTAGCTGCAGACACATCCACAGATTATCTTTCACATGAGGCAAGGTCAAGATGTCGTGTTTGGAGTGGGCCCTAGAACTGCTTTGTAAAAAGGGTGATCCGGGTGGAGTTGGCCGTCTGTGGTCTGTATAAAGAGCCAGACGGCAGCAGAGGCGGCTGCTTACAGACCCCCCCTCTTGATTTGGAACCAAACAGGGAAGCCTTTCCATCCCAGAATCAGGGAGAGCAGCACAGTGAAATCCAGCTCTAACCTCTCTGACCTCTCACCTCCAGCTGTCTCCTGGAAATTCATTCTTTAGTCTTAGTTGATGGCTCCAGCTGGAATTGAGCTTATCTTGACACCTCTAGCCAGCAGATCCATCCAGTTCCTAGCGTGGTCTGGTGATAGAAGGCACGCGGTAAGCGTAAGTGAAAGGGATGAGACAGCCAGACACTGTGTGCGCTGAGGAAATTCTGATCTGCCCTGCCCAGCGTTTCTTTGGCTGCTGAAGGCAGCTAGGAACAGATAGGTTTCTGGAATGCATGGCTGCACGTCCCAGAGATGCCTGTCATCCTCTGGCCCCTGTCCAGGGTATGACTTATCTAGGATGAATCAGCCTCCATAGAATGCCACGTTTCTTCTCATTCCTCTGGAGCCTATGAAACATCATCTTGGACTTTATTTTGCAACTTCATTCCCAGTCACAGCCTTTAGATCTTCAGAGCTTTGGTCTTTTAGTCTCTGGTAAGATGAAGTCTGCTTCTTAGGTCCTCCCAAGTGTAAGTCTGGTCCCCAGCAAAAGGTCCTTCTTGCCTTTTCCATCCACAGGCGATTGGGATGCTTCCCTGCCCTCTCTGACACTTCTGCTACTGGGAGAGGAGCAGAAGGGAAACAGCAGAAGTGCCCTGTGGCAAGGGACGTCTACACTCAGCCCAGCTCATGGTGTCAGGCACTCTGACAGGGCAACATTTGTGCTGGGTCCATAGAGCTGGCGTGAAGGCTAGGGAGGTGCTTGGAGACAGTTGCTCCCACCTGGGTCCCTGCGCCACAGCAGCGCTTATGGTCCACCTTACTGCAGTAGTGACGATGCTGTAAGGTGCTCCATCCTCTGGAGTCAGAAAGGCCCGCATAAGCAAAACAAGACCAGCAGGCTCGTGCTTAGGGCGATTTCAACTATTATGTAAAATGTTTACCAAAATGGGAGCCTTACCTGGACTTAGTGATGCCCATCTGTAATCCCAGCACTTGGAGGGTCAGGAGTTCCAGGCCTACTTTAGGCCCATAGCAAATTTAAGGCCAGTCTGGGCTGTCTCAAAAAAAAAAAAGAACAAAGGAATCAGGGTACTTTGCACCACTTGGATGTTTCGCTGACTGGTGTTGGGTTTGTTGCCAGCATGTAACATTTACTTTGTTCTGATTGGCGTTCAGTGGATGAATGTACAAAATGTACCCACCAGTTGTTTTATTATTTATTTATTTATTATGTATACAATATTCTGTCTGTATGCCTGAAGGCCAGAAGAGGGCGCCAGACCTCTTTACAGATGGTTGTGAGCCACCATGTGGTTGCTGGGAATTGAACTCAGGACCTTTGGAAGAGCAGGCAGTGCTCTTAACCACTGAGCCATCTCTCCAGCCCCCCACCAGCTGTTTTATTAATGGGATGGTCTTATCTTAAACAACCATTGCTGAGTCAAAGTGTGTGTCGTTTTATACATTTTTTTTCTTATTTTTTTTTTAAGATTTATTATGTATACAATATTCTCAGTATTTGTCTGCATGTATGCCCACAGGCCAGAAGAGGGCACAGATCTCATTACAGATGGTTGTGAGCCACCATGTGGTTGCTGGGAATTGAACTCAGGACCTTTGGAAGAGCAGTCAGTGCTCTTAACCTCTGAGCCATCTCTCCAGCCCCTCTCTTTTCTTTCTTTCTTTCTTTCTTTCTTTCTTTCTTTCTTTCTTTCTTTCTTTCTTCCTTCCTTCCTTCCTTCCTTCTTTCTTTCTTTCTTTCTTTCTTTCTTTCTTTCTTTCTTTTTAATGAGATAAGTGTTACTCTGTAGCCCAGGATGGCCTCAAATGTGTGGCAATCCTTCTGCCTCCAGCTTCTTGAATATTGGGACTATAAGCGTGAGCCATCATGTCCAGCTTCCATGTTCATCTTTGGTAGGTGGCAAATTACCCTCTAAAACACACGTGCCATTTTCCGTGGTAGCTCCTTTTCATGTCACCCTCTTTTTCCCCTCAGGATGAATCAGGCACCAACTGTGGGCTTTGAGAAGGATGTTGGCAGCCGAACAACCCACCATTTCATGTACCCCGAGAGTGCCAAGAACCTGCCTGCCAACGTCAGCTTCGTGCTGGTACCCTTTAAGGCCCTGGACCTAATGTGGATTGCCAGCGCCCTCTCTACAGGACAGATCCGATTGTGAGGCTCTTCGCTTGGCTGAGTAGCACATGGGTGACAGGCTTCCATGGCAGGGTGGGGAGGGGGGGCTCTGGGTTCGAAGTGTTCTCTAGTTACATTAGTGAGAAGGGAGGGCTCACAACGGTGGGCTAGCTGGGGGCACGGCTTATTCTGTGTCTCTTCCTACTTGGTGCTGCTCGGTGTACTAGTGAAACTTGAAACCCCCAGTTTGCACCGGTTTCTCCAGGAGGCAGCTCTGGACTGTGGGGCTCTTCTCTCTGGTCACTGTCTCTGTGGTCATAATTCCGTCACAGCTGGGAACTCTGGGCATTGCACCGAGGGGTTTGTTATTGTTAACTTTTGTAGACAAAGTCTTCATAAGTCACTAAAAGTGGCCTTGAAGTTGCTCTGCAGCTGAAGCAGGCCTTAAATGTGTGCTCCTCCTGCCTCAGCTTCCCTGGTAGCTGGGATTACAGGGTTTTGTCACCAGGTCTGGCTTACTAAAGGTTTGGTGGGTTTGTTGTTTGTTTTGTTTTGTTGGTTTTTAGTGTGTATTTATTTTATGTGTATGTGACTGAGTGTGTATATGCACCACATGTATGCAGGAACCCATGGTTGAAAGAGGGCATCAGATCCCCTGGAACTCCAGTTCCAGGGTCTGCAAGAGGAGCAAATGTTTTTAGCCACTGAGCCATCTCTCCAGCCCCATGCTTTTTCAGTGTGTGTGTATGTAGGGTCTCAAGTAGCCATGGCAGGCTTTGAACTAATGTTCCTGCCTCCACCTCTACAGTTCTTGGATACAAGGATATGCCACTATATCTACCTACCAATTCTTTTTTTATATATATTTTATGATTTATTTAACTTTATGTGCATTGGTGTGAGGTTGTCAGATACCCTGGAACAGGAGTTACAGACAGTTGTGAGCTGCCATGTGGGTGCTGGGAATTGAATCTGGGTCCTCTGGAAGAGCAGTCAGTGCTCTTAACCACTGAGCCATCTCTCCAGGCCCCCCGTTTTTTTTTTTTTTAAAGATTTATTTATTATGTGTACAGCATTCTGTCTGCATGTATGCCTGCAGGCCAGAAGAGGGCACCAGACCTCATTACAGATGGTTGTGAGCCACCATGTGGTTGCTGGGAATTGAACTCAGAACCTTTGGAAGGACAGTCAGTGCTCTTAACCGCTGAGCCATCTCTCCAGCCCCTACCTACCAATTCTTAAAAACAAAACAGAAACATTAGATGTATGTATTTCAGAAGTATGAATGTCTGCCTGCACGTACATGTATGTATGCATACTACATGTATCCCTGGTACTTTTGGAAGAGGGTGTTGGATCCCCAGGAAGCTATAGGTGGTTGTAAGCCACAATATGGATGCTGGGAACTGAGCCTAGGTCCTCTGCAAAAGCAGCAAGTGGCCTTTTTTTTCTTTTTTGTTTTTTTCAAGACAGGTTTTTTCTATATAATAGCCCTGGATCTCCTGGAACTCTCTTTGTAGACCAGGCTGGCCTTGAACTCACAGAGATCCTTAAAGGCATGCTCCACCACCTCCAGCCATGTTATTTCATTTTTAAACATTTATTTGTGTGTGTGTGTGTTCACAGAGAGGTATTCGTACAAGCCACAGCTTGTGTTCAGAGGACACTTTGTGGGAGCTGATTTTCTCCTCCTGACATGTGGGTCTTGGATAGCAAACTCAGGTCGTTTGGCTTAGCAGCAGGCGCCTGTACTCACTAAGCCATATCCAGCCCTGTTTTAGTTCTTTCGAGAAAGGGTCTCACTACAGTCCTGATGGGCCTGAATCTTTCCGTTATCCCCCTGCCTGTGCTGTCAGGGTGCTGAGACTGCAGGCAAACACTGCCACAGCCGGCAGGCCCACTGTCTTAGAGTTCCTATTGCTGCTATGCACCACTATGACCAAAAAGCAAGTTGGGAGGAAAGGGTTTATTTGGTTAATACTCTACCTTGTGTCAAGTTAACACAGCCAGCAAACCCATGTCTTTTCATTTTCTTAATGTTACCATATTTTTGTTACTGATGTTGCTTTGGGGTTTGAGGCAAGGATTAAAAGCATGCGCCGCCACTGCCCAGCACTTTGGAAGGTAGAGGCAGGCAGATCTCTGTGAGTTCAAGACTAGCCTGGTCTACAGAGCAAGTCCCAGGACAGTTAGGGCTACACAGAGACCCTGTCTCTGAAAACAAAAGATGGGGGGGGGGGGAAGAAGAAGAAAGGGAGAGAATGAATTTAGAGTCTCTTAGTCCAGGATGTCCATTGTCTCATTTGGAGCTATAGAGGGTTGTCGTGATGCAGTACTGGGGTACTCAGCAGAGCCATGGCCAGCCACGCAAGCAGGAAATGGGGTTTGGCTCAAGCCTGGGGACAGCAGAGAAAGTCACTCTAGACAGAGGTTACTTGCATAAACATGGTGTTCTAGTTAGGGTTACTATTGCTGTGATGAAACAGCATAATCAAAAGCAACTTGGCATGGAAAGGGTTTATTTTACTTACACTTCTGCATCATAGTTCATGGAAGGAAGGCAGAAGAGGAAACTGGAAGCAGGAACTGCATGATGATTGGAGAAAGCTGCTTACTGACTTGCTCCCTATGGCTCGCTCAGCCTGATTTCCTTCTCTTTCTCTTCCTTCCTGCCCCCTTTCTTTCCTTCCTTCCTTCCTTCCTTTCTTTCTTGCTTCCTCCCTCCCTTCCCCTCTTCTTCCCCTCCCTCCCTCCTTCCCTCCCTTCGTCCCTTTAATTTATTAGTTTTTTGAGACAGGTTTTCACTGTGTAAACTACCCTGGCTGTCCTGGAACTTGCTCTGTAGAGATTTGTCTTACATAGGTCTGCCTCTACCTCCCAAGTACTGGGATTTCTTATAGAACCACCAGCCCAGGGGTGGCATCGCCCACAATGGGCTGGCCCCTCTAACACCAGTTGCTAATTGAGAGAATGTCCTACAGCCTGATCTATTCAGACATTTTCTCAATTTAGAGTCCCCCTCTCAGATGCCTTCAGCTTGTGTCAGTGGACATAAAAACTAGTCAGGACACATGATGAGTTTGAGATGATTGGCTAATCCAAGTGTGGAGTTCACCAGCAAACAGTTTGGGGAAGAAAGATTGAGATTAGAAGCTTTGCTAAACCATTCCAATTTTATACTGAAAGCCACCGGAGGTTTCTGATCAAGGTCCTGCAGTGATGAACAGTCGATGGAAATAGATCAGTCTAGAAATTGTGACGCTGTCACCATTTGGTCTTAAAGAGTAGATGTGTTGCTGCGTCCCGGAGAGCCATTTGAAAGGTTTTTTGTTTTGTTTTCTGTCACCTTGCAGCACCTACGCTCCAGTGAAGTCCTTCCTTCGAGTGGACAAGGAAAAGGTAAGTTCCCCACCTCCTCCTCTCCTCTTCTGACCCTGCCACTGTGGAAAAGATGCTGGCGGCTCCCCGGTTTTGTGTCTCCCCTGCCATGCTCTCGGCCACCCGAGAGTGCTGCATTTATTAAAACATGGGCATTTTAACTCAAAAAAAAGAAAAAAGAAAAAAAAAGATGCTGGCTCACTCTAGGTGTGCCTAGTCGTGTAGCTCAGGAATGGCATAGTGCCCTTCCAAGACCATCAAAATCTGCATCTGCTGGTATGCCCGGCTCCAACACTGACCACAGGAACCTAGGAAAACCCATGTGTAGCCCACTGAGGAACTGCTAGGAGCTTCTCAGAGCCTGCCCTGAATCTCTAGGCCTCCAAACCCTCCATGTGCCTCTTATTCTCCTCACAGGTCCAGATTTACAACCCAGCCTTCTTCAAGTACATCCATGACAGGTGGACAGAGCATCACGGACGATACCCTTCCACAGGAATGCTGGTGCTCTTCTTTGCGCTGCATGTGTGTGATGAGGTAGGTAGTTAGTGCCCGTCTAGAGGGGAAGTAAGAGCCTAGAAACAGAGGGAAGCAGCCCTTTCCCATCTTAGCAGTGACTCTAGAGATGTGGATTGGGTTTTCTCATTCTGTAATACAACAGTATGCTTGCATTCCCCAGTCTTTAGTACCTTTTAACTTTACTAACTACTTAGCCGAGTGTGGTGCACACGCCTTTAATCCCAGCACTCAGGAGGCAGACGCAGGGGATCTCTGTGTGAGTTCAACACCAGTCTGGTCCTTAGAGTGAGGTCCAGGACAGTCAGCACAACACAGAGAAACCCTGTCTCGAAAAACCCAAATAAATAATAAAATAAAATTACTTCATTAAAAAGTTAAATGTATAGCTGGGTCATGGTGGCACCTGTAATCGCAGCTATGGTGAGGCTGAGGTAAGAGCTTTTTGAGGTCAGCCTGGGCCACATAGGAGCCTGCTGTAGAAAAGCAAAAAAAAAAAAAAAAAAAAAAAGAAAGACAGAAGCAGCAGCAGCCCCCTCTGAGTCAGTATCCTTAGGCTTGGCTTGGGTCCTCCCACCACCACGATCCCCCACTCCCAGTGACCCCTGTGCTACCCTCCCCACAGGTGAACGTGTATGGGTTCGGGGCTGACAGCCGAGGCAATTGGCACCACTACTGGGAGAACAACCGGTATGCCGGCGAGTTCCGGAAGACAGGCGTGCACGACGCCGACTTCGAAGCCCACATCATTGACATGCTGGCCAAGGCCAGCAAGATCGAGGTCTACCGAGGGAACTGAGCTCCCCAAGGGGACGTCAGGATTAGTCAAGCCTTGGTCTGGCCGAGGACGGGCTGTCGCCCACCAATCGGACCCTGCGCCGTCCCCAGCAACGAATCAGTGCTGCTGTTGGGCGGAGCTTCTCTTTCTCAGCCAATCATGCGACTCAAGGAGAACTTCTGGCGCCGCCGTCTCCACCAATCATGGCCTTGGGAGGCGGCGGGGCCTCGACCCCCTTCCCCCCACCCTGCTTTGGATAAGAGTTTCTTTTCCATGTTTTAGGAGGCTAGGTCCGGGCCTGGGCAGGAGCACCCTGGACTGCTCTCTTCCAGTTTAGGCCCGGATGGGTGAGTGAAGCCCGCCAAAGAAATGTGGTCGAGGTGAGACCCTCTCCAGGGCATTTATTCCGTGTCTCACCAGGTAGTAGGGGATTAGATTCACCCCCCGTTGAGTGGACCTACTAGGGCCTCACTCTGTATCTAGTGTCAGCAAGGGTAGGAAGCTTCACCGGGTCACATGCAAGGTGCTTCTCTCACGTGTGCCCTCACTCCTACTGTCCCCCACCATCTTCTCAGCGTCCGCCGTTTGGCCCTGGGCTTTCTCTCCAGTTCACCTGTTCATCTGGAGACAAAATGACACCGCGGGGACCCATCTGCTCACGCCCTCGCACAAGGCTCCTAAGTCTTTAGCCTTCAGGCGAGAGCAGCAGTGGACAGCAGGCTGGAGAGCCGAGCCCAGCTGCCTGTGCATGTACCGTTTTCTCTCATTGTCACCCCAAAGAGGAGCAGGCAGCCTCTTGCTTGGGGGTAGGATTTGCTTTGGGCTCATACTTTAGTTACCTTGAAGCTGCCGGGGATGGCTGCCCAACCAAGATTGCTTGACAATTCTTTGCAGATGGGCTGGAGCTTTGCTGGGGAGGAGCGGATTGGTGGCTGCCATGCATGCCTCCTCCTGTCTGCAACTTTGCCCTGCTTACTCGCCTGTTCTAACCCACTTTCCGGCTCCTAAAGGGCTGGTGAGTAAAGAATCGGGGTTAGAGCTGGAAGCTATTGCATGACTCGACTCAAGGCTGAGGTTGAGTGGGTGAGAAGGCTTCAGTGAATGTCTCAGGCCACAGAAAGCACCACCCCTTCCCTGCAGTATCCACACAAGTATTTCCCATTCTTAATAAGTCGACATTACCAAGCAGCCTCCTGGTGGTGGGGGACAGTCACCCAGAAGGGATAGTACCAGAGGGCTGGGGTGAGACAGCAAGTACCCCTGAAAACTAAGACATGGAGAACTTTTCTTGAATCTGTTCCTTCCCGGTTCCAAAAGCAGGGGTGGAGAAAAGGAGGACACACCCAGTGGGGCTACATGAGGACCCTCCCAGGGCTCTACCCATCCCGCAGTCAAGGCACCCGCCCTTCTGTTGTTCTGTTCGTGCCTGTCTCATCTCTGCTCTCTCAGGAAGCTGCTGGGATGAGAAGCTGAAAAACAATGCGATTATGCCAAACAGTATTGAGAATAATTTATTTCCTCCCTTCCTCCCTTCGTGTTGTTTACACCATTAATCCCTGTTCTAGAAGAGGTAGGTCCCAGCACCCAGATCTTTTCTTCTATAGTTATTTAAACATTTAAATTTTTTCCTTCCCTTTCTTTTTCTGAATTAAAAAAGAACAAACCCCATGGAGTCGTTCATCTGTTTTGAACTATACTGCCTCAGGTATATTATAAGGAGGCACTGTAATAGCGAGGATGTTTGGGAGAACAAATCAACTCTGCTACCCTCTTACACATGAGTCTAGTTCAGACTTTGCTCTCTGAAGTCCCCCAAAAGACTATTACAGTTGCACCAGGCATGGCGACACATGCCTTTAACCCCAGCATGTTGGAAGGCTGAGGCAGGAAAATAAGTTAAAGGCTAGCCTTAGCTCTATGGCAAGTTTGAGCCAGCCTGGGCTACATGATACCTTTTTTTCAGAAACAAAACAAAAAGCAACTCACTGTACCCTCTTCAGATTCCTCTAAGACTTGGAAAGGATTCTTGGCTCATCTGAAATGATATTTCATCATCTCAGCACCCGTAAACCTGTCCTTTCCCACGAGGCAAGCCCCTCTCTGGATTTCCTGCCGACTTCAATCACACTACATGGACCCACATCTTGCTGCCAGTGCTTGTTAGATCCGGGAGAACTGCTGGGTGCATAGACTGCCTCCCTCAGCTTTGCCTTCACCAAGGGAAACAAGTGCTTAAGGATAAATGCTTAAATAAACTCCAGTAGGTAATTAAAAATCTCCTGGGGGGAAAATGTTGCCTCTATACCTTAAATCACTCACTAAAATGGGTGTCAAATGGACCAGAGAACTACACTTAAAAAACCCCACAGGGAGTAGGTGTCTAATGTACTGTTACAACTTAGATATACCAACAGTTTTGTACTTGTTCTTTTTTTCATGCTTTCTGGTTCCCCTCATTAAAAGGCAAGGCTTTTTTTTTTTTTTTTGCATTCTACTTTGTTAGATTGCTCTTCACAGCTGTACTGTAGTCTTCAGGTTGAGGTGTACCGTTTAACCAAATGCTGACTCTTCCGTCATGATGAAGACTTCGGAGTCTAGGGACAGAGGACTGTCCTTTCTCCTAAGGTAGGGGACCAATTTGGAGAGACAGAACCTATTAGCTATCAGGACTGACACTAGGGTGGCTGTGGAATCAGCTGTGGCCTGGGATGGGTCATTTTTGCTCCATTACTAGTCCACAACTATCTGCGTTGTTTTTTTTTTTTAATTTATTTATTTATTATGTATACAATATCCTGTCTGCATGTATGTCTGAAGGCCAGAAGAGGGCACCAGACCTCATTACAGATGGTTGTGAGCCACATGTGGTTGCTGGGAATTGAACTCAGGACCTTTGGAAGAGCAGGCAATGCTCTTAACCGCTGAGCCATCTCTCCAGCCCATCTGCGTTGGTTTTTTGAAGACAGGGTTTTTCTGTGTACCCCTGGCTGTCCTAGAACTTGCTGAGACCAAGCTGGCCTTGAAGTCACAGAGATCCACCTCCCTATGGGATTAAAGGTTTGTGACTAAAGGCTATTTAGTCCTAGCCAGGCAGATTAAACCACTGCCTGGCTGCCTGCCTTGTTTATTTTAGTGTCGTCCTTTGGGTCAGCGCGGGCATCAACTATTGCACCGTCTTGCTCTGTGCGTCTCAATCCCTTTCCCCTTTTAAACTTCACAGTGCTCACACTCCTGTACACACACATACAAACCTTGCTGTCTGCCACACTACCCCACCAGGGTGGACCTCGAACTGATCTCACACCTGCTCTCATCTTCACCCTCATTCAAGGGCTGGAACCCTCTGGCCCACACACCCACAACCCTGTCAAGCACTTCCCTTCTATGGTCCCCAAATCTCTCATCCAAAAGACCATGTAACATGTTTTCTGTTGTTTTTCCTTCCCTTTCCTGGAAAAGGGATCTTGATGTTGCACAGATTAACTCCCTAAATTCAGGGTTCAGGGGATAGATCCCACTCTGGTGGGATTACAGGTGAGCACCAACACACCAGGCATCCTCAGATCTACATGAACATAAAAATACAGTACCCAAAAACTGATTCTACAGGAAAGATGGTTTTTGTTTTGTCTTTGACACATGGACTTTGTGTCACTCTGGCTGTCCTGGAACTCAAGAGATCTTGTCTGCAGAGTGCTGGGATTAAAGGTAATTATGTCTCTTGGGGTTGGGTACCTGGTTAACGTGATGTGGGCACAGGGAGACAAAGGTCCGTTCTAAGGACAGCACATGCTCTTCACTGTCAAGTCATCTCCCCAGTACCTAGCCTGGCAGTTTTAAAAATGGATATACAAAAGTCGGGCATGGTGGCACATGACTTTAACATTTAACAGCATTTAGGAGGCAGAGGCAGGTGGATTTCTTCTATGAGTTGGTGGGCAGCCAGATCTACAAAGTGAGTTCTAGGACATCTAGAGCTACACAGTGAGACCCTACTTCAAAAAATAACAAGGGATATTATGGAAGGAAGAGGTAAAAAGACATGTTTTTTATATTACTACAGCAACAAGTTGATAAGAACTTTTGGGGCAGGCTTAACTGGTGGTGAATTATGACTTTAAGTGTTCCCACGCTGACCCAAGAAGTCTATATCCAGGAATGTAAGAGCAGTTCTTACCATATGCAAGACAGGGCATGAGCTAGTCACTATGGCATTATGGGTAATAGAATATGCTAGAAATCCTTTCACTTGGGTAATAGTAAAGTATATGCCAGGCTGGCCATGCTGGCACACATCGACAGAAGGACCTCCCACACCAGGTGACAGATACTTTCCAGAGTGAAATAGATGTATGTATATGTGCCAAAACCGTCAAAATGCCTACAATTGAGTCATCGGGTTACAAAGTAGTATGGAACGCATGCGTGGAATGCTCACTTACCCCAAATGAAAGCAGCCATGGAGAAGACAAAAGAAACGCTGGGGCATGTTGAGCAAGCAGGAAGCTATGCGTGCCTCAAGTAAACACAGCACTATCATACACAATTTTTAATGCACATATATTAGTCTAGTAAGCATAAAAATACAAATAACAAACCATGATTAGTAAATTGCTTCTCATAATTACTTTAAAAATTTCTGAAAATGATGTATTATCACTGTGCCTTATCTAATCTTATTCATACAATGTATGAAGTAATCCATAAATCAACTAATGGCATAATGAATATTTTTCTGTTTGGTCATAACTTCCTTTCTAAGTTGCTGTTGGCATGAAATCCCATGGATTAGAACCAAACAATGAGCCAGGTCCAGAACAGATGGAGTGGAAGAGAAGGGAAGACAGGCCCCATCTTCAGTGGGGTTGTCTACCCAGTATACCAATCGGTCTCCCTTGTAAGTCTGTGATTTTGCTGAGTTCCATCTTGTCTGCCAATCTGAAGAATAAAGCGGCAGCCAAGACTCTCACCAGCAGGAAGAGAAGGGGCTATGGGGGGGATGGGCACTCAGGGCTCTACTGCACTATAAAAGGCATCTATAAGCTATAGCCAGGGCTCTCCTGGTCTCTGAACCACCTTTTTCTCTTGTCATTTATTCAAGGCTGGAGGTTGGTCCGAACACAGGAGCCAGGGAGTGGGCAGCAAGTTCTGGGCTGAAACATCACCAGTCGTAACCATACTGCCATAGAAGAGACAATGTGGGTTTAAAGGGAGACAGAGCTGAGGACTATGTTTGGAAACAAGGTCTCACTTTGTAGCTCTAGCTGCCTTGGAACTCTGAAGACCAGGCTGGCCTGGAATGACAGACTCCTGCCTCTGCCTCTCAAGTGCTGGGATTAAAGGTCTGCGCCACCACATACGTCTAGGACTATTTTCTAAACTGCAAAAATTTTCCTTGCATGTCCCCCCACTGTTTGCACAAATCTGTCAGTTTCAAACATAATTCTGAATGAGGTAGGTAGTCTCTACTCAGGCCTTGGTCTTTGAGGTGCCTGTCAAGGCCTATGCCATGAAAGCTCCACGCTCCCAGGCAGGGACAGTGCTGAGGGTGGTGCCAGTTGCTGGTGAAGCTTCTCAGTTGGCTATTTTCTCGATCTCATCCAAATCATCTGTGTCCAATCTTTCTATCTTCTTATCTGAGGGAAAAAAAGATCGGAAGAACACCGTGGACTACCATGGGAATGCAACGGACATCGCCCAGAGCAGCATGGCAGTCTGGGGAGGCGCCTCGTTGTGGGACAGTGATGCTTCCTCCAGGCACAGGGCAGGCTTCCTGAGCCTGAGTAGCTGGCAACAGGGCCCTGGTCACTGATACCGACTTCCCAGGGCACTGATACTCCAGTCCCTGAGCCCGGAGTGTGCAGGTGCTCTCCCTGACAAGGCCCAGGAGGAGGCAGCATATGCAGGGACAAAGGAAACCTCCCCTCTCCCACACTCCCCTCTGAAAAGGTTCCAGGCACAGCCAACTCAGGGACTCACTAAAATGCTCCTGGATTCTGTTGAGAATACTCATGCTGTGCTTGCTGTCAACCATGTTTACAGCCAGACCCCTCTTGCCAAAGCGGCCTGTGCGCCCGATGCGGTGCAGGTAGGTCTCGTTGTCCGGGTTCCCGTCCTTGTCCACAGGAAGGTCAAAATTGATGACAACAGACACTTGTTCAACATCAATACCTGCACAAAGAGGTTGGAGGGAGGCAGGGGAAAAGGGGGCCACCGTCAGCCGCACACACCCACTTCCACTGGAGACATGGCTTGGGCTGGTTATGTCTGGGCTGTGGGCACTAAAGAGGACGCCTACAGGACGGTAGCCTCGGCAGAAGAACAAAAAGCAAGTGTCTGGAGGCCTGAGTTTCCTCACACCACGTCAGGACTGCTGGCTTCCTCCCAGTGGTTCCTACTGCCCAAGGTGAATTGGTCTAAAGCCCTCCCACCTCCATGAGACCACGGATACAGGCACTTTCCTTGCTTAGAGGGCCTGGGACCCCAAGCCTGGGGAACGGGGCCAGCCTCTGCTCACCACGGGCACACACGTTGGTGGTCACCAGGACCTTCTCTTTTCCTTCTCGGAAGCGTTCAATCACAGCTGCCCTCTGCTCCACCATCATCTCCCCACTCAGCAGAGCCACCTGGTGGCCCTCCTTGGAGAGCTCCGCTGCCAGCCAGCTAGCTGTTTTGCGGGTCTAGGGAAGAAAACAAACAAAACCCCACAAATGTTTAAGAAATATTAGTACCTAGAGGGACTACTGAAGATCCAGAAGAGTCTATCTGAAACTTAGCAGCTAAACATCAAGTATGCTAAAACTGCCAATCTGACAGCACAATAGCAAGCAAAAATACCACCTGGGGAACAATTTCACAATGTTCCTACACTTGGATCTGGTGAAATGGTTCAGTGGGCAAAGATACTCACTGCCAAGCCTAATGATCTCACATGGTGGAAGAAGAGCACCGACGTCCCAGATATTCTGACATGCCATATGTATAACACAAAATTAATTTTAAAAATTCACCTATGGGCCAATAGATGGCTCAGGGATTAAGAGCACTGACTGTTCTTCCAGAAGACCTGGGTTCAATTCCCAGCAACCACATGGTGGCTCACAACCATCTGTAATAAGATCTGGTGCCCCTTCTGACCTTCAGGAATACACTAGGCAGATGCTGTATACATAATTAAACCTTTAAAAAAATTCACCTGAGCCGGGCGGTGGTGGCGCACGCCTTTAATCCCAGCACTCGGGAGGCAGAGGCAGTTGGATCTCTTTGAGTTTGAGACCAGCCTGGTCTACAAGAGCTAGTTCCAGGACAGGCTCCAAAACCACAGAGAAACCCTGTCTCGAAAAAAAAAAAAAAAATAAATAAATAAATAAATAAATAAAAATAAAAAAATTCACCTGTAATTCTAGCACTTGGAACGCTGATGCAGAAATACCTGAAGTTGAAGGTTAGGCTGAGCTATATTTTGAGACCTTATCTCAAAAACAAAAACAAACCTGAATAGGTCACAAAAGAGATAAGGGAAATCAGAAATCCTACAAGACTATACTCCATTATCCAGATTCCTGCGGATGTCCGGGTTAGAGCCTGACATGCTGCCAGAGACATGAAGGGATGGTTCTGAGTAATGGTAGTCTCAAGCGACTAAACTACTGAATGTAATAAGCAATTCTCAGGTTTAACTGCCTCAGTTTTAAAATAAGGAATAAATAAGGGGCTGAAGAGAACATTTTGCAACTTTAATCCTAGCACTAGAGAGGCAGATCTGAGTTTGAGGCCAGCTTGGTCTACACAGCATGTATCAGGACAGCCAGGGCTACAGAGAAACCCTGTATTGAAAAACCAACCCCCCCTCCCCCAAAAAAAACAAATAAAATCAAAGGGGAAGTCTGGAACTAACAGAGGATGATGTCTTAATCTTTTGTTCCTAAGAGGTTTTTTTTAAAGGTTGGTTGGTTGATTGATTGATTGTTTGATTGATTTATGTTTACAGTGTTCTGCCTGCAGGCCAGAAGAGGCCAGATCTTATCACAGATGGTTGTGAGCCACCGTGTGGTTGCTGGGAATTGAACTCTTGGGACCTCTGGAAGAACAGCCAATGCTCTTAACCACTGAGCCATCTCTCCAACTCTCCTAACAGTATTTTCTTTTTTTTTTTTTGGTTTTTCAAGAAAGGGTTTCTCTGTAACTTTTTTTTATTTAATTAATTAATTTATTTATTACAATATCCTTTCTGTGTTATGCCTGAAGGCCAGAAGAGGGCGCCAGACCTCCCTACAGATGGCTGTGAGCCACCATGTGGTTGCTGGGAATCGAACTCAGGACCTTTGGAAGAGCAGGCAATGCTCTTAACCACTGAGCCATCTCCCCAGCCCCTAACAGTATTTTCAAATGTTTCTTCCTGTGACAATTTAATCATCAGCAACTTCTTTTAGATTTTCTCAATAACATATCCCCTACAAATAGATATTGTTCTGGCAATGCTGTGTTAAAACTATGTAACTCCAGGAACATGGCTATCAAAGAAACCATCTTCCCCATTCCCACAAGCCAGTTCCTTGCTACACAGAGAATTTGGTCCTATTGAGCAAAGGAAGTGGGGCTGAACGAAGGTAGGGCAGTGAATATCCCCTGCAGGGCAGCCGCAGCTACTCACATGGCAGAAGATCATGGCTTGGGCGATGGTGATGGCCCCGTACAGGTTGCACAGGGCCTGGAACTTCTCTTCTCTGTTATTGCAAATGACATAATACTGTTTGATGGTGTCCAAAGTCTCCTCTTCACGCTTAAGTTTGATGATGTTGGGGTCTGGGACCACCTTCTGGGCAAACTTCCACACTGAGTCTTCAAAGGTGGCAGAGAAGAGCAGCATCTGGCAGTTTCTGGGCAGCATCCTGCAAGTGGAGGCCCAGGCACTTTGCACGACTTCAAGCTTTTTGCCAGAAGGAACACAAGCCCAGCCTCCGCAGCCTGCATGGGCTGCAGCCCCACAGGCTGAGTGGGATACAGAGCATCCTGAGGAAGGAGGAGCAGACCGAGCGTGGTACTGGGCTGAGTGAGGGTCCCAGGTCTCCCTTCTCACCCCAGGCTGGGAGCATGCTGAGAGCTGCTGTGGAAATGGCCCATCCCACAAATACTGCTGCGCAGAGCAGAGAACCCAAAGATGCAAGAGGAGGCTTTGGAGGTCCCCCTGGTCCAGTTCCTACCTCTGGATGCGGATGCTCTGGTCTTGGTGGCCTTGAGTAGCTATCATCACATCAGCCTCGTCCAGAACAAACACCTTGATCTTCTTGGGGTCAATGAACTTCAGCTTGGAGCACCAGTCCAGGACGGTCCCGGGGGTGCCAATGACAATCTGCTCACTGACCTTCTGACCTCTGTCCACTGTGGAAAGACACGTTTTCTTCAGGTATTACAAAGGAAAGCCAGCTTTGGAAATAAAAGTCTTACACATCCTTTCAGAACTGTCAGAACAAATCAATTCCAGATTTCAAAACATATGTGAGGGCTGGTAAGATGGCTCAGTGAGTAAAGTCACTTGTTCAATCCTGGGAACCACATAGTGGTTCAATCCTGGGAACCACAAATTCAATCCTGATTACTACACGGTGGAAGGGAAGAACTGACTTCCTACACACACACACACACTACTCAGAAACTTCAGCTGACTCAAGATGAAACTGATATAACTGTTTATAAGTTACTAGTGCATGCACAATAACCTTCCATTATGAGAAACTAATCGTGCTGTCATAGTAGGCCAGGCTTACAGATTCCAAGACCTCTGTTCAGGTTTCACCTTTATTTATACTCACATTTATTGCCTCTAACAGCATAAGCTAGCTTCAGTTCTGGATGAAATTTGCCCATCTGCTCAATCACTTTTCCCGTTTGAAGTGCCAGTTCATATGTCGGGGACAGGCACAAACACTGGTGGAGAAACCACAGATGAGTTCAGTCACAGACAACAGGCCTAAGCCCACAAGATGCTATCACCTCTTGAAATAGTGCAGGAGGCCTGCTCCTCAAGCAGACCCCACTGCTCACCTGTATACAAATGCCTCTGTAAGGAACCCTGTCCTAGTGCGAGCCCAGGGTCGGTATTGGTGGAGGCCTTAAGAAACCATTGCTTAAAGTTGCTGTCTCCAAAAGAATTCTGCCCTGTCAAGGCCTGAAGCACTAACTGCTCCGCAGGAGCCGATGACTGAGGTGCGATGTTAGTCAGACCTCATCAAATGGCGGTACTCCAGAGCCCCAGGCTTCTATACTCACCTGAGGGTATCTGTCTGCTGGTTCCACTCTGCTGAGCATAGCTAAAACAAAGGCGGCTGTTTTCCCAGTACCAGACTGAGATTGGGCAATCAGGTTCTGGGGGCTGCATTGACAAAGAACAGAAATAATTGAATATTGGAGCAAGGTATGATGATCCATGCCTTTAATCCCAGCACTTAGGAGTCAGAAACAGGTAGATTACTGAGTTCAAGAGTAGCCTGGTCAACAGTAAGTTGCTGGTCAGTCAGTGCTACATAGTGAGACACTCTCTCAAAAAAAGAAAAAAAAGTTAATATTGGTTAAACATACTGAAACATCCTGGGCTGGAGAGATGGCTCAGAGGTTAAGAGCACTGTATGCTCTTCCAGAGTTCAATTCTCAGCAACCACATGGTGGCTCACATCCATCTATGAGATCTGGTGCTCTCTTGTTACATGCAGGTATACATGCAGGCAGAACACTGTATACATAATAAATAAACCTTAAAACAAAAACCAAATATAGTCAAACTCTGCTGGGCAGTGGTGGTGCACACCTTTAATCCCAGCACTCAGAAGGCTTAGGCAGATGGATCTTTTGAGTTCGAGGTCAGCCTGGTCTACAGAGTTCCAGGATACCAGGGCTACATACACAGAGAAACCCTGTCTTGAACTATCCCCTCCCAACACCCCAGAAAAGAACTAGTTCAGGACAGTCAGGATTATAGTAAGAAACCCTGTCTTGAGGAAAACAAAACAAAACAAAAACCAAACCAACCACACACACAAAAAAAAATATATATATATAAAAAACAAGTAATCAAATACTGGAATGTTTTTTCTTATAATGAATCTTTCTCAAGTTTCTTCATATTATCTATGTTTCTGAACTGAATAGAAATTGAAATTAAGGATGTGTGGTGGTGGTGCATGACTTTGATCCCAGCACTCAGGAAGCAGAGGCAGGTGGATCTCTGTGAGTTCGAGGCCAACCTGATCTACAGGAGCTAGTTCCAGGACAGGTACCAATAACTACAGAGAGACCCTGTCTCGAAAATTCAAAAAAAAAAAAAAAAAAGGAAGAAAGAAGCTGAGCTAAAAAGGTTACACAAAATATAGAAAATATAGTCTAGGCTTTAAAAATACACAAGCTCCACGGGCTTGATGGGGGCGGTGCTGTGAAAGGTGGGAGGGGACCAGTGTCCATGCTCTCATTTTGAAACTCCAGACTATGTGAGCCACAGTCCTCACCTCAAAATGCTTGAGACATTAAACTAGGTCATTTGCTGCTTTACTAGTAAAAACAATCTGGAAAGGGGAGAAGGAATCAATAAAAACCAATTATAAACCTTAAAAAAATATGTGAGCAATGAGAGCACAAAGGCACCTGAGGAGATAACAACCAATCTCAGGGTGGCATTTTGCTTCAGAGGAGGGTTTATGGGCTGTTCCGCATACAACTGGAGTAATGTTATATTCTACAGCTAGAGAGATGTCACTGGTATCTTTCTGTATACTTTTTGTTGCAGAGCTCAAAAATTTCAATGTAGTATTTTTGGTAATTATTTTATGTGAATGGGTTTCACTTACACTATTTCTGTGCACCACTTATAGGCCTCTCAGACTAGGGTTATATACATGTTATATACACGGTTGGGAATCACAATGTGGTTGCTGGGAACTGAACCTAGATCCTCTGGAAAAGAAGCAGGTACTCTAACTGCTAAACCATCTCTCCAGCCCCTCAAAACAGTTTTGAACCAAATTTGTTTTTGATGGAGAGACTAAATCAAGTTATCAAGAATGCCAAGCTAGGTCAGGAATGTTAGCACACACCTTTAACCCCGGCACTCAGCAGGATGAGGTAGGTGGATCTCTATGAGCTTTAGGTCAGTCTGCTCTACACAGCCAGCTCCAGGTAGGCCAATACTAAATAGTGAGACTCTATCTCAATAAAAAAACTCTGAAGTAATTTTCAAATATTATTTCTGGATTTATTTATTCATTTACTTAATTCTGAGACAATATCTCACTGCATTATGTCTAGTCTGGTCTTGAACTCAAAATCCCCTATGAAGAGGTACAGCTGGGTCTGTACTCACGGTTCAGCAAGCATCATGGGCAACGCATTCTCCTGGATCTTGGATGGTCGATTGAAGCCCATGGCATAGACTCCTTGGAGGAGCTGCGGTTTCCTAGGAGACAAGGTAGAGATGAGATGTTTTTAGACATCTTACCCTAGATCTAACAAGACATGTTGCTTCCTATCTCAATCAAACTATTATTCTAAAATTCACATTTATTTATTCTCTATGTATACATGTATTTGTGTGTTAAGGCTACCATTAATTATTCTAATCATTCTACCCTTTTTGTTGTTGATTTTTGGTTTTTTGAGACAGGATTTCTCTGTATAACCCTGGCTGTCCTGAACTCATTTTGCACACCAGGCTGGCTTCAAACTCAGAGATCCGCCTGCCTCTGCCTCCAAAGTGCTGGGATTAAAGGCATGTGCCGCCATGCCTGGTTTGCCTCATTTTTAAAAAACTATTTTTATTTCTTGGAGACAAGGTCTCTCTGTGTAGCCCTGGCTGTCCTGGCGCTCACTATAGCCCATCTTGACTCATCTCCTGAGTGCTTCACCACAGTTACACAGTACCAGGGCTTTGTGCATGCTAAGCACTCTACCAAGTCAAGTAACACTGCTACCCTAAAAGTCTTATTTTTTTGGTTCAGATGCCAAAATTGAGCCCCAATTTTGTGTGCCCAGGTGGACTAACAGGGCAACCAAAAAAAAAAAAAGTGATTAAGTCAGTTTCTATGGTAACCAGGTAAGTGTGGTTATTTAGACAGATGTGATTAAATCTAGTCAAATCTAAGACTAGATTAAGAGACATGCTACATCATGCTTGTTCCTCACAACACTTGACAGACTAAGACAAGAGGACTGCCGGAAATTCAAAGCTAGCCTGGGCTACTGTGCAGTAGTCTAAAAAACAAGACTAGAAAAGCAGCAACTTAATTTGTTGTTTGCTTTTTGTCCCCGCCTCCAGAGTGCTGAGATGATAGGCCCACACCACTACTTTTGGTTTATGCAGGGCTGGCGATTACACCCAGGGTTTCAAGCACTCTACCAACTGAGCTACATTCCTAGTCCTGGCAACAAGCTCTTAATCAACCACATAGCCAATAGCAATTAATATTACATTTATGCTGTGTTTACATAAGTTCTCTCCTACCCCTACATTCACAAAACGTCTAACAAAACCCACACAACACCCTTTACTTATCTTTAATTCTCATGTATTTATCATTACCGTGCCTACGTGCATGACACACCTGTGAGTGTGGGTCTCACCTGCTGTGGCCCATGCACATGGGAGGTTACAGGACAACTTTTAGGAGTTGGTCCTCTCCTTCTACCATGGATTCCGTAGATTAGATGACAGTTATCAGCTTGCACAGCAATGTCTTTTATCCACTGAGCCATCTCGCCAGCCCAGGAAGCTTTTTGCTTCTGTTTTTTAAAGGAAAGAGTTCACATAATCCAGGCTGGCCTTGATCTATGTTGCTGAGGGTAGCCTTGAATTCCTGATTATTTACCTCCACCTCTGTCTTGAGAGCCTGGATCAGCTTTTCACAGAAAAGCTAATAGCTGGGCATGGTGTCTCATACCAATAATCCCAACACTTAGAAAGCTCAGGAAAAAGGATTGCTTCAAGTTGCAGACTATCCTGGGCTACACATGAGTTCCAGGTCAGTCTAAGCTACTGAGTGAGGCTTTACCTTTTAAAAGGGGGAGTATTAATCCCAGCACTCGGGAGGCAGAGGCAGGTGAATCTCTGTGAGTTCGAGGCCAGCCTGGTCTACAAGAGCTAGTTCCAGGACAGGAACCAAAAGCTACGGAGAAACCCTGTCTCGAAAAACCCAAAAATAAATAAATAAAGAAAGAAAGAAAGAAAGAAAGAAAGAAAGAAAGAAAGAAAGAAAGAAAGAAAGAAAGAAAGAAAGAAAGAAAGGGGAGTAGGGAAAGGACTAGCAACATAGCTCAGTGAGTGAAGGCACCTGCTACCAAGCCTGGTTGAGTTTGATCTGTCAGATGGACCCACATGGTAGAAAGAGGGAACTGACCCCCACAAGTTACCCTGTAACCTCTGCACATGCACACACACAATAAATGCAATAAAAGACAAAGGGGTTGGAGAGATGGGTCAGCAGATAAGAGCACTGGCTGCTCTTCCAAAGGAGCTTGGTTAGATTCTCGGCGCCCATGTGGCACCTCACATCTCCAGTTCTATGGATCTGACCACCCTCACCTGGCATCTAAGGGAACCAGGCATAAAAACATATGTGGACAAAACACCCACACACATAAATTTGAGAATTTTATATTTTAAATAAAAATGCTAAAGAAAAAAAAAGCCAGGCAGTGGTAGCACACTCCTTTAATACCAACACTCGTGGCAGAGGTAGGCAGATCTCTGAGTTCAAGGCCAACCTGGTCTACAAGATAGCCAGGACTGTTACACAGAGAAACCCTATCTCAAAAAAAAACAAAATAAAATAAAAAAGCCAAACCAAATTAAGAAATTCTCTAAGTCTTCTCCACCTCTAAAAGGCAAACTCTTCTGGCATATGTAGGCTCTCAGACACAAAACCTTTTAGTATTTTCTATTTGGTAACAAAGACAGCCTCTAACTTGCTTGTTTAAAAAAAAAAAGTTACTACCTAATCGTGATTCACCAACCCAAGAGGTTCCACTGGTTCATTAGTTTTTTTGCATTTCAAATCTTTAAGTATAAAATAATCCAAGTTGGGCACGGTGGCAAACACTAGGTGGACCTAGTGTTTGAAAGGCGTGTGGGGATGCCCGATTCCCAGCTTGCTGGCCAGCTAGTCTAGCCAATAGGTAAGCTATGAGTTCAGTGCGAGAGAGGCCCTGTCCAAAAACAAGGTGGGAAATGGTAAGAGAAGACTCCCCAACATCAATCTCAGGCCTCCAAGTGTCTGCACATGCATTCCCATCACAAGTATAGGAACGCAAGCACCACAAAGAATGAGAAAACCCAAACAATAAAATAACCCAAGAACTCCATCCAGTTACCTTACAATGAATACACAAGAGAAAACCTGCCAAAGAGGACCATTCAAGCTCCAAGCACTAGCTCAGATCTGTAATTACAGCCCTTGGCTGGCCAAGGCAGGAAGATCTCTGTAAGTTCCAGGCTAGCCATGTGGCTACATAACTCAATTATTCCAAAAACAACTGAATTGAGAGGGCAAGTCTTTTAAATGAAAGGAATTTAAAACGCTGGCTCAGAAGAACTCGCTCAACTGGTTACACCTGTAATCCTAGCACTTAGGAGGCTGAGACAGAAGGATTACTGGATCCTAGGACTAAACTACACTACCTAGTCCTTAGCTACCTCAGGCTAGGTAGTGAGACCTTAAAAAAAAAGGGGTGGGGGTGAGGGCCTGGAAAGGTGGCTCAGTGATTAAGAGCACTGGCTGCTCTTCCTGTGGCCCTCAGTTCTGCTCCAGCATTCATTCCCATGGTGACTCACGCCTTCCACTACAGTCCCAGGCGGTCTACTGCCTTCTGACCCCACCCCCAACAGCACAAATGGTGCACACACATTCATGCAGGCAAAAAATAAAATAACTAAAATAATTTTTTTCTTTTTTTTCAAGATGTTTATGGTCCATGATTTTAATCCCAGCACTCAGGAGACAGAGGCAGGTGGATCTCTGAGGTTGAGGTCAGCCTGGTCTACAGAGTGAGTTCTGGAACAGACAGAATGACAGAGAAACCGCATCTCAAAAACAGATAATTGGTGAATAAATGAAACCTTTAACAAAGGAACACTTTAAAGTCTAATTTCCAGAAAAACCGTAAAAGTCAGACTTTAAGGACTGAGGATATAGTTCAGTTGGTGGAGAGCTTACTCTACCAACAGTCCCAGAATCGAATGAACCAGGCCTGGTGGCACACTCCCGTAAGCCTAGCACATGGCAGGTAGGGGTAGGTAGGTCAGGTTATGCTCAGTGAAAGGGAGTTTGAAGCCAGCATGTGCTATATGAAACTCTTAACGGTTGTTTCTTAATAATGAAAAATGATTGTGATAAGATAGCTCCGTTGGCAAAGTGCCTGCCACACAAGCATGAGGGCCTGGGTTTAAATGTCTAGTACCCATGTCAAAAGCCAAGGGGTAGTGGTACAAGCTTGTAATCTCAGTGCTAGTGGGGGTGCAGACAGGAGGATCCCTGGGATGTCGAGCTCAGTGGATGTCCTCCGGGTTTCTCTCTCACACACATAGTACTTGACAAAAGAGCTCCATCCATTTGGCATTCTCAAGCAGTCAGTGCAGTGGTGTCGACTACAGACAATGCTTTGTCTCCTGCCAAACAATTAAATACAGAAAACCCCTTCTGAGAGCTAGTGAGTACGCTTTGTCATTAAGTGGTTCCTTCCCTCAAAGCCTGGCCCATCGAAGGCTTTGCTGCGTTCTAGGAATCCGGGCTCTTCAGACACTTTCTAAAAAGAAGACTAATGTTTGTAAACCCTGGGGTCATCCGAAGTTCTTACCTAATAAGACATGTTCCTGACATCCAGAAATCGCCTGTCAGTCAATATTTTATTCAAAGTTCTAAGAGTATTTAAAACAAAACAAAACAAAAAAAAAAGACTTTCAGCTATGCTGACTAAATCTGCAGCATTTCAGTCTCTCTAAGAAATCACGTGCTGTGGTGCACACCTACAGCCCTAGTTACCCACGAGGCTCAGGGAGGAGCAAAGGATTGCAAGGTACATAGTGAGAGCCCATGCACGCTGTAACCCAGGCAGATCCTGAACTTCTGATCTTGTACTTCAAAGCAGCTAGATCATGGGCCTACATCACCACGAGGCCACTCTGAGATTTAGTATCCAAAGAAAAAGAAAAAAGCTATACTGGAAGAAAAACAGTAGCAAAAAAAAAAAAAAAAGTGAGAAGACCATCACTGTAAACTTATTCATACAGTTTCCTCTGTCCCAGGCCGGCCTCAAACTTGCTCTAGTCCAGAATGACCCTGAGTTTTTTTTTTTTTTTTTTATCCTCCTGCTTTCACAATCTCCCAAGTGCTGGGATTACAGGTGTGTCACCTAATCCTGCTTTGTGAAGTGCTAGAGATCAAAAACAGGACCTCATATTTGTTAAGCAAGCACTCATTCTATCACAACCCTCGACCTTGCGCACTAAGTTTTGAAACATATAGACTATTTGTTTGTGGATTTTTTTTTTTAAAGATTTATTTCTTGGTTATATATACAACATCTTTTCCTGCACACCAGAAGAGGGCATCAGATCCCATTACAGATGGTTGTGAGCCACCATGTGGTTGCCGGGAATTGAACTCAGGACCTCTTGAAAAGCAGTCAGTGCTCTTAACCTCAGAGCCATCTCTCCAGCCCTTGTTTGTGGATTTTTATTTTATTTTTTTGAGACAGGGTTTTTCTCTGTAGCCTTGGCTGTCCTGGAATTTATTCTGTAGACCAGGCCAGCCTTGAGAACCACCTACTGAGATTAAAGGTATGTGCTACCACCATCCAGTAAATCATGTAGATTATTGCCTATTCAAAGATGTAAATATGATTTAAAAAAAAAAAAAACTCTTTTAAAACCAAAGTTAAAGTCCAGAAGAATGTAGCACTGGCTGTCTTAGAACTTACTCTGAAGACCAGGCCTGCCTCTGCCTAGCAAAGCCGTGTGCCAACACCACCAGCTTTTAATTGTTGCTGTTGTTTTTGAGACAGGATTTCTCTAAGTAGTTCTGACTAGACTGAACTAACAGGGATCCACCCGCCTCTGCCTACTGAGTGCTGGGATTAAAGGGCCACCATGCCCAATTCAGAGATGCTTTTTCATTGGGACTAGATAAGTTAACAGCTGTCCAAAGCAATGAATACTCACAGACGAAGCTCTTCGAAAGACTTCACTGAGTAGAGAGGCGAGCTTGGGTCCCTCTGCAGGACTTCTACTTGGTTGGTGTTATCCACAAGATTGCTTCTGATCAGCTTGTTGAGCAAAGACTGAGCAGCTCTGTCCTCTGTCGGGAGGAAAGCAGACGTTCTTCACCCACACGAGGCGAGGCCACCCTTGAGAAAACACTGTCTCCCCATCTCCACATCAGGCCTTGACAAGCACTCACAGTGGAGGTAAGCCCAGTCCCACTCCCTTCCAGTTTTAATGTATTTAATGTTGTCTCACATGAGCTCACAGCTCCCTTCTGACACAGGGTCCTGAGTTCTGGGATTCCTGTCCTTGCAATGAACAAGCTATTTTTTGTTCTAAACCTCATTTGCTGTAGTCTCCCAGATAGCTGAGACTGCAAGCACATGATGCTCCTCAATCACCCTGCCGGCTACAGTGACACCTTTTGTTTCTGTTTTCCAGAACTAGGGATAAAACTCAGGGCCTAGCACACACAGAACATGTGTTCTGCCCTTGAGGTGCATGTCAAACACACTTGGTGTGTAATGTGTCTGTATGAATACAAAAGTGTGCATGAATACTTGTGTACATGAGTTTGGAGGTCAGAGATTGAGATCATGAATCTTCCTCAACTGCTCAGTCCCCTCATTTTTTTTTCTCTTGTTCTCCAAGACAGGGTTTCTCTGTGTAACAGCCCTAGCTGTCCTGAAACTAGCTCTGTAGACCCAGCTGGCCTCGAACTCACAGAGATCCGACTGCCTCTGCCTCCCAAATCTGAGATTAAAGGTATACACTACCACTACCTGGCAGCTGTCCCCCTATTTTTTGAGATGGGGTCTCTCAATGAGCCTAGAGTTATTTTAGACTGGTTTGGCAGAAAGCTCAGGCTCCCCCTATTGTCAGACCACCCCTCCACCACGAGAACTAGGCTCACAGATGCATGCTACTGCTCCTAGTTACTGTGTGGTACAAACTGGGGGTACAAACTCAGGTCACGATTTTATGGGGGGCGGGGCACTTTATTGGATGAGCCACCACCTTCCCAGATTTGACACACCACTGTTGAAGACATTTTTTTTGGCTTCAAGGACAACACACTCTTGTTTTGCAATATTATTTGAAGATGTGTTACATTTGCTTATGTGTGGCGCAGTTGTTTAATAAGGCAAAGATGGCCGGGCGGTGGTGGCGCACGCCTTTAATCCCAGCACTCGGGAGGCAAAGGCAGGCGGATCTCTGTGAGTTCGAGACCAGCCTGGTCTACAAGAGCTAGTTCCAGGACAGGCTCCAAAGCTACAGAGAAACCCTGTCTTGAAAAACAAAAAAAAAAAAAAAAACAAAGATGTGTTGCATTCCTTTGTTACATTTGTCTAACTCTGTGAAGCTGTGTTACTTTGCCTGCCTAAAACACCTAAATGGTCTAATAAAGAGCTGAATGACCAACAGCAGCTAGGCAGGAGAGCAACAGATAGGGTTGCCAGGCAGAGAAAATAAACAGAAGGAGAGAGCCGGGCGATGGTGGCGCACGCCTTTAATCCCAGCACTCGGGAGGCAGAGGTAGGCGGATCTCTGTGAGTTCGAGGCCAGCCTGGTCTACAAGAGCTAGTTCCAGGACAGGCTAAAAAGCCACAGAGAAACCCTGTCTCGAAAAAAAAAAAAAAAAAAAAAAAAAAAAAACAGAAGGAGAAAAAGAGAAGAGGAAGGAGTGAGGAAAAAGAGGAGATGAGGGTGCCAGGGGCAGCCACTCACACACAGAATAAGAAGGAAAGAAAAGATATACAGAAATAAGGAAAGGTAAAAGCCCTGGGCAAAAGGTAGATGGGCTGAGTTAAGAAAAGCTGGCTAGAAATGAGCCAAGCTAAGACCCGGCATTCATAAGAAGGAATACGCCTCCGTGTGATCATTTGGGAGCTGGGTGGTGGGACCCAAAGAGCAAAGAGCAAGAAACCAACTGTGCACTCTTCTTTTTCCCTCACTTCCTGTCCTCACAACTCAAGTGGCTCCAGCTCCACGTGGCCAAGTCCTGGACACAGCAAGGCTCTCGCAGGAGAACGTCAAAGAACGGTTACCTTTCTCTTCCTCCTCAATCTTCTCTGCAGAGGTGCTGGTTTTGATAACACCTGCACAAGAAAACAGCTGTCATCAGAAAGGCAAACACTAAGCCTACCTACAGGTCAGGACAACATAAACATTAACAATAAAGTGAACAAATTAAAGAACTGGCTTTTTTATACTTAATGGATTTTATGTTTATGAAGCATGTTCAGAACATAAGAAAAAACTTAAATTTAAGCTTAGAATCACAAAACTATTTTATTTCTGACTTAATTATCCTAAAAAACAGCAAACCCTTACTGTTACGTCCACGTCCAGCAAGGATGACGCGCGACACACCGGAGCTCTTCTCACTGCAGTCCATTCCAGGACTTTATTCACTTTCCCTCTCTCTCTCTCCTTCTCTCTCTTCTCCTCCCTCTCTCCTCTCTCTCTCCTTCTCTCTCTTCTCCTCCCTCTCTCCTCTCTCTTCCCTCTCTCTCTCTTCTCCTCTCTCTCTCTCTCTCTCTCTCTCTCTCTCTCCTTCTCTCTCTCTCTCTCTCTCTCTCTCTCTCTCTCTCTCCTCGGGCAAACCTCCCCCAGCCCTTAAGTAGGCATGGGCTGCCAACCCCGGATTGCCAGGTGGGCACTGCTCATAGGCCCACGCATATGCAAGCAGCTGATGATCATTGCGTGATAATAGCATAAGTCAGGCCTTAGCCATCTCAGGAGTTGATTATACATCTCCATCAGGTGTGATTCCACGCAGCTCGCTACACCTTACATAGCAAATTCTATTCGCCATTTTTTTTTTTAACCTATAAGACTAGAAAAACTCAATCTGACTAAACATTTTGTGATTAGACTGTAGGGTTAACAGACACTTTCAGGCTGTCAACAGAAATATAAAATTGTAGAACACTCACAAAGAGCCTCGTATGGTGGTGAATGTCTGTAATCCCAGGACTAGGGAAGTAGAAGCAAGCTCACTCATGAATTTGAGGTTAGCCTGGACTATCTATAAATTCTTTTTTTTTTCTATCTATAAATTCTACATCAGTCAAGATTATACACGGAGATCCTGTTCCAAAAAACACTAAAAATAAAACAATCTTACAGAGGGTACTTTATGTTTTGTTGGTGAGACAGGGTCTCATGCAGCCCTGGCTGGCCTGGAGTTTGCTATGTGGCAGGGAATGATACTGCACTCCTGATTCTCCTGATTCTACTTCCAAGGGTTTAGATTACAAAGAAGCATCAACATGCCTGGTTCATATGGTACTAAGAATTGGATCCAGGTTCCTGCATGGTGTCCAGCAGCCTACCAACTAAGATATATACTCACCACCACTTTGAAAATATTTGTAAGACAGGTGATGGTGGCACAACCCTTTAATACCAGCACTTGAGAGGCAGAGGCAGGCAGATCTCTCAGAGTTCAAGACCAGTCTGGTCTACAGAGCGAGTTTCTGGACAGCCAGGTCAGTTACACAGAGAAATCCTATCTTGAAAAGCCAAGGTAATAATAATAATAAAAGGTAAAAGCTGAATAACTGGGTAAAAGTATTTGCTGCCAAACCTCATGACCTGAGTTCAATCTCCAGGTCACACCAGGCAGACACAACCAACGCCTTTAAGTTGCCCTCAGACCTCCAACTGTGCACCATGGCACGTCATCACTGACACACACATAGCATAATGAAATTTCTTAAAGACTTATTTTTGTCATAATTATATAATGTCTGAGCACATGAGTGCCCAAGTGTCCTTAGAGGACATTGTGAGCCACCTGATGTGGTGCTAAGAACAGAACTGGGTTTCTGCAATGAGAACTCTGAACCACTGAGGCAACTCTCCAGCACACCACAATTGTTTTTGGTTTTTCGAGACAAGGGTTTCTCTGTAGCTTTGGAGCCTGTCCTGGAACTAGCTCTGCAGACCAGGCTGGCCTCGAACTCACAGAGATCTGCCTGCCTCTGCCTCCTGAGTGCTGGGATTAAAGGCATGTGCCACCACTGCCTGGCTCACAATTTTTTTTTTCAAATGCTTATACTTATATACTTATACTTTTGACCTAGCAAATCTATTCAGGGTAAATTATTGTAGAAAGGCACTGCACAATATAAAGTATTTAAGCTCATAGTTATTCTGAAACATACTGTTTCTAACAATATCAAACTGAGACAAACCCTAGATGACTGATTAACAATGTATCAACATAATGCAATGTTGTGTAGGTCAATATGGAGAGCATGTAAAGTTATACTGTTGCATGGGAAAGAATCAGGTATATTGTGCATTATCTTGTCACCTCTCAGAGGTAAGTGATAGGGAGAGAGGAACCGGAGAATAGAAACAATGAAAATATGAATCTCTATCTTTATTCGCCTTATATAAGGAAACTTTGGAATATTAAAAATTCAATGCCAGGTATAGTAACACAAATTTGTAATCCTGGCACTTGAGATGCGGAGGCAGGAGGAATGCTATGAATTCAAGTCCAGGCTCAGTTACACAGCAAGACCCTGCTTTCAAAAATAAATAAATAAAGAATAGACTTAAACAATTAAGCCAAATGAAACTAAAGTAAAACGCCACTAACAGTAGTTACTTCTGTGTTACAGATTTAACTGAGTATTCCTAAAATTCATTTATCCTGTCCTGATCCCCAGTACCTCAGGACATGGGGTTAAATGTGTCCAACTCCAATATTACTGAACCCATATCAAAAGGGGAACCCAGGGCCGAGGAGTGACAAAGCACTTACCTCAAATGTTTAAGACTCAGAGTGTGGCCCTCAGCATTTCTAAGCATCCGGTCCATCAATTAATCAATAAACAAAGGAATGCTATTTAGGAGAGCACCATGTGAGATCTGGGTAAAATCATTAAAACTCAAGGAACACCAAAATCTGCCAGCAAAAGCCTGGAATAAGGTCTTTCTACAAACCCTCAAAAGCAACAAACTTTGCTGACACCTTGATCTTAGAATTCTAATCTCCTGGGCTTTGAGACAATAAACTACTGTGGGTTGTTGTTTCTTGAGAAAGGGTCTCATTTTATAGCTCTGGCTGGCCTCTAAGTCAGAAATCCTCCTGCCTCTGCCTCTTCTGGGATGAAAGGCTTACACCACCGCACTTGGCAGCTATTATGGCTTAAACTACCCACCTTGGGGTGCTTTGTTAGAAGTGCCCCGGCAAATGAACACAGGCGGGCACAATAAACTCTGGAGCAGCGTGGAAAAGAGGCCTTGCACCTTTTCATACTTTGAGTTTTGTTTGTTGCTGAGACAGAGTTTTGCTATATAGTCCTGGGGTGGAGTAGGGGAGGTAGTCTAAAAAACTTCAACAATCCTCCTGACCACAGGAATCACAGGGGCAAGCCACCATGCCTAGCCTGAACCTAGTCAGGTTTCAAAGATTTTAATATCAGTTAAACAGGAACACAATCCAACAGTGACATGTGTGTGTTGTTCTGTAGACAGGGTTTCTGTGTTAGTCCTGGCTGTCCTGGAACTCACAGACCAGGCTGGCCTCACACCCATACCTCCACCTGCCTCTGCCTCCCAAGTGCTGGGATTAAAGGTGTGTACCACTACCCCCTGGTTGTGACTTTTGTTTTTAAAGCATCAGAAGCTGGGAAAATCTGGAAAACATTCCCTCTTCAGAAATACACGCTAATTCCTCATTTGGGCTCCATCCTAAGTTGACATCTACCGAGCGACTCTAGCACAGGCCCACTGCGTCACCAGTGATGCAGGTGCAACTCTGAACCTCGTCTGTGGTTACCAGTGACTCACCATTCGTGTCCGCTTGGATTTTTTCTTCTTTGATCTGCAAACTGCTCATCTGGTAAGAATAAAAGGAAACAGTAAGCAAGAGAACCAACCAAGGGAGGCAGTGGGGCTGCCTGGTGAGAGGTTAGCAGAAACTACTGCAGAGCTTGCTGGGGAACTAGCTTGTTTCACTCAATACGGAAGTGCTAAAAGCCTGGGCAAAAGCATTTCACATTTCCTCAGCAGCATAAAAAGAGGAGGTAGGCATGGATTAAACATAATGGTATAAGGAGAAAGGGGGGGAAAGCCTTTGAGCATTTCCTTTTCTTGTGACTTACACTCTTTCTAGACCATATCCAAGTTTTTGTTTGTCTGAGTTTGGGTGATGCTAGCAGGACACAGAACTTGTGTCCTTAATGGCAGGCAGGCTACCACTAAACCATGCCCCAGCCTCTTTAACCCTATTAACAGCAAATAAATTATAGTCCTCTATCCTTTTAACCTGCATGGTTCGTTAGTTTAAAATGTATTACAGGCCTTTATCTAGCACTTGGGGAATGGAGGCAGCAAGAACCGGAGTTGAAGATCATGAGTTAGAAGCCAGCTGTGCCACATGAGCTTGCCTTAAAAAAAAACCAAAAACCAAAAAACAAGGGGCTGGAGAAATGGCTCAGACGTTAAGAGCACTGCCTGCTCTTTCTTTCTTTTTTTTTTTTTTTTTTGGTTTTTCAAGACAGGGTTTCTCTGTAGCTTCATTGCCTGCTCTTTCAAAGGTCCTGAGTTCAATTCCCAGCAACCACATGGTGGCTCACAACCATCTGTAATGGGGTCTGGTGCCCTCTTCTGGCCTGCAGGCATACACACAGACAGAATATTGTATACATAACAAATAAATAAATATTAAAAAAAAAACAAAAACAAAACAGCAAAGTCAATGCCCCCATCAAACAAACCCCACAGGGTTTCTCTGTGTAGCTTTGGTGCCTGTCCTGGAACAAGCTCTTGTAAACCAGGCTGGCCTTGAACTGACAGAGATCCACCTGCCTCTGCCTCCCCAGTGCTGGTACTAAAGGCATGTACCACCACCACCAGGCTGAGTTGTTGGTTTTGTAAGACAGGGTCTCTCTACAAACTTTGGCTGTGCTGGCATACACTCTGTAGACAAGCCTGTCCTCAGACTCAGAGATCCACCTGCTTCAGCCTCCCAACTGCTGAGATTAAAAGTGTGAGCCAATACACTTAGCTTGAACTGTTATCCTTCCTGGAACCACTACACTGCTCTCAGATTTGCTATGCCCTGCTAAATGCGTGTCTGGGAGGTGAAAAGTGTATATGTGTTGGGGTGGTGGTGGTGAAGTATATCTCAAGGGGATTTACGTCAGCCTTCTGATAAGCAGAATGGTTAGGTCAAATATCCAGGATATTTAGGTGGTATTGGTGACATTCACATCATAATGAGATTAGAGACGTACTTAGCTTTTACTCCCCCGCAGTGCAGGGGTAAAGTCCAAGCTAGGCAAGTGTGACTTACAAAACTAAGTCCCCAGCTTTAGTTAGCACATTTAAAAAATCCAGAAATGTGGGTACGGTAGGACCCTCCTGCAATTCCAGATAAGGCAGGAGGATTACTGAAGTCCAGGGGTTTGAGGCCATACTGGACATCAGTGTGATGTCAAACACACATAATTAAATTGAAAACAATTCCCAGTCACTATCTTTTAGGGACAATTTCATACCAAACATCAGATTTGAAGTTTCAGTCTGGGGCTCCTAAGATAGCTCAGTGGGGAACTGCATGTCATCCAGCCTGACAAACTGAAATCCATCCCCCACACACATGCTTAAAACAAACATACATACACAAAATACAATTAATGCTTTAAAAAATAAATACAGGAGCTACAGTGATGGTTCAGTGGTTAAGAGAGTTTGCAGAAGTCCATGGTTTGGCTCCCAGCACCCACAGAAAGGCTCACGTCAGATCCCCAGAATCCAACACCCTCTTCTAACATACGAAGTCACAAAAGATGGTGCACAGATACACATAAAACAGACATAAGTAGATATTAAAAGAAAGTAGTTGAGGCTACCCTGAACTAAACAGTAATCTGCAGGTCATCTGGTCTGTCTCAAAAATAGAACAAAGGAGGCTGGAGAGATGGCTCAGTGGTTAAGAGCATTGCCTGCTCTTACAAAGGTCCTGAGTTCAATTCCCAGCAACCACATGGTGGCTCACAATCATCTGTAATGAGATCTGGTGCCCTCTTCTGGCCTGCAGACATACACACAGACAGAATATTGTATACATAATAAATAAATTAAAAAAAAAAAAGAACACAAGCATCAAATCTGTCAAATCTGTAACTCCAGCGCTTAAGAGGGGGCAGAAAGATACCCTGAATTCTGAAGGCTAGCCTCAGCTACACAATAAGAAGCCAACCCACACTAAATGAAACCCTGTCTCGAACGCACCACCACCACCACCATAAAAAAGCCTTAAAAAATTAAACTAAACGTCACTAAAATATTAACTAAACAGTTTGTATTTGTAGTTATGTGATGCATTAAAGCAAAGCAAAACAAAAACCGTTGTTCTGGAGAGCTACAAACTGCCAACCACACTAAGCATGAATGTAAGAACTGTTAGGTGAAAAGAGGCATAAACGAGCTCAAAAACTGTCCCTTAGCAATGAAAATGATGGCATTTGTTATGAAAGGTCAAGAGTAAGCCAGTTTGGGGCCTCGCACACATAGTGAGGACAGAGTCACCACGGAAAAAAACTTTTCAGTCCACTCGGATAAGAAACCCGCAGCGGGTTTTCTGCGCTCTAGGAGCAAATCAGCAAGCACTACGCGATTGCCCGCGGCAAACTCCAGCGGCGCGCGGGCCGACCAAACTCGGAGGTCTCCAAGCTGGAGACGGCGGCCTCCCGAGACCCCTAACCCCGCCAGGCCACTGACCGACTTGACAGCGGCTTCCTGCTCGTCCACCGCCAGCGCCCAAGAGTCGGTGGCCATGGTCCCAAGACTGGAGAGACCTGCCAAGAGGTTCCGGACCTCGTCAACCCCAGCCCGCGCCAAGCGCCACTCGGGCGGAGCGGAAGAAGACGTGCGCGGAATTGACGTCAGTTCCTGTCCCGCGAGGTCGTCTCCCACCCGCGCTCCGCCCCTGCGTGGGTAAGCAAGACTACTTGGCTAGGTGTGGAGTGATTGTAACTTAACGCCCAAGAGCTCGGCAAAGAGTAACTTAGTACTCACTGCATCTCTTCGTTTCACACTAAAATAGTTACTTTTTTTGGTTCGTAACAAGGTTTCTTGCAGTTAGCTGCCTTGAATCGAGTGCCGAAATTACAAGCGATCCGACGCCTTCTACCGGCCTTTGCGGTCACGGACACAAACATACATACACGTAATTAAAAATAAAATGAGCCGGGCGGTAGTAGCACAGGCCTTTAATTTCAGCACTTGGGGGCGGGAGAGATGGTTCAGTGGTTAAGAGCATTGCCTGCTCTTCCAAAGGTCCTGAGTTCAATTCCCAGCAACCACATGATGGCTCACAACCATCTGTAATAAGGTCTGGTGCCCTCTTCTGGCCTGCAGACAGAAATTTGTATACATAATAAATAAATAAATATTTAAAAAAAAATTTCAGCACTTGGGAGGCAGAAGCAGGAAGATTTCTGAATTCGAGACCAGCCTGGTCTACAGAGTGAGTTCCAGGACAGCCAGAGCTACATAGAGAAACCCTGTCTCGAAAAACAAAACAAACAAAAGAACTCATCATATACAATACATTTGAATCATTTCTCAGCATCCCTTATGTCATCTCCAGTTAGTTCTCAGCATCCCTATGTCATCTTTATTTCCCAGTTAAAGTTAATTCTGACATCACACAGTCTGAACAACGGACAAATGTGACCATTGATTTCAGGACAACCCAGGTCTACAGCACAAGCCCAAAACCTGGGTTAGTTTTCTTCTTACCAATTCAACAAGCATGCATCTTAGAACCTTGCCTGTATCTGACTGACCAAAGCGCAAATGATCGAACCAATCACCAGAGGACAACACTCCTTTCCAGGGTGTGAAGATTGCTTGACATTATGTCGATAACAGAAGTACAGGGCACTATGGGAGATTAATACAGAAATGGAGCACACCTTCTGAAGATTTTTACCACTGAAACAGGAAGAAGAGATCCAGTGAAAGGTAGAATTTAAGAGTCATGGGATAGCCAGGATGTGGTGGTGTACGCCTTTAATTCCAATGCTTGGGAGGCGGATCTCTGTGAGTTCAAGGTCAGCCTGGCCCACAGTGTTCCAGGACAGCCAGGACTGTTCCACAGAGGAACCCTGTCTTGGAAACCAAACAGATAAATAAAATAAATAAGTAAATAAATAAATAGGCCAGAGAAATGCCTCAAACGTTGAGAGCACTGATTGCTCTTCTAAAGAACCGGGGTTCAATTCCCAGCACCCGCATAGCAGCTCACAACTGTCTGTAACTGCAGGCTGTGACACCCTTGCACAGGCATACATGCAAGCAAAACACCAATGCACATAACATGAAAATGACTTAAAAAATTCATGGGATCACAAGTTGTTTGGAACATCTTGGTTGCAGAGAAAGCCCACCATGCAGGCTCCTTAGTTTGTTGAGCTCTCTCTTTGGTTTTTTTCAAGACAGTTTCTCTGTATAACAGCCTTGGCTGTCCTGAACTCACAGAGATCCACCTGCCTCTGTTTTCCAAGCACTGGAATTAAAGGTATGAACCATCACACCCAGCAAGCTCTCTTAAACTTTTTATAAAAATATTTACTTTTCTGTGTATTAGTGTTTCTGTCTGCACTTATGTTTGTGTGTCAGATCCCCTAGAACTAGAGTTATGCTTGTGAGCTGCTATGTGGGTGCTGGGAACTGAACCTGGGTCCTCTAGAACCATTGAGCCATCTCTCCAGCCCTGAGCTTTCTAAGGATACAGGATCCATGAGAGCAGAACTGCCAGGCTGTCCTCTACTGCGCCTCCTGACTCTGCTGCACGGCAGGGCTCCCATTCCCAATTCTTTCCTTGCCCGCATTCATGGCCGGCCGCTAGGAGCAGGGAGAGGGAGTTTCTACTCACCCTTTAACTTTGGCAGTTTCTTTCAGTTTTTGCTTTTTGCTTCAGGTTGGGCTGGGGGGTGTGAAAAATAAGAAATGAGGAAAATACAGAAGGCCATCAACTTCTGCGATGACAGGATAGAACTGGAGCAGTGAGGGCCCCTCGTCAACTTCATTTTGTACTTGAACCAAAAATGCAGTGGTTTTTATTTTTAGATCCACTCTCACTTTGACCTCACAGTCCTCCTGCCTCAACCCTTTGACCATTGAGATTATAGGCATGTGCTACTAAGTACAGCTAAAGCTGAGTAACTCTGGTTGGCTTGGAACTATGTAGACTAGGTTGGCCTTAAACTCTTAGAAATCCACCTATGGGGCTGGAGAGATGGCTCAGTGGTTAAGAGCATTGCCTGCTCTTCCAAAGGTCCTGAGTTCAATTCCCGGCAACCACATGATGGTTCACAACCATCTGTAATGAGGTCTGGTGCCCTCTTCTGGCCTGCAGACATACACACAGACAGAATATTGTATACATAATAAATAAGTAAATATTAAAAAAAAAAAAGAAATCCACCTATGTCTGCCTACTGAAAAATTAGAATTAAAGCCATTGGCACATCTGACGAGCCACTGTATGAGAAGACCTGCGGCATAGCTATGGACAGTTGATCTAAAGGACTTGGTATTTTATCGGTTCAGGGACAGGAAGCAAGAGTCATGTTGACTGCATGGACTGGCTTTGTGGGAGTCTATCGCTTTGGATGCTCACCTTCCTAGACCTGGATGAAGCGGGGAGGACCTTGGACTTCCCACAGGGCAGGGAACCCTGACTGCTTGTAGGACTGGAGGGGGAGAGAGAGGGGGCGTGGGGGGAGTGGGAGAAAAATGGAAGGAGGGGAAGAGGTGGAAATTTTTAATAAATAAAAACTCAAAAAAAAGGAGTCATGTTGAAGTCTAGGTTTCTAACTTGAACAAAATAGGCAGGGTGTTTGCTAGGCTTCATGCTGTTCTGTTCATAGTAACGGAACTAGAAAGCATCCCAGGATAAGCAGCAGTTGTTTCTCCTACCCTAGAACTCAACCATCAGTTCTTGGGATAGATTTGGGGGATTTCCAGCTGATAGGGCCACAGGATTGAACAAGGTTGTCTGTGGCAAAGAGGAGAAAATGACCAGACACTGAGACATAAGGAGGTGAATAAAAGCATTAAGGAGCCTGAGACATGGTCAGAAGAAACAAAAAGTGAGTGTGTCCTAAAGGTAAGCACTAGAACGGCTCTAGTTCCTGGAGGACGTTCTGCTGGATACTGCTGAGAAATCTAATACAATACAAAGTGTGCTGCAGATCAGGCTTGCACAGTCCGTCAGTGTTCTGGGCCAAGGACACTTTTTCAGGAGAGCTGTGGGGAGCACAACTACAGAGGATTAGTACTGGAGGCCAAAGCATCAAATAAACTCTTGTAAACCTTGGCCAGAACAAGTGCTGGGGCTGGGTGGGGTTATGTGCACTTGTAATGGAAACATTTGCAAGTCGAAGGAATGCTGCGAGTTTAAGGCCAGCCTGACCTTGTCTCGATAGAATGGGCACTCAAGAGATGGCTCAGTTGTTAAAAGCAGAGGACCCGGGTTTGGTTCCCAGCTCCATATGGTGATTTGGGATTGTCTGTAAGGAGAGTTCTAGGGACTGGATGCCCTTGGCTAACCTCCACAGGCACTGCAGACATACATGCAGACAAAAAAATCCATATACATTTTTAAAACTGTATTTATTTAAAATGACAAGCAAATCGTAAAAATTAAAATCTGTGTGTGGGTATGATAAGGTCTAAAGACAACTCCCCGAGGCAGGTTTTCTAACTTAAGAAGCTTTTATCCACTGAGCCATCTCACCAGCCATATCTTGATAACTTCTATGCGTATTTAGCAGCTACTGCTGTCAGACAGCAAAATGACACACACACACACACACACACACACACACACACACACACACACGCTCATTTGGTAACATAACCTGGGTTGTCCTTTTGTCTCTTATTAATTTGGTTTTTGGAAGCAGAGTTTTTCTGTGTGTAGAGTTCCCTTCAAGTATAAACAGGGGGAGGAGGTTAGCCCTCAGGAATAACAACCTAAACTCAGTAAACTGTTCTGAAACTGAAGAATTAGAATGCTGGAGAACACACTGATAAGGATGTAAGAGAACAGCAAAGACTGAAAACAAGAGCCATCTTCTAGGGAAAAATGTCTCTTACCTTGGAAAAATCTACCCACAGCCCCAGGCTAAAAGGGCACAAAAAGCTCTGCTCTCTCATCCATGTCCCTTGTCTGTCCATGAACTACAGCTAAGGCAGAATGGTGAGTGTCCCATTCAGACAGCAGTCAGGTGTCACTGCCAAGCTTCACCTAACCTTTTATTTTTGGTGAGATGCTATCCATGTTGTCCCAACAGTACTCAAACTTTTGGCGATCAGCCCCTGCAAGCATTAAGATCACAATTGTATGCTGCCACGCCCAGCTTGGCCTCAGACACCTTTCCCCACCTTCTTTTCCCATTTCACAACTGAAACTGCAGAAAAGCTCTGCCCCATGGATTCAAAAGCCAGGGCAGTCTAGAGGCCAAGGAAAGCATGTGCTACCCTCATGTGTCCACATTTTCACACTAGGTTTCAAGCCGTTGATAAACTATCAAAGAATGAGTGCCTCAGTGTTACTGGGTTCATCTCATGCTCCAGGGTCCTTTAGGGAAGACACTGCAACAGAATACAGAATATTTATTCTCAGGCAGAGGAACAAAGTCAGATAAAATTGCAAGGTGTTCCCAAGAATCTGGAGAAACTTGAAGATCCCTTAAATCTTCATTACCTTGGGTGTTATGGGCGAAGGAGGCAATCAGTACAGTCTCTCCAACAACAGAAAGCAAATTTCATTACATCTGTGATTTAAGAATTTCTGAATGTTGACAACTCAGTCTTCAGACCTGCTTCCCAGCTGGGTCTGATCTTCAGACTACCCAGGCCTGGCTATTCATTCTGTCACAGCAGGATAGTGGACTATGACGCAGTCTAATCACTGGGTCTTGGTAGTTCCTACCTAGAATCCCACGACTCAGGATGCTAAGGCAGGACTACTTTGATTTTCAGGCCAGTCTGTGTTTAATAGTGAGACCCCCTCTCTCTCAAACACAGGAAAAATAACCATTTTGTCCTGTGAACCTTGACTTTCCCCTCGGCCAGGTTGAGCTCTCTTTGTCTTCTTAGTATATCTCCTTCAGTCTTGTAACTTGACTTTGGAGTCCAAATGTCTTTGTGTTGAGACAGGGCCTCATGGAGACCAGGCTGGCCTCAATTCTCTTTGTAGCTGGAGGACCCTGCACTCCTCATCTTCCTATCACTTCCTGAACTCTGGAATCTCAGCCATGCCCCACCATTCTAAGCTTTAGTCTTATGTCCTGGGCTGGGAGTCAATGATAAAGGGGAAAAGATCTCCAGCCTTACGCTCCTACCCAGCCTCTTGCAGCTTAGGCTGGCCTTAAACTCCGGAACTTCCTGCTTTCATATCACAAGCATGAACCACCATGTTCAGCCTGTTTTTTTGTTTGTTTGTTTGTTTCATTTTGTTTTGAGACAGACCAGGCTAACCAGAATTCAAGCTCGAATCCCTCTTGCCTCAGCTTTGGTAATGCTGGGACTGACAGGTGTGGACCATCACTCTTGGTCTCTAAGACCTATTGCCCTATTTATATCCTTTTCTTTTCCAAGATTAGGAGGATGGATCTACAAACTGAATTTACCGGCAGTGGTCTTTTTCTGGATGGTTAGCCTGTTTTACTGCAGTGAGGCAGGAGGTGTGTGTTTGCACACCTCTGCCAAGTGGGCAGAATCCTCGGTCTATGGAGGTTTCCCAGTTACTCATGTAAGAGCAGTACCAATTGAAACAGACTAACTAGGTAATACTTAGCCTAAGGTATAACACGTGACTTAATACCAACAAGCACAAGATGCTACATCCTTCTTATAATCATTAATGTCTTAGTAACATGAACACTTCATAACATCAGTAAGAACTACGTCTCACTTTTAACCCAGCACTTGGGAGGCAGAGGCCGAGTTTGAAGCCAGTCTGGTCTATTACAGAGCAATAGCCAGGGCTACTGAGAAACTCTGTCTCAAAAAACAAACAGAAAAAAAAAAACCCAAATAAACAAAAGACTATGTCTCAATAACTGCTTAGTTCTTATATATACAATCAATAAATGCTACTCAGAACAAAATACCCCAGTCTGGTATGATGGTGCACACCTGTAATTCTAGCACACAGCACTGAGGCAGGAAAGTGAGTTTGAAGCAAAAACCAAAAACCCATTAAAACCTATTATGAAAAATAAACATCACAAAACTTTTCATTAGACAAAAACATTTCTTCCCTGAGCTTCTCTCTTCTTTCCCTGAGTTTCTTTGTTCCTGGGTTCAGTCTATCATTTCATAAACACGTAACTTGTTCTTGAAATCCATCAAAGAATCCCGGGGCCTAAGGCTCAGCAAGCTCAATTCAGACTCCTGAGAGCTCTAAGCTGGCCCTGGGGGACAGGAGGTGGCAGGAATGAGTACGGGCTGTGAAGGAATATGGCCCACAGGGACATCAGTGACATTTCAGAGTCACCCACAATCTCGGGTCTCACCTTTTTAAAAGGTGTAGAATCCTTTTGGAGTCCTCCCAAGAAATTACTTAAGCTCGAACTAACACATATACTTCACAGACATCATGAAACCCAGTCAGGGAATTTTCAGAAGTCCAAGACACTAGGTTAAGAATGGCTGAGCTACACTTCCACCAGAAGCCACTGGAGAGTCTGCTGCATACCTTCCCCATCCTCTTCAGACTTGGCAAGAGTCTATAGACTTCATGAGTTATACCTTGGTTTTAGTTATTTCAGGTTTGGTTCACAGTATTTAAGGAGAACAAAAAATTTCTTAAGACTCCTAAGACAGATCAAAGTTGGCTAGGAGCATACAAAGAATTCTAATCAGTCAATGCCCGTTAAGAGGAAGTAGCTCATCAGGCAGTCTGTTGGTCTCTCTGTGACATTAGGCAAACCACTCCCCTTTCCCAGGTGATGGAGCTGGCCTTAAGATACAGACAGGAACAGAGAAACTGCCTCTTCCGTGGCTGGGGGTAATAACAGTTCAGTGTAAAGTGCTTACCTAGCATATGGAAGGCTCTGGGTTTGAGTCCCAGCACAACACATACATGAAAAAAAGTCCTAGAAAGAGGAATCACTCCACGTCCAAGTCTAAGAACTGAGGAGGATGCTTCTGGCTCGTCTCAGCTCTGCTGCTGTCACTTTACAGGCACCTACGGCCGAGCCCAGCGTGAGGACCTCTCCACGGCTACCGTTTGCTGTGACTACACTACTCACAGGTGCCAAGTAAGAAAGGGGCAAATGCTTGGACCATTCTTGTCTTGGACAGATAAATAGTTGTGGTCCATGCTGTCCCTCATCACACTGCTTTGTATCCCTTCCAGGCACAGTAAACACAGATAATCGAAATCCCTTTAGATTCAAAATGCGCAAGTCTGGAGCCATTCCGTACCTCCAACAGAACTACCTTTAAGGAACTGCATGCACAGCAAGAATGTCTGGCAACTGCTGACCATTCTAGACCTGTTTAGACTGAGCCTGCCCATCAGAAACTTGAAGACAGAGTATTCACTGAGTTTCCAAATGTCAGGTAACCTTTCATTTGTCTGGCACTAGTAAGAGTTAAGGTGATGTTACGATTTTAAAAACAACGGAATGGTGCAAGTACCCCATGACACAGGCTTTGTGGCAAGCTAGCGCTACGACTAAGTCTCTGAGATGACTTCTCCACGGGTCTTTCAGAGCCCACTAATAACTAGATCTGTACTGCACAGATTGCTACCTGCTGAGCATGCTCTGAGGCACGAACCTAAATAGGCCTCAAAGGCATTTTGGTCCAACATAGTAAATCTCTTTGTGGAATGAGTTAGCAGGGCTCTGGTAACTCAGCTTAGCCATTACACACAATTCCTAAGCAGCAGCTCACGGGCCAACTCCTCCAGCCATCCTCATGGCACTAGGACTGGCTTACATACAAATCCTACTTGGGGATTCTGCCTCTGTGTGCTCTCACTTCCACAAGGCTGGCCTGCACACTCGAAGTCAAAGAACAACTAAGGTTTGTCATAAGGAATTCTGGGCATTTTATCCAGATTAGGTAATGATGAGAAAACACTGGACAAAAAATAAAATGACGGAACTTCTAAAAGGTAAATTTCTGTGTATTCATGCCTAATCTTCCAAAGTTGTGTAAACAAATTTTCTACCATCCCCCATCATTTGCATAAATTTCTGTCAAGTCCAAACGTAATTCTGAATGAGGTAGGTAGTCTCTACTCAGGCCTTGGTCTTTGAGGTGCCTGTCAAGGCCTATGCCATGAAAGCTCCACGCTCCCAGGCAGGGACAGTGCTGAGGGTGGTGCCAGTTGCTGGTGAAGCTTCTCAGTTGGCTATTTTCTCGATCTCATCCAAATCATCTGTGTCCAATCTTTCTATCTTCTTATCTGAGGGAAAAAAAGATCGGAAGAACACCGTGGACTACCATGGGAATGCAACGGACATCGCCCAGAGCAGCATGGCAGTCTGGCGAGGCGCCTCATTGTGGGACAGTGATGCTTCCTCCAGGCACAGGGCAGGCTTCCTGAGCCTGAGTAGCTGGCAACAGGGCCCTGGTCACTGATACCGACTTCCCAGGGCACTGATACTCCAGTCCCTGAGCCCAGGGTTTGCAGGTGCTCTCCCTGACAAGGCCCAGGAGGAGGCAGCATATGCAGGGACAAAGGAAACCTCCCCTCTCCCACACTCCCCTCTGAAAAGGTTCCAAGCACAGCCAACTCAGGGACTCACTAAAATGCTCCTGGATTCTGTTGAGAATACTCATGCTGTGCTTGCTGTCAACCATGTTTACAGCCAGACCCCTCTTGCCAAAGCGGCCTGTGCGCCCGATGCGGTGCAGGTAGGTCTCGTTGTCCGGGTTCCCATCCTTGTCCACAGGAAGGTCAAAATTGATGACAACAGACACTTGTTCAACATCAATACCTGCACAAAGAGGTTGGAGGGAGGCAGGGGAAAAAGGGGCCACCGTCAGCCGCACACACCCACTTCCACTGGAGACATGGCTTGGGCTGGTTATGTCTGGAGCTGTGGGCACTAAAGAGGACGCCTACAGGACGGTAGCCTCGGCAGAAGAACAAAAAGCAAGTGTCTGGAGGCCTGAGTTTCCTCACACCACGTCAGGACTGCTGGCTTCCTCCCAGTGGTTCCTACTGCCCAAGGTGAATTGGTCTAAAGCCCTCCCACCTCCATGAGACCACGGATACAGGCACTTTCCTTGCTCAGAGGGCCTGGGACCCCAAGCCTGGGGAACGGGGCCAGCCTCTGCTCACCACGGGCACACACGTTGGTGGTCACCAGGACCTTCTCTTTTCCTTCTCGGAAGCGCTCAATCACAGCTGCCCTCTGCTCCACCATCATCTCCCCACTCAGCAGAGCCACTTGGTGGCCCTCCTTGGAGAGCTCCGCTGCCAGCCAGCTAGCTGTTTTGCGGGTCTGGAGTGAAGAGAATTGTTTTTAATGAACAGACCTGTAAAACAAAAACAAAAACAGAAACAAAGATACCCACAAAAAGGTGGTTTCTTGCCATTATGATATATGAAGACTCTAACGACTTAAATGGGCCGTCAAGGCTTAAAATTTCCTACATGGGCCAGGTAGTGGTGGCGGGCGCAGTCTTTGATCCTAGCACTCGCGAAGCAGAGGCAGGCAAATCTCTGTGAGTTCAAGGCGAGCCTAGTCTATAAGAGCTAGTTCCAGGTCAGCTAGGGCTGTTACAAAGATAAACCCTGTCTCAAAAAACAAAAACAAACAAACAAAAATCTCACATGGAGGGGTGAAAAGACGGCCAGACCAAGAGGGCTGGCAGAACTGGAGTAAACTTGTCTTCTAAACATGACAGGACCACTGGACTCATGAACTCAGGGCAGATGCCTGAACAAGATCTAAACCACATCAAGGCAGCCAACAGTTCAGAAGGCTTGAATGGGCATGCATGAGCCACCATCCCCAGCTGAGGACTACTAATAACTGGTGGCTGCTGAGAGGATCAGGGTTTCAGAAGGGGGTGAATCCTGTAAGCTGACCCTACTCCACTGGACGGCCTGACACCTTGAGTATCTAGGCAGCACGAACTGGACTTGGTGTGTTGTAAAAGAAACAAGAAAGAGGACATAAAGTTGTAAAGGAGACCGGGGGTGGGAATCAGGAGAAGTTGGAGGGGTGTAGTAGGATCTGCATCTGATTAAAGTACACTGTATTGTATGTATGAATGAAAAAAAATCAAATAATAAATAAAAACATTAAAAAATGTTTGCCTAGGACTAGAGAGATATTTCAGTGATTAAGAGAACATATAATGTTCTTGCAGAGAACCTGAGTTCAGTTCCCTACACCCAAATCATGTGGCTCACAACCACTTAAATAACTGCAGCCCCAAGAATCTGAAGCCTCTAGCCTCCAAGGCACCTGAACACAGGAGCATATAACATATCATACACACCACATATTAGATAATACACAGCGGATAACAAAAAAAAATGAAAGAAATGGCTTTAAAATGTTTTCTCAGAAGGAATTTTGGTCATATAATTCATTTGGATGAACTACTTGCTGTCACTTTTTCATGTAAGACTAACTATGTCTAGTCAGGTGTGTTGATGCACACCTTTGATCCCAGCACTTGGAAGGCAGAGGCAGGTGGATCTTTGTGAATTTTAGGCCAGTTTGGTCTACAGAGTGAGTTCTAAGAATCAGGGCTATACAGAGAAACCCTGTCTCAAAAAAACAAAACAAAAAACCAAAACAAACAAAAAACAAAGATCAACTACCTCCATTTCTAAACAGTCTATAAAATGTTTAAAAAGTGTAAGCATGTCTGGGAAATGGCTCAGAGCATAAAAGGGAATGTTAGTGCAGTCCTGACACGAGCTCACTCCAGAGCCCATGGAAGTCTGATGCAGACATGTACAGGCTAGTGAACTTTGAGTATGGGCTGCAGCAGCAAACCAGAGAGACCCTGCCTCGATGACAAGGCAGACGATGAAGACCCAGATCTTCTCTGACCACCTCACAGTGCTGTTCACACATATGCACTCCCCCCCAGCACGTATTTGCTTATTTATCTATTTATTAGACAAGGTATTCATGGTTGGCCTGATGTTTAATATGTAGACAATTCTGGCCTTGAATGTAGAGACATTTGCCTGCCTCTGCCTCCTGCTAGGATCAAAGGAATATGACACCAGGACTGGCCATATACTGTGGGATAATACTTCTGTACACTGTTAAGATTTGTCACTCATATTGGTTTAACAAAAACATTGATTGGCCAGTAGTCAGGGAGGAAGTATAGGCGGGGCAACCAGACTAGGAGAATTTTTGGAAGAGGAAAGGTGGAGTCAGTCACCAGCAAAACACAGAGGAAATAAGATGAGAATGCCAAACTGAGAAAAGGTACCAAGCCACATGGCTAAACATAGTCAAGAATTATGGGTGAATTTAAGTCACAAGAGCTAATTAGTAATAAGCCTGAGCAATAGACCAAACAGTTAATAATTAAGCCTCTGTGTGTTTATTTGGGACTGAAAGGATGGACGGGATGGAACAAAAACTTCTGTCTACATCCATATTTTTTTATTTTTTAAAATAATTTGTGTAGTGTTTGAAGGGTAGGGGTGGAACATGAACATGTTACTGAGCACATGAGGAGGTCACAAGAATACATTCAGGATTCAGCTCTCACTTCCTATCAGGTGGGTCCTGGGAATCAAATTCAGGTAGTTATACTTGGCAGCTGTGGCCATTGAGTCATCTTGGCAGCCTAAGTAATTTATTTATTTTTATTTTTTATTATGTGTGTATGTGTGTACACACATTCATGCCATGGTATACACGTGCAACTTGTGAGTTCTGGGAATTAAGCTTGGTCATCAGTCATCCACTGAATCTCACTGGAATCCAAGACTGGAGAGATGGTTGGGGTGGAGTGCACTCGCTACTCTTACAGAGGATCAGTGAGTGCTCAGTTCCCAGAACCTATGGCCCGAGATGCCAGCTCCAGGGCATAGAATGCCTCTCTGCTTTCTACAATACCCACACACACAAAAATAAGATACTCTTTTAAGACTTGTATAAACCAGGTATGGCGGTGCATGCTTTTCATCCCAGCAATAGGCAGAGGCTGAGGAAGGAGAGGAAGGAGTTCAAGTTCAATGAGGGTAGTAACATTTTGGCTCAAGGAAAACAAAACAAAAATCAATGGACTTCCATTTTTTTTTTTTTTTTTTTTTTTTTTTGCTTTTCAAGACAGAATTTCTCTGTATGCATGGTCCTAGTTGTCCTGGAACTAGCTCTGTAGACCAGGCTGACCTCAAACTCTCGGAGATCCACCTGCCTCCTGAGTGCTGGGGTTAAAGGCTTGCTGCCACCACCCACCTTCAGTTTTTGTTTGCTTTTGTGGTGCTGAGTATCGCATCTAGAACTATGCATCTGGTCAAATATGTTACAACTGAGCTACACTGCTAGCTCATTATTTGGGATTTGGGAGATTTCTTTTAAAAGGAATCTCTAAGTATGATCAAGCATAATCAAGTATAATCAACTATAAACTCAAAAAATCCAAGGAGACTATTGCCTACGCAGGTGGGTGAGGACTGTCATTTCAATGGTCCTCCTCAGCTGACACTCCCCTAGGTGCCCAGTCTATTCACTGACCTACAACAGCAGGGAAGGGCAGTGAATATCCCCTGCAGGGCAGCCGCAGCTACTCACATGGCAGAAGATCATGGCTTGGGCGATGGTGATGGCCCCGTACAGGTTGCACAGGGCCTGGAACTTCTCCTCTCTGTTATTGCAAATGACATAATACTGTTTGATGGTGTCCAAAGTCTCCTCTTCACGCTTAAGTTTGATGATGTTGGGGTCTGGGACCACCTTCTGGGCAAACTTCCACACTGAGTCTTCAAAGGTGGCAGAGAAGAGCAGCATCTGGCAGTTTCTGGGCAGCATCCTGCAAGTGGAGGCCCAGGCACTTTGCACAGCTTCAAGCTTTTTGCCAGAAGGAACACAAGCCCAGCCTCCGCAGCCTGCATGGGCTGCAGCCCCACAGGCTGAGTGGGATACAGAGCATCCTGAGGAGGGAGGAGCAGACCGAGCGTGGTACTGGGCTGAGTGAGGGTCCCAGGTCTCCCTTCTCACCCCAGGCTGGGAGCATGCTGAGAGCTGCTGTGGAAATGGCCCATCCCACAAATACTGCTGCGCAGAGCAGAGAACCCAAAGATGCAAGAGGAGGCTTTGGAGGTCCCCCTGGTCCAGTTCCTACCTCTGGATGCGGATGCTCTGGTCTTGGTGGCCTTGAGTTGCTATCATCACGTCAGCCTCGTCCAGAACAAACACCTTGATCTTCTTGGGGTCAATGAACTTCAGCTTGGAGCACCAGTCCAGGACGGTCCCGGGGGTGCCAATGACAATCTGCTCACTGACCTTCTGACCTCTGTCCACTGTGGAAAGACACGTTTTCTTCAGGTATTACAAAGGAAAGCCAGCTCTCCATCATGAGATATTTTGTAACTACTTTGTATTTAATACTAATGACTTTCTGTTCATATTTTAAGAAAAAAGGTTGATGCCACTATAATAACTAATGGGTACATAGCTAACCAAATTTAGAATTAGTGAAATCATATGTTAAGGGTATAAGAAAACATGGTAAAAGTGATAAAATCAAAAAGGAGCCAAACATGGTAGTGGATGTCTATAATCCCAGTACACAGGAGGCTCAAGTAAGATTGTAGGGCAAGACCAACCTAGATTTTTTTTTTTATATTTATTTATTTATTATGTATACAATATCTGTCTGTGTGTCTGTAGGCCAGAAGAAGGCACCAGATCTCATTACAGATGGTTGTGAGCCACCATGTGGTTGCTGGGAATTGAACTCAGGACCTTTGGAAGAGCAGGCGGTGCTCTTAACCAGTGAGCCATCTCTCCAGCCCCCAAGACCAACCTAGATTTCCAACTAAAGAAAATTTTGCAGCCGGGCGATGGTGGTGCACGCCTTTAATCCCAGCACTTGGGAGGCAGAGGCAGGGGGATCTCTGTGAGTTCGAGACCAGCCTGGTCTACAGAGCTAGTTCCAGGACAGGCTCCAAAACCACAGAGAAACCCTGTCTCGAAAAACCAAAAAAAAAAAAAAAAAAAAGAAAAAAGAAATTTTTTTTTAAAGATTTATTTATTTATTATGTATACAACATTCTGCCTCCATGTATGCCCACATGCTAGAGGAGGGCGCCAGATCTCATTACAGATGGTTGTAAGCCACCATGTGGTTGCTGGGAATTGAACTCAGGATCTCTGGAAGAGCAAACGGTGCTACAAACCACTGAGCCATCTCTCCAGCCCCAAAAAGAAAATTTTGAATACCAATGGGGCAAGGGTAAAGCAGAAGTTAGTTTTCTAGGGAACTGTTAAATTTCTAGGTTGTAACAAGGGCATTTAATTATATAATGTCCACATCAGGTCCATAGTAAAAGAATTTAGGAAAAATGAATTACAACAAGACAATTTACTTTCAACATTTTAACAAAAATGTACAAACATATCAATAAAGAAAATGGGTCAAATGTTAAGTTTCTAAATCTGGGTAGGGAGCATAGATGTGTTCATTGAACTGTTTTAACTCTTGGGCATGTTCAAAATTAAAAGAAGCTCTTATATTTATCTATGACCGAGGCCCACATATACTCACATTTATTGCCTCGAACAGCATAAGCTAGCTTCAATTCAGGGTAAAACTTGCCCATCTGTTCAATCACCTTTCCTGTTTGAAGGGCAAGCTCATAGGTTGGAGAGAGGCAGAGACACTGGAAAGAAAAACATGCAAAATGTTTACAAAAGTCTGTTTGGCTGAAGGAGTCCACATAGGACCTACCCATCCATCTGGGGTCACAGTAAAGAATATATACAGTATAAAATATTTGTCTTTATTGTTTCTCTGTTTAACATTCCTGGTTGTCCTGGAACTCACTCTGTAAACCAGGCTGGTCTCGAACTCACAGAGATCTCCTGTCTCTGCCTCCTGAGTGCTCGGATTAAAGGTGTGCACCACCAGTGCTTTACCATAAAAAAACAAAACAAAAACAAAACAAAAAAACTTTCAATTTGTATTTATGTGGGTATTTTGCCTTCATGAAAGTCTGAACCAAGTATGTACAGTAGTGCTCCAAGAGGCCAGAAGAGGGTGTCAGGTCCCCTGGGGCTGGAGTACAAGTGACTATCATGTGGGTGCTGGAAGTTGAACCCAGGTCCAGTGGAAGAGCAGTAGTGCTTTTCTTAAAAAAAAAAAAAAAAATATTTATTTATTATGTATACAATATTCTGTCTGTGTGTATGCCTGCAGGCCAGAAGAGGGCATCAGACCTCATTTCAGATGGTTGTGAGCCACCATGTGGTTGCTGGGAATTGAACTCAGGACCTTTGGAAGAGCAGACAATGCTCTTAACCTCTGAGCCATCTCTCCAGCCCCTGAGCAGTAGTGCTCTTAACTGCTGCGTCATCGCTCCAATTACATCACTGCACTTTTAAACTGCTGGGTATACACTAGAATTATTAGTGGTCAGATTATGGCTAGGTAAAGACACTTGAAAATAGGGATGGCCAATCAGGCACAGTAGCAAACACCTTTGATCCCAGCAGTTAGGAGGCAGAGGCAGGTAGATCTCTTAAATTCAGTGCTAAACTGTTCTACAGCGCAAGATCCAGAACATCCAAGGCTTCATGGGTTTCATAATGAAAACCAATCTCAAAAAAAATAAAGAAAAAAAGAAAGAAAGAAAGAAAGAAAGAAAGAAAGGAAGGAAGAAAAGAAAAAAAAGCAGCATCTGGCCACTGGAGCACAAAACAAAAACTTGCTAGTTACATTCTGTTGGGTTTCTATGACAACAGCTGTACCTTCGAGAAGGAAAGGCTTGTGTGCAGAGTGCTGAGGAGGCTGCAGCTGTAAAGCATGAAGGATCTGGTCACTGCAGCTGCAGTCAAGAAGCAGAGAGGTGAATGTGGCTCTTCTAATCCCCTTCTAATTTAGTCTGGGATGATGCCATGCACATTCAAGGTAAGTTTCCTTCCCTCAGTTAAACTTACTTGGAAACACCCTTACTGACTCACTTGGAGGCTTGTGGCACCCCAGGGGATTTTAAATCTCATTAAGTTGTTGGACATAAGAGAAATTTCAACTACAGATTAGCTTCTTTGTCATTTAGAAAATTCTCAGAACTTTCTCTTCTTTTTCTTCCTCTCCTATTTGGGGGCAAGGTCTTGTTACATAGACCATGCTGACATGGAGATGAGATGACCGTATAGCCCAGGATATCCTTAAATTTCAAGCTCAACATGTCTCAGCTTCTCAAATTCTAGCACTACAGGCATACACTACCATGCCTGGCAGTTGTTAGAACTCTCTGACCTATGAGGATTGGAATGAGGCTTTTCCTGCATGTAAAGACATCAAGCTTATTAGTAGTCTAGGACTTGCACATTCTATCTGTGTTCAATTTGAGTTCTGGTTTATATAAAAATGAATCAGGACAGATGTGGCATCTCATACTTATAATTCCAACACAGGAAAGGCTCAGGAGGATTTCTGGGTGCTCATGGCCACCCTGAATTACATAGTTTCAGTACAGCCTGAATTACAGAGGAGGAAGAAAAGGAGGTGGAGGGAGACCCTTTCTAAAAAAAAAAACAAACACAAAAACAAACAAAAAAAAAAACAAAACTGATAAAAGCTTTTTGGTTTGTTTAAGATGATTATATAATGAAAATTGCATAGCTATATAAAATGGAATACTCCTCAAAAACTGTAAGAAAATGGATGGACTTAGATTGTATTAAGGAAGGTCATACACCTGAAAGGAAACAAAGGAACTTCCTCTATTTTCCCATGGGATCCTAGTCTATTATGTATATCCGTAAACAAATGTACATGTGGATACAGTGTAACATGTAGAATATAATGTAGAATAATGTGTGTCTGTAAAAAAATGTGTCTGTGATACAATATAGCATGTGGAAAGGAGAACCAGAAAGGTAAATAGTGGATAATAGAAGGACAGAATTTAAGCAACAGATTTCAGGACAGCTAGGGCTTCATAATAGAGAGATCCTGTCTCAAAAAAACAAAACACTATGATAGTGAAAGCATTAAGGACCAGGATTTTATTCCAAGCCCCCAGAATGAGGTTCACAACCATCTATAACTCAGTTCCAAGGGATATGACACATTCTTCTGGCCACTGCAGGCACCAAGCACAGACCTGGCCCACAAACATACCTATATATAGGCAACATAAAATTAAAAAAAGAAAAATCCAATGTAAGCACCTTAGCTTGAGAATTTTTCCTTTTTTTCCTTTTCCAAGACAGGGTTTCCCTGTGCAGCCCTGATGATCCTGAAATTCTCTGTAGACCAGGTTGGCCTGGAGCTCAGAGATCCAAACACCTGCCTCTTGCCTCCCAAGTGTTGGGATTAAAGGCATGTGCCACCACTGCCTGTCTTTTTCTATAAAAGTGAGTTCCAGGATAGCTGGGGCTGTTACACAAAGAAACCTGTCTTGGGGGGTAAAGGGAGAAAGAAACAAAAAAAAAAAGAAGACAGGCTGGGCGATGGTGGCGCACGCCTTTAATCCCAGCACTCGGGAGGCAGAGACAGGTGGATCTCTGTGAGTTCGAGACCAGCCTGGTCTACAAGAGCTAGTTCCAGGACAGGCTCCAAAGCCACAGAGAAACCCTGTCTCGAAAAACAAACAAATAAAAAAAAAACAACAACAACAACAACAAAAGAAGAAGACAGGGTTTTACTCTGTAGCCCAAGCCAGCCTGGAACATACTACATAGCACATGCTACCCTCAAACTCATAGCAACCCTCCTGCCTCTGCCTGTCATGTACTGAAATTACAAGTGTAAATAACTTTGAATACCTGGCTTTTAGCCCAGGAATACTGTTACCCCCTTTAGGTAATATGCTAATAGGAAGCCAAAAGTCCCACAGTCCTTACCTGTGGATATCTGTTTGCTGGCTCTACTTGGCTGAGCATGGCCAACACAAAGGCAGCTGTTTTACCAGTACCAGACTGAGACTGGGCAATTAAGTTCTGTGGGCTGCACAAGAGAAAAGAAAGTTTAGAAGCTCCACCGTCAAGTAAGATTGCAAAGGGCTAGAGAGTTGGCTTAGTGGTTAAGAACATTTGTTGCTCTTGCCAAGGACCTGAATTGAATTCCCAACACCCACATGATGGTTCACAACTGTCTATTATTATTCAGTTCCAGGGGATCTGATACCTTCTTCTGACATTGTTCAGCACCAGGTAAGTAGCACACATACATTCATGCAGGCAAAACACACATAAAAGAAACTTTTATAAAGCTTAAAAATGACCTTTTAGCCAGGTGGTGTTGGTGTACGTCTTTATTCCCAGCACTCAGGAGGCAGAGGCAGGCAGATCTTTGTGAATTCGAGGCCAGCCTGGTCTACAAAGTAAGTTCCAGGAGAGCCAGCGCTACACAGAGAATCCATACCTCGAAAACCAAAAAAAAAGGAAGAAAAAAACGACAGAAAATATCATAACAAAATTCAACTGTCAATTAATAAATACAAATATTAAAAAAGGAGTCATCAAAATTTGAAAAAATAAGAGTCAAGACCAGGGATGCGTCTTCTCATCACAAGTAGAAATAAAAAATTTAGGGAGTTGGGACTGTGTCTCAGTTAGCAGTCTATTCCTCTAGCATGAAGCGAGCCTTAAGATTAACCCCATCGTAGCATAAACTTGGCATGGTGGTGCATGCCTGGAATCCTAAACTTGGGAGGTGAAGGCAAGAGGATCAGAAATTCAAAGCCTTTTGAATTTCTCAAAATTCTCTTCAGGTTTGAAGAGAAGGGTCAATATTTACAAGTACTTGCTGCTCTTCCGAGAGACATCAATTTGGTTCCCAGCACAATGTCCCAGTATTCTAGGGGATATAACTAACTCCCTCTTCTGGTATCTAAGGGCACCTGCACACATAGTATACGTTCAAACAGGTGCATTAAAGCATTACAAAAGAAATAGTCAGCAGGGTGGTAGTGGATGCACTTTTAAACCCAGGACTCAGGAGGCAAAGGCAGGTGGATCTTAGTGAGTCTGAGGCCAGCCTGGTCTACAAAGCGACTTTCACAACAGCCAGGGCTACACAGAGAAACCCTATTTTAAAGGAAGGAAGGAAGGAAGGAAGGAAGGAAGGAAGGAAGGAAGGAAGGAAGGAAGGAAGGAAGGAAGGAAGGAAGGAAGGAAGGAAGGAAGGAAGGAAGGGTGGATCATCTTCAGCAATATAAGAAAATATAAGAGAATTAGTTAGAGGCCAGCTATACTGAGATTTTGTCTCAAAACAACACTGTCACCAAAATCAAGCTCACATTCAAAGGTAAGCAAAAAAACATTAAAAAGATCTATTAGTAGACAGATGCACGAAAAGAATAATAAAATGCTAGTGATAGTATCTAGGTAGTAGCTACATGGACATTCCCTATAAAATCTTTTCAAGTTCACTGAAAGTCTTAAGTTTTTCATAACAATATATTCAGAGTAAAAATAACAATCGGGGACTGGCAAAATGGTCAGGAGGCAACAGTGCCTACTGCCCAGCATGACGGCCTGTGTTTGATTTTCTGGGAACCACATGGTGGAAGTTTAGAACCGACTCCCTCAATTTAGCCTCTCATCTCCGTAGACATACCAGGGTGTGCATGCATGCCCATGCTCGTGTATACACACACACACACACACACACACACACACACAATGTAATAAAATCCTTTTTTAAAAGCCAGACAAGGGCTGGAGAGATGGCTCAGAGGTTAAGAGCATTGCCTGTTCTTCCAAAGGTCCTGAGTTCAATTCCCAGCAACCATATGGTGGCTTACAACCATCTGTAATGGGGTCTGGTGCCCTCTTCTGGCCTGCATGCATACATGGAAGGAATGCTGTATACATAATAAATAAATAAATAAATATTAAAAAAAAAAGCCAGACAAATAGCTGGTAGACATTTTTGTTTTTAATTGCTGAATCTGCTCTTGAATTCACCTTGCAGCTTGAACAGACCTTCAACTTTTTATCCTCCTCTCTCAGCTTCCTAAATATCTGGGATTATTAGGCATGAGCCAACAGGCTTAATTTAAAAAAAAAAAAAGAAACAACAGATAGGGCAATCATATCAAGTTACATACGGTTCAGCAAGCATCAAAGGCAATGCATTCTCTTGTATTTTGGATGGGCGGTTGAAACCCATAGCATAGACTCCCTGGAGAAGCTGTGGTTTCCTAGAAGAACCATTGAGATGAAGGTCACTTAGACTGAGGAACACAGCAGAGTACCTAGGAGACAGCTTTTCTCTTTCTCACTGGTACCCACAGTATCAGCTGAGAATAACTAAACACAACATGAGAATGCAGCTAAAGCTTTCACAGATTTCCTCAATATTTTATAGAACCTGAAGGAACTAAATGCATATTATTTACCTCATGTAGGTAAAGATAATGCTGTATGAAAAATAAGTATAGGCAGGCCATCATCTGTATCTGACTGCAGAAAGCAACGATACTCACAGACGAAGCTCTTCGAAAGACTTCACTGAGTAGAGAGGCGAGCTTGGGTCCCTCTGCAGGACTTCTACTTGGTTGGTGTTATCCACAAGATTGCTTCTGATCAGCTTGTTGAGTAAAGACTGAGCAGCTCTGTCCTCTGTGAAGAAAGATTACAGGAGTGTTTAAAAGTCCATGAATTTAAGTTATAGGTATTTTAAGTAATAATCTAGGCTTCCGAATTCAAGTACATCAGTTCTGATTTTAAAATATAATAAAAATGGGAAATTTCTGTGAAGCATAAACGATCAATTCTTTTAGACACTAATTAAATTAAACTTTACCCCAGCACTGTGACACCTATTCAATGCTGAGTCGAACAGTGAAACCTCACGCTGACAAGAAAACAAGAGGATCCTAGGACCGGCTGGCAGGCAGTTTGGCTGAGTTAGTGAGCTACAAGTTTAATGAGAAATTATCTCAAAAAATAAGGCAGAAAGAATGATGGCATTGGCCTTTAACCCCAGCACTAAGAAGACAGAGGCAGAGGTAGGCATATCTAAGTTCCAAGCACATGTGAGTTCCAAGACAGACAGGGCTACATAGAGAGACTCTGTCTCAAAAGCACAAGAGGTCGACAGGGACTGAAGAAGATACCTGATGCTAATCTCTGACCTCCATGTGCAAGTGTGCACCCCTGCCACCCCACCCCCCAAAGTCTCAAGCCAGCTGTGGTGGCACATTGATGTGGGAGTGTCATATCAATCTGTTGATTTCATTGGATAAGCAATAAATAAACTGCTTGGTCCTGGTTGGTTAGAACATAGGTGGGTGGAGTAAACAGAAGAAAATGCGAGGAGGAAGAGGAAGTGAGGTCAGAAAGCATGCAGCTCTGCTCAGAGCCAGACGTCTCAGAGAGAGACACCATGCTCCTGTCTAGCGGGCAGACGGGATAGCTCTGCTCTCTGAGGCCAAGGGATGAAACTCCGACTCAAGATGGATGTAGGCTAGAATCTTCCTGGTAAGCGCACCTCATGGTGCTACTAACATGATTAGAAATGGGTTAGTCCAGGTGCGAGAGTTAGCCTAGAAGAGTCATGATAGAAATGGGCCAAGCAGTACTTAAATGAATACAGTATGTGTGTTGTTATTTCGGGTAAAGCTAGCCGTGCAAGCGGCTGGGGTGTTGGGGACGCAGCCCCGCCGCTGATATTTCAACAGCACATGCCGGCAATTCCAGCACTCAGGGCTAAAGAAAGAAATTTAGCACAAGTTAAGAGCTAATTCAACTGCATAGATATTTCCAGGCCAGCAAGGGCGACATAGTGAGATCTTGTCTGAAAAACACCTTAGTAAATGAATGAATAAATAAAACCTTGTCATAACATTTTTTCTAGAACATGGAACCTCATTTACAGGTGCTTGAAGGCTGTATTACCTTTCTCCTCTTCGTCTGTTTTCTCTGTATGAGCATTGGTTTTAACAGCACCTTGATTAGATAAAAAGTAGATGTTATTCAAATCTCATCCCATACCTAGCAACTAAGGCAATTCTAATTCTAGGGGCAACCAAACAAAAAAAGGAGGAAACCAAGTCACTATTAAAACCAATTTATTCTAAATAAAGTTTAGAGGGGCTGGAGAGATGGCTCAGTGGTTATAAGCACTGACTGTTCTTCCAGAGGACCTGGTTTCAATCCCCAGCACCCACAGGGCAGTCTTTAATTCCATTTACAGGAGACCCAACATCGATGGCAAAACCCCAATGCACATAAAATAAAAATAAATAAATTAAAAACAAAGTTTACAAACACTGCTTGAATGTGATTATATCCAGGCCCCCTTGTACTATTTTTTTTTTTTTTTTTATTAATTTATTTTATTTATTAAAGATTTCTGTCTCTTCCCCACCGCCGCCCCCTTCCCTCCCTCCCCAATCAAATCCCCTTTCTCGACTGCCCAAAGAGCAATCAGGATTCCCTGCCCTGTGGGAAGTTCAAGGACCTCCAACCTCTATCCAGTTCTAGTAAGGTGAGCATCCAAACTGCCTAGGCTCCCACAAAGCCAATAGGTGCAGTAGGATCCGAAACCCATTGCCATTGTTCTTGAGGTCTCCGTAGTCCTCACTGTCCGCTATGTTCAGCGAGACTGGTTTTAACCCAGGCTTTTTAAACCCAGACCAGCTGGCCTTGGTGAGTTCCTGAAAGAACATCCCCACTGCCTCAATATGTGGGTGCACCTCGTGGTCCTGAGTTCCCTGCTTGCTTCTCTCTCCTTCTGCTCTTGACTTGGACCTTGAGATTTCAGTCTGGTGCTCCAATGTGGGTCTCTATCTCTGTCTCCTTTCATCGCCTGATGAAGGTTAATATTCAGGAGGTTGCCTATATGTTTTTCTTTGTTCTCCTTCTTATTTAGCTTCTCTAAGATCCCGGATTATATGCTCAATGTCCTTTACTTATGGCTAGCCCCTTGTACTATTTTAAAACATGCCTAATTCTGCCACAGCAATGGCGTTTCTCAGATAGTATAGAATGGTGACCACAACAACACTGATTAGAAAGCATCTTTGTGTTCAACAAAATACTTGCAAATCATATTCTCAGTGGGAACATGATGCCATAAACATTCCATGTAAGTAGAATATTGACTAATAGAAAGATATAATCAAACAACATTGTAATTATGTAAAAATATACAGAAGATTGTAGGTGTTTTTCTTTTTTTTTTTTTTTTTTGGATTTTTCAAGACAGGGTTTCTCCGTAGCTTTTGGTTCCTGTCCTGGAACTAGCTCTTTTTTTTTTTTTTTAATTTTACGATTTATTTATCTTTATTTTATGTGCATTGGTGTGAAGGTGTCAGATCCCCTGGGACTGGATTTTCAGACAGTTATGAGCTGCCATGTGGGTGCTGGGAATTGAACCCGGGTCCTCCGGAAGAGCAATCAGTGCTCTTAACCACTGAGCCATTTCTCCAGCCCCTGGAACTAGCTCTTGTAGACCAGGCTGGCCTCGAACTCACAGAGATCCGCCTGCCTCTGCCTCCCGAGTGCTGTGCGCCACCACCGCCCGGCTGTAGGTGTCTTCAGAGTGAGATAAATGTTAACATTGCTCTGATCTTGCTTCTTGTTTGTTTGTATTGTGGTTCTTGGGAACCTAGGGCCTTGTTTGTGTATGCAGGCAAGTGCTTTATATCAAGCTAAGCCTCCACCTTACATTTTTAACAGATGTAAATTCAGGACGATAAACTGACAAGTTGCTCAAACTTTATGTGCATTTCACTACAAACTGAACAACAGTTAAAAAATCATCTTTGTCAACACAGCCATATTGTAAGTAATAAACTGTAATTTACACACTAGCTAAATATTCTCATCCTCTTATTAGATATTCTTGAATTAAAGTTGTTTATTGACACCCAAGTCAACAAGTATCAGTATCCACTAGTCCTTTGTCTAGTATAAATGCAGGAATTTTCCAAGTAGTTGTTAAAATAGAAATATCAAAGAGAAATCACACTTTTTTTCAGATAGATTTGATTACTCACCATTGGCATCTGGTTTGATTTTCTCTTCCTTAAGATGCAAGTTGCTCAACTAAATGGAGAATATGGGGGGAAGAGAAAGTGTCAGGAAAAATCACTTAAAAGACTGAGTCAACAGAAACTCCCTAATGAAAGTGGAGAGACGATTCTCAAGACCGATCACTAGGTGTATTCAGTAGAAACGATTCATTAGGCTGTTCTGCTGGGCTCCTTTCACTTCTAAATGGTCGAAAGAGAATAACACAATCTCCCATAAATACAGCAGCAGGAAAGAAAGAAATATACAGTATAAAACTCACATATCCTAATTACAATTTTTTTTTTTTTAAAGATTTATTTATTTATTTATTATGTATACAGTATTCTGTCTGCATGTATGCCTGCAGGCCAGAAGAGGGCACCAGACCTCTGTACAGATGGTTGTGAGCCACCATGTGGTTGCCGGGAATTGAACTCAAGACCTTTGGAAGAGCAGGCAATGCTCTTAACCACTGAGCCATCTCTCCAGCCCTGGCAGAAATTTAGAAATAGCCTGGTATGACTTAGGTTCACCCATAAGAATGTAAATATCTTAATGGGGAGCGGGGGAGATGGATCAGGGCCATCTAGCTGCTCTTCCAGAGATCCCGAGTTCAATTCCCAGCGACCACATGGTGGTTCACAGCCATCTATCGTGGAATCCAATTCCTTCTTGTGGCGTGCAGGACTGAGTACATGTAGACAGAACACTCATATACATAAAATAAATACTCTTAATGACTGGGAACATTTTTATTTGTATCTAGCACAAAGCAGTTATACTAATCATGAAGTATTAGAGACTCAGCTGTCATCTAGTAAGGGGTAAAAAATAAAAATAAAAAATCATTACAAAGAAATGGTTATTTCAGCCGGGCGGTGGTGGTGCACGCCTTTAATCCCAGCACTTGGGAGGCAGAGGCAGGCAGATCTCTGTGAGTTCGAGACCAGCCTGGTCTACAAGAGCTAGTTCCAGGACAGGCTCCAAAGCCACAGAGAAACCCTGTCTCGAAAAACCAACCAACCAAACAAACAAAAAAGGTTATTTCTTAAACCAGGTTCTTTATGACTGCCTTAGTGTTACAGAACAGTAGGGGGAACATATGGGAGAGAGGAGAGAGACAAAGGGGATTAGGGGAGGGGAAAAAGGAAATCACGAAAACATAACAATCCTTCATTCATTCTGAAGGATCACGAACATATTAACATACAGTAAGTGTGTCAGTGTGAAGCCGCCAGCACACTGTGCTCCATACACTGAGGCCATTGCAAAGCACTCCCCAGCACCCTGCCAGGAGCATAGTCTAATTCTAGTACTCAAAGACCTTTAGGAAGTAGAGGCAGACAAATCTCTGGAAATTCTAGAATAGTCAAGGCTACATAGAGAAACCCTACCTCAAACAACCAAAATGAGGAAGGGAGTTAGATACTAGGCATGGCTGCCCATAACTGTGATCTCAGGACTCAACATGTGAAAGCAGGAGGATTAGGAATTCAAGACCATCCTGGGCAGAGGCAGGCAGATCGCTGTGAGTTCTAGGCCAGCCTGATCTACGAGAGCTAGTTCTAGGACAGGCCCCAAAGCTACAGAGAAACCCTATCTCGAAAAACCAAAAAGACCATCCCAGGCCACAGCTTGGGCTACATGAGGCTATGTATGTCTAAGAGAAAGAAAGGAAAGGAGAAAGATGAGAGTATATTTAACAAATGAGAAATGAAGAAGGAATCCCTCTGAATAAGATTAAAAGCAAATCTGCTGTTTCCCCGTCTCCTCCCAAAATGATCTGTACTCTAAGAAGAACAGGAGTGGCCAGTACAACCTGAATCAGACTAAAGGTTACAAAAGAAGCAGAGTTATTAGCTGGGCAGTGGTGGCGCATGCCTTTAATCCCAGCACTCGGGAGGCAGATGCAGGTGGATCTCTGTAAATTCAAGGCCAGCCTGGTCTATAGAGGAGTTCCAGGACAGACAAAGGCTACAGGGAAACTCTGTCTCAAAAAGAAAAAAATGTCTCAAATGTTATAGTGGTGCAGGCCTATAATCCCAACACGCAGGGGAGAAGAGGCAGAGGATCAGGGTATATATACACATATACATACATACATACATACATACATACATTGAGGTCCTGCTGTCTCAAAAAAAAAAACTCTCCTCAATGCACAAAGCCCAAAACACTATTTCTCTTTAAACTATGTGGATATATATATATATATATATATATATATATATATTTGAAAGGAAAATAAATCTTTTTTTTCTTTCTGGGTGGTCTTGAACTTGAGGCACTCCTCCTGCCCAAGCATCCAAGAGATAGGATGAGAGGCGCCACATCATGCTGAAACTCTTACTCTTTAGAATTCAGAGACATATGTACTGAGAGTTACGTTCAAACCTCCACTAGAATTCAGAATGTTTAGAAATTAATTCTAAGTAATATTTAAACTCATATCTTGCTACAATGCACCAGAATAACCAGTGGGAGGAGTCATACAAATATGAGCAAAACATGGTCCCTGAGGCCTAGAAACTCCTATCTGAAGGTATATGAAAATCACCATCCAAGGTTGGGAGTGCAATAGATTATCAACTCTGATTCCAGGAAGGCAGGCTGGTACTGTGGGGAACCGATCACCCAAACTGAGTTTACACAACGTGGGAGGGACTGGGTAATCAATGCCAGCTTTGGGGCCAAGTCCCATCCCGCCAGGGTCCTTCGCCCTGTACCGAGCAACAACAGTGTCCTTCCACGGGACCGTGATCCTGACCGACACCGGACCCCTAGTCCACCAGCGGCGGGTGACAACTCACCGACTCAGCCGCGGCTTCCTGCTCATCCACCGCTAGGGCCCAGGAATCCGTGGCCATGGTCCCCCGTGCCGGGGCAGTGCTGGCAGGCTCGCCCGCCCGGGCGGTGCGACCACGGGCTCAGGTGGGTCGCGGCGAGGTCCAGCTCCGCCCCGGGGGAAAACATTCACTGCGGCGCAGACCGGAAGCGGCGCGCCGCAGTGTCGTCAGACTGGCGTCAGCTCTGCGCCCCTAAGTTCCTGGGACCCGGTACCGCTAAGGCAGTCTTCGGGTCCCCACCCCTCATCTTTCGCTGAAGATTGCCCTACGACCCAAAGGAGCTAGCCAGGATTAAATGCTCTCGTACTGAGGGAGGAAAATGAAACATCCAGCATGGTGGCATAGAGGAGCTCATATAACTACTACAGTCAGAATACATAGGCAAGCAAATAGTTAACTTTTCAGGTTATTTAAAATGCCTCAGTGAACAAACTTATCGGACTTTTAGCTAAGATCAAGATAGCATCTGTTCTGATCAATACGGTATCTAAGAATTGGCACTCAGTTCCGTGAAACAAAGGATTAAGTGCTCAAAGATCTGCACCAAATTGAGCTTTGAAAACACCAAAGGAAGGTGCCAAGGTATCAGAGACCAGAAAGAGGAAGTCAGTTTGTCCACCCAAACCAATTCAGTTCCTGGAGAAAATGGCAAGAGCTGCTTAATAAGGAAATATAGGACTTTTGGAATCACCTATGCCTTCTTCAGATGGTCAGCTCTCCTCTCCTATGCAAAGGTGTATGCTTGGCATTTTATTTAGTTTCGGATAATTTTTGAAAAGATTAATATATTTGATTTGCTTGCATGTCTATGTGCACCATTGTGTGCCTGGTGCTCAGGGAAGTCAGAAGAGGGTATTGGATACCCTAGAATTGGCGTTATGGATGGTTGTGAACTACCATGTGGATATTGGGAATTGAACCCAGGTACTCTGCAAGAGCGGCAAGTGCGCTTAACCTCTGAGCCATCTCAGAGGTTAGCCAGCCTTAGTTTTGGATCATTTTTAAAAGGAAGAGGTAGCTCTAGTTTTTAGAATAGTAAATTAAGGACTGAAATACTTGCTTTCCCCTAACAAGGATCAAATAAGCCTTAGCCCTTGTTATTTCCCTAGAAGGAATCATCATTCTCCTGGAACTTTATGAAAACATTTTCCATGACAATAAATTAATCTCAGGCAATGGTGAGTAGGTTAAGGATTGAGCAGGCAGGGGGACAACCAAGCACACAGCCGTGAAGCCATGACCTATTTTAAGTCAGAAGAAAGCCTGGGAAAATCAGCTAGAAAAACAGTGGGTTATTTTGTATTTTTCAAGGCTACAGAGGTTAAAAAATTCCAAACAATATAATAAAGTTAAACATTAAAGTATACAAGATGCAATATAATAGAATAAGTCCTACTTGCTCAACGGAACGAAACAAACTCACATAGGTGGGCAGACAGTATGAAAGTCATGGGAACACAACTAATGGGGCCACTTAGGAGGGGCTTCGCTAACTTCCAGTGATCTTGCCTCAGTATCCAAGCGCTGGGATTACAGGCATGAGCCACACCACCACCTCAAACTTCATTTTGAATTCATTTTATCCTCTGAGATTGTTTACCGTGTGCTCAGATTCTTTTCTCTTTTGAAACAGAATCTCCAAAAAAAAAAAAAACCCCAAAAAACAAAAACAAAAATTGTACATCAAGCCAAGCATGGTAGTGCAACCTATAATCCCAGTACTCAAGATGCTGAGGCAGGAGAATAAATAAGGAGTTGGAGATCAACATGACCATTGTTTTTTAATTTAAAAACAAAAACTAGCTAGGTGGTGGTGCCGCACCCCTTTAATCCCAGCACTTGGGAGGCAGAGGCAGGAGGATCTCTGTGAATTTGAGGCTAGCCTGGTCTACATGAGCTAGTGCCAGGACAGGCTCCAAAGCCACAAAGAAACCCTGTCTCGAAAAACCAAATTAAAAAAGTAAAAACAAAAACAAAACAAAAAAAAACCCCACCTTAATGTGGTGATGCAAGTCTTTAATCCCAGCACACAGGTAGGCATATTCGTATTGATTATGTGGTCACCCATGGTTATAACTAGTGAGACACTATTTATAAACAACGAAAAGCAAACAAAAAACAAATTTTGCTTCAGACAGAGGGAATAATATTTAACAAATACCTCTGCTTCTGGGGCATGGAAAAAGTGAGGAGATCAATGTGACCAGATGTGCTATGACCCTTTATCAAACTGCCAAACAATAATTTAAAAACAAGTCACACGGGGGCTGGAGAGATGGCTCAGCAGTTAAAAGCACTGACTGTTCCTCCAGAGGTCCTGAGTTCAATTCCCAGCAACCACATGGTGGCTCACAACCATCTGTAATGGGATCTGTTGCCCTCTTCTGGGGTGCAGGTACTCATGCAGGCGGAACACTGTACATAAATAAATAAATCTTAAAAAAAAAAAAACAAGTCACACACACACAACAACTAGGCTTAAGAAAGTCCTACCTCACGGCTTAAGAAATAAAATGTGAGTTGGGCTGTGGTGGCGCACGCCTTTAATCCCAGCACTCAGGAGGCAGAGGCAGGCAGATCTCTGGGAGTTCGGGGCCAGCCTGGTCTACAGAGCGAGTTCCAAGACAGGCTTCAAAGCTACACTGAGAAATCCTGTCTTGAAAAGAAAATCAAATAAATAAAAACCTAGACTCCCTGAGTCTACCCGTAATAAAGATGAGCAATGAGAAGAACTGAGAAGAAAGTTCCTGGTGTCCAAAGTGGTGCGTGGGGAAAGGCCCCTTAGGCACTTTAACTCAGCCTCCTGTATTTAGGTCCTAATTTATGGTAAGCAGCCACCGGGTTCTGCAAGATCACAGGGCCTTGTTGCGCCTGGTGCCTAGCATATGGGCACTCCCTGGCTTTTGCTCTTTCCCCCTCCCTTCCTTCTCACAGTGAGGAAAGCACCTAAAGGTGCAAAAGGCGAGCTACCCGCATAGATACTCACGCCACTTAAGGGCAGGGAAAGGGGATTCCGAGCTTGGGCTCGGGCTCGGCCTCGACCTGGCCAGCATCTCCGGCCACCACGGCTCAACATGGCGGTTAGGCTTCCTCAACCGCCTCGCTCAGTGCGAGCCAAGCCTAAGCTCCATTGGCTGAGGCTTTGAATTTCGCTTCTCCTAGCCAATCAAAACAAGGACCGGGAACGGCTCTTGCTTGCGCGTGCGCACCAGGGAACGCTTGCCTCCACCAGAAAAACCACTTGAAGTCTCAAGTTTGTCATTTGTTGCTGAGTTGGCCAGTGACTAGAAATACCTAGCAGTGCAGTGTGTATTTTTAAAGAAATACTGATTCCAGCCGGGCATAGTGGCGCACGCCTTTAATCCCCTCGTTTGGGAGGCAGAGACAGGCAGAGCTCTGTGAGTTTGAGGCCAGCCTGGTCTATAGAGTGAGTTCTAGGACAGCCGGGGGCTACATTGGGAGACCTGCTTTGAAAACAAAACAAAACGAAAAAGACATGGTTTTGCTGTGTAGCTCTGAAGAAAAACTCCTGTAAAGAGGCTGTGTGTAGCCGGGCGGTGGTGGCGCACACTTTTAATCCCAGCACTTGGGAGGCAGAGGCAGGCAGATCTCAGTGAGTTCGAGCCAGCCTGGTCTACAAGAGCTAGTTCCAGGACAGGCTTCAAAAAAGCTACAGAGAAACCTGTCTCAAAAAAAAAAAAAAAAAAAAAAGGCTGTGGTTGACTGATTAGATATAATTTCAGTACTGTGTGAAGACTGGAATGAAGTTATTGCTTTATCTTGGGCTGGTTCTTGCCCTCTGGAAACATTGGTCCTTTACCCATCTCTCTGTTAGACCTAATGTCTTGTACTAATAGAGAGAAACCATTTGGAATCTATTAGCAGACCACCAAAAGCTAAGGATGCCATCAGATAACGTCTTGGGCCTATAGATATCTTCTGACATATCCACCAATGTGTTTTAAAATTGCCTTGATTTATGAGTTTATTCTGTAAAGCTACACACGTTAATGAAACAGTTTCCACGTTGGAATGAGTAATTTGGGGTTTCCTCATCCGTCAAAAGGAGACACTAGCCGACCTATGAATAGTGTTTAACAAGTAAGCTGTGTGGAATGTTTAGTGTAATGCTTCCCTATAAATTTTTGTTTGTATGGTATTTTGAGACCTAATATATATATATTTTTTTAATATTTATTTATTTATTATGTATACAGTATTCTTTTTGTGTGTATGCCTGAAGGCCAGAAGAGGGCACCAGACCTCATTATAGATGGTTGTGAGCCACCATGTGGTTGCTGGGAATTGAACTCAGGACCTTTGGAAGAGCAGGCAATGCTCTTAACCGCTGAGCCATCTCTCCAGCCCCGGGACCTAATATATTTTGAGTCTAATATAGCCCAAAGGTGGCCTTGAACTCCCATTCCCCCTGCCTCTACCTCTCAAGTGCTGGAATAATAGGTGTGAGGCACCATTAAAGGCTTTACCTATGAATAGTGGCTGTTTTTCTAAAGCAAACGTAGGGCCCGATGTCTGTTGACTTATGTTAGGTCATTTCTTCCTCTTCAAATTCAAACTGGGACAAGAAGGACAAATATAAAGCTAACCCTGCTGGTACAGGATTGTAATCCCACCTACTCTGGAGGCTGGGACTAGACGGAAAAATTCCAGCCCAATTTGGACAATTTATTCAGACCTGGTCTCAAACAGAGAGGTATTGGTAAGCGCTAAAGCACTTTGGCGTGGTTGAAGCAGTTACTGCAGTCCAAAGTACCGTTAAACAAGAAACACAGAGCTATTTATGATGACAGAACATGTGCTTGGTGCTCAGATGTAATCCTAGCATTCGACAGGCAGGGAGGCAGGAAAACCCCCTGACCCAGCCTGGTCCCTGTTTCAAAAGGCTATATAAAGAACCTTGGAGGTATGTACATCACTTTGCAGTTAAAACAGGAGTGCTGTACCATAATATGTAATCGCCACCAAATTCATGTTTTCATCCCTCTTGTAGATTATTAGGTCTTTACAAATGGAGCCCAAAATGTCGGCCTCTTAGAGCCAATAGGCAACCCTGTCATGTGACACCCCATGTCCCAGCTTTCTTGATCATTGCATCAGCCGAGCCCAGGAGCCTTCCCAGAAACCGGCTTGTAAACTCATTCGCGCTCCGAATGATTGGCTTGTGAGTGGACCAATAATATCTGTTGAGGACAAGGCGTAACGGAGCGCTTTTCGAAAGAGCGCTCTGATTGGATGGCGAGGTACGGGTCTCGCGCCGGTTGCGGCGGGTGGGAATAGCTGTGTGTCTGCGCATCAGAGGGAGCAGGTAACTGGGGGCATCTGGCGGTGGTCACCGGGCGAGGACCCGGACCCTGGGGAAAAGGTCGAGGGTCCGGAGAGCTCTACGAGAAGAGCCGGCGCTCGGAGGGGGAGGGTCTGCCGCAGCAGGCTGCCGGGTCGTCCCGCCCCTGGCCTGGGGAGCGGCTGGAACCGAGCCCCAGGCTCGGCAGGAGCATGGACTCAGAGTAGCTTTTGCTGTTCTCTGGGAGCGCTGAAAGTGGTGCGGCCTCGGGTGACTTGCCGAGGACCAAGACCTTGGGAAGATCGCGGTTGCTGTCAGGTCACCACCCAGAGCTAAGGGCTTGTCTCCTCTGATTTTAATCCCTTAGGGGGTTGGGACTACAGGCCTGAAGACCGGGGTGACCCAGCGGAGTAAAGTCCCGCTGAAAGACATCTCCGTTCATTCTATTTAGGTTCTTACACCTTATCCCAGACGGGCCTGAACTCAGCCCTGTTTTCCCGGGCTGGCCTTGAACTCGCGGCAGTTCTCCAGCCTCCAACCTTTTGAGTGCTGGTATCACAGGCCTAAGGCACCGGTTTCCCTTCCTCAGCCTCCTGAGCGCTGGGCTTTTTGTCTGACTGGCGACACAGCATTGAACAGTCTTCAGTCTCTATAAGGCCAATAACCAACATATTAGATCCTAGTTAACACTTGTTATTTCTGTATATAGTGGTCTCCCTGTGGAGGCCACTGACTGCCTCTCCATCTTGGTTTGCAGCATACATGTCAACACGTTGAATGAATAGGCAAAGACGGGAAAACATGTGTTCTTTGGACTGTAACTTTCTCTTTAACAATTATGTCTTATAAAGGGAAATTCATTTTTGCGCCCATTGTTGAGAGAGGCTTGTGGAGGAGGGGTGAAAAGGAACGCGATGTGGCAAGGTTTCTGAAAACCTTAGCCTTGACTGCTTATAAACACCAGCAAGACCCAGGGAATGCTAGTCCGTTTGTTTTTGTTTTTTTTTTTTTTAACCATCTTTTTGCCCCTTTGGGGCTTCTGTCAGAATGCGAAATTGAGTTGTAAATCAGTTTGAGTTGTGGGTGCCTGGGTCAGCATGTCTTGTCTGTGTGGATATCTTTAAACCCTATGCTTATTGATGTAATAGTATCCATTTCATTAGTTTTTGATCCTCACAAAATCCTGTTCGATTCAGGGACTAAACTCAGGCTAAAGCGAGGCACTAATGTTAGATCTGGGTCTAGAATCCTAGAGTCTTTTAGATAATATGAATGAGAGAGTTCTTGCTTTTCTGGACAACCAGTGCATGACATTACAGCACTGAACGTGATTGGTACACTCACCAAAGCCTGTCACCCCGTGACACTATGATACATACACAAAGGCATTGAAGCTGCAAAGTTGCCTTTTTCAACTTGCCTCTCTTCGGAGTCCCTGGGCTTATTCAGTCGGCTTTTCCTCTGTAGCATGCTCATTTTGAAATAATGCATGCTCGACCACTGACCTTTACCCCCAGTTCTTAGCCGTTTCCCAGCTAGCGGTCTAGAGATTTCAGGCTACATAGATTTTGGAACATTATATATAATATGTATATAATTCTAATGTATTATATACGTGTGTATATACACACACACACACATTTTATTATGTACATTGGCATGAGAGTTTTAGATCCCCTGGAAATGGAGTTACAGACAGTGGTGAGCTGCCATGTGGGTGCTAGGAATTGATGCCAGGTCTTCTTGAAGAGCAGACAGTGCTCTTAATCACTGAGCCATCTCTCCAGCCCAGAGGTTGGTACATCCTTGATCCTTTAAGGTAGCCTGTGGCACAGATAGCCTTGTCCTTGGGCCCACTGCCACTGCCACGAAAGTGTCAGTCCAAACCTAGCTGCTCTGGCTGGGGATCTGGAACCGTGTACGACCCTCGGGAGGCAGGTTAGTAGAGAGAGAGTTTGAAAGATTATTAGAGGCCGGTAGATACAGTCTCCTCCTTTTGTTGAAGTGACCCCTCAAGGGTTCAGATCAGAATCCAGGTCTCTTGAGCCTCTCCTTGCCTCATGAGGTCCATTTTTCCTTTCTGATTCCTGGCAGTGGATGCTCAGTGTGTATTTTGTATAGTGGATGAAAATGGAAGTCACCTGCTCTCTTTGATGTCTGTTGAGGTTGGCAGGTGTAGAATGGCCAGGGCCACTCTGCTGGTTCAGCAAAATCTCTTTGATAATGACTATACCCTGGGACATTGCAACACACAGATTTTAGAATCAAAAAAGCTGACCGTTGCCAATCTTTGACTTGGCTTGAGATGCCACGAGTCTTGTGTAATGCCTACTTTTAGTTTTATTTCCCCTAAATTCCTTTCTCTCTTTCTTTCTTTCTTTCTTTCTTTCTTTCTTTCTTTCTTTCTTTCTTTCTTTCTTTCTTTCTTTTTTGATTAGTTCCCTGAGGTTACTTTCAAGATGGAGTCCACGCTAACAGCAAGAGAGATCCGAGAGCGGTTTATCAATTTCTTCAAACAAAATGAGCACACCTATGTTCACTCTTCTGCTACCATCCCATTGGATGATCCCACCTTGCTCTTCGCCAACGCAGGCATGAACCAGGTAAGGATGTCATTCTTTCGGACTGACTGGCTGACAGAAGACATCAGAGCAGCAGTTAAAGGCCAGCCCTTGGGGTCAGCCAGAATTCGGTCCTGTCAACTTACCAGGTAGACCTGTGTGGCTTCCCATGGTGAGCCTGGGTTTCTGAAGGATGATAACAGTGTTGCTTGTGGGTCATGTTTAGATGGAAGAGGGTTGAGAAGGTGGCTCCAACGCCTGGCCAATAAATTTTTTTTTTGTTTTGTTTTGTTTTCGAGACGCTTTCTCTGTAGTTTTGGGCCTGAACTGGATCTAGCACTTGTAGACCAGGCTGGCCTCGAACTCACATAGATCCGCCTGCCTCTGCCTCCCGAGTGCTGGAATTAAAGGCATGCACCACCACCACCTGGCCAATAAGTTCATTTTTTAATGAGTCCTAAAGAGATTATTTTTATAGCATTTGAGATCAAGAATTTGATAGGCTGGGTGTGGAAATGCATTGCTTTAATCCCAGCAGTTAAGAGGCAGAGGCAGGTGGTTCTCTGCTTGAGGCCATAGTGAGTTCTAGGACAGCCAGGGCTACGTAATAGAGAGCTCTTGCCTCCAAAGAAAGAAAGAAAGAAAGAATTTAAAAGAATTTGAGGTTAAACTAGACTACACAGTAAGACCCAGTCTCAAAGGATTTAAATTACAAAAAAATTATTATTATTATGATTATTATTATTATAAATTATTGGAGCTCAAGGACAATTTTTCTCAGCATTTCAAAGAGAACCCCAGAACAGGCAAGCTGTAAATCTGTAGCAGTTGCCTAGAGGAGAAGGGGGAGTAAAAGGCCTTGCTGTTTGTGTTAAGCTGCCGTGTCCTGGTGGTCAGCCAGCCGTGTGGCAGACAGAGAGAGAGTAAGGAAGTCCAAAGTAGCTGAGAAAGCCTGCTTAAAGCAGAGATAGGAAGAGGAAAAGGAAATCCCTACTTTACTGAGAAATTGAGAAAGTGGGACTGAAGCACGTGGCTACATCCCTGTAAGCTGGTGTCCAAGGGAAATTGTTTTAAGATTTTTTTCATCTTTTCATTGTCTCTGAGAGGAAAAAAAATCTATTTTTATTGAAGTTTTGGGGGCTGCAGAGATGACTGCTTGTCCAGAGGACCCAGGTTCAATTCCCAGCATCCACATGGTGTCTCCCAACTATCTGTAACTTCATTTCTAGGGATCCAGTGCCCTCTTCCAGCTCTTTGGGCACTAGACACACATACGATACACAGATATATATGCAGACAAAACGCTGATAGAATGTTTTCTTTTCTTTCCTTTCTTACTGGGGATTGAACCTGGGGCTTCAAGGTGTGATCAGCAAGCAAGTGCTCTCTATCCTTCAGCCCTCTTATGTGTATGTGTGAGCACCTGGCCCTGGAACTCAGAGATCTGCCTGTTTGCATCGTCCAAGTGCTGGGATCAAAGGTCTATGCTACTACAGCTGCTTTTGTTTTTTGTTTGCTTGTTTATTTTTTTTATTTTTTGAAACAATGTCTCTAGTATAGTTTTGACTGTTCTGGAACTCACTGTTTAGATCAAATTGACCTAGAACTCACAAAGATCTGCCTGCTTCTGCCTCCCAAGAATTGGGATTAAAGGCATACACCACCACACCTGGCCCTAGCAAACTTTTTTTTTTTTTTTAGTGTTTATTTTCTTTTATATGTATGAGTATTTTGCATTCGACATGTGTGTCTGCCAGAAGAGGGTGTCAAAGCCCCTGGAACTGGAATTTCAGATGGTTGAGTCATCATGTGTGTGCTAAGAATTGAACCTGGGTCCTGTGAGTTCAAGGCCAGCCTGGTCTACAAGAGCTAGTTCCAGGTCAGGCTCCAAAGCAACACAGAGAAACTCTGTCTCAAAATCCCCCCCCACCCCAAAGAAAAAGAAAAAGAACCTGGGTCCTCTGCAAGAACAGCAAGTGCTCTTAACCCCTGAGCCATCTCTTCAACCTCTTAAAATATTTATTTAAAGATTAATTTATTTTTGTTTTATGTGTATGCATGTTGCTTATACTTCCCCCCAACATTTTTCAAGACAGGGTTTCTCAGTCCTGACTGTTTTGGAAGTTGCTTTGTAGACCAGGCTGGTCTCGAACTCACTGAGATCCGCTTGTCTCTGCCTCCCGAGTGCTGGGATTAAAGGCGTGAGCCACCACCAGCCACTTGTACATATTTATCACTCCCTGTATATGCCGTGCCCACAGGTGCCAAAAGAGGTGTTGAATTCCCCTATATGGAGTTAATAGATAATTGTGAGCTACTATGTGGGTGCTGAGAACTGAACCTGGATCTTCCGCAAGAGCAGCAAGAGCTCCTAAATACTGAGCCATCTCTCTGGCCCCCCTATTTAATCTTAATTAATTTGTCATAGTCACAAGTAGCTACTGGTTTCCAAGTTGGAAAACATCAACTTGCACAGGCCTGGTGAGAACAATAACACAAAGCTGTGTGACTAGCAGTGACGCATCGAAGTGTGAATGGATAAATCCCCAGAACAGGGACATATCAACTATGTGTCCAATCCATTTCAGCTAGTGGGGGTTACACTTCTCTAATCGGTTTCAGTGTTTTTCTTGTCACCTTTACTCCCAAGTGAGCACATCCCTTTGTTACACGAGTTCTTCTAGAAGGATGATCTAAGATAGTAGTTCTCAACCTATGGGTTATGACCCCCCTGTTGTGGAGGTTGCATATCAGATATCCTGATTCATAGCTATGGCAAAGTTACAGTTAGGGATTTTATGACTTTTATGGTTGGGGTCACTACAATATGAAGAACTGAATTAAAAGATTGCAGCGTTAGGAAGGTTGAGACCCACTGAACTGAGTGAGACCTGGACATCACAATGGATACAGATGGTTTCACACATTCGCTTTCAGCTTTCAGATGTGGTGGGGCTTCCCCTGTGCAGGAGCTGTTACTAGCAGTGGTGGAGACCTTTTGGGAATTAGGTCCAGGGAGAAGCTGCTCCAAGATTGGTGGTCTTTACCTTGGTTCTGCCATATTCCTGCTTCTTAGGTGTCCAGGCTCACAAAATCCAAAGGACAGTTTGTGTGTCCCCATTCCCACCAGGTGATGGACACTTGACATAGCCTGCAGGCCTTTAAAAGGTAGACTGTTCCTTTCTCTTTTTTAGTTCAAACCCATCTTCCTAAACACAATTGACCCATCTCACCCTATGGCAAAGCTGAGCAGAGCTGCCAATACCCAGAAGTGCATCCGGGCTGGGGGCAAACACAATGACCTGGATGACGTGGGCAAAGATGTCTACCATCACACCTTCTTTGAGATGCTGGGCTCCTGGTCTTTTGGAGATTATTTCAAGGTAAGCTCAATATTGGTGACTTAAATTTCTGTTTTGTTCTAATTTTTTAACACGAGGCTAATTTCCTCATGTTAAAAAAGGGACTGAGTTATTCATTTTTATTGTTTTAAAAGATGAAACAACGTTTAGAAGATTCAGGAATGAATAAAGTACATTTAATAATTCTAAGACTCCCTAGAAAACTTTTATCATTTGATGGTTTTAGTTTCTGTTTCCTGTAGAAGTTGAATCTTTGTAGTTTATAATGAAGATACTGTGGTTTTGAATCCATTTTCTGTATCTTTCTTTTTGTAGGAATTGGCGTGTAAGATGGCCCTGGAACTTCTCACCCAGGAGTTTGGGATTCCAGTGGAAAGACTCTATGTTACTTACTTTGGTGGAGATGAAGCAGCCGGCCTAGAGCCAGATCTGGAGTGCAAACAGATTTGGCAAAATTTAGGGTAAGGGGGCTGAAGAGGTGGTTCAGTAGTTGGGAGCTCATTCTGGTCCTGATGCTGTGACTCACGACAAGCATCCCTACAGGATCTCACACCTCTGGCCTCTGAGGGACCTGCATTCACATGAACATACCCCACATATACATACATTTTTAAAGAAAAAAATTTAATTCAATATTAGAATATTTAATAGCCTGGTTCATGCCAGCCAGGCCTATGTTGTGAGACCCTGTCTTATAAAAAAAGAAAAGAAAAGAAACATTTGCTTAAATTATATTCATATTCAAAGGAGATATTTTATTATATATTTTCTAGACTTTATCTATATCTTTACATTTTTATTGGGTTATGATTGTAGCATTGTGAGGAATTATATTCTGCTTTAGTAGGTTTTGAATTTAGGCCCAATAGTAGTAATTGCCAGAAAAGGAGACTTCTTTCTAAGAAATCATAGGGATCCATTGTGTGGCAGAAGTCTTGGAAAGATTCTTGTTGATGGTGTCAAATCGGTTTTTCTTTCTTGCTCTGTACAGACTGGATGATGCCAGAATCCTCCCTGGCAACATGAAGGACAACTTCTGGGAGATGGGTGACACAGGCCCTTGTGGTCCCTGCAGCGAGATCCACTATGACCGAATTGGGGGTCGAGATGCTGCACACCTCGTCAACCAGGATGACCCCAATGTGCTGGAGATCTGGAACCTTGTGTTTATCCAGTATAACAGGTAGTGCGGGCCCTGCTCCCTCCTGCTGACAGCTGTTCTTCTATAACCAAGCCGAGAAAGAGAAATCAGCTGCACAGCTGAATTCATGGCTGAAGGTTGTTTGGGATCTTTATTTTTGGAGATGGTGAGCAGCGCTGGTGCTGGCTTCAGATGTTCCTGGGATCATGTGACCTTCCTTAAATTATATTGTCAGGTTTCTATTCTGATCCCTACAGCAGGGTGTACCTGTTTGAAAAAATAATTGTCTTGTATAACACCTTCCTGAGTCATTTGCCTTCTATTTAAGAATAAGGAGCTGGGCACAGTGGTGCACTCTTTTAATCCCAGCATTCAGGAGGCAGAGGCAGGAGGATCTCTATGAATTCAAAGCTAGCCTGATCTACATAGTGAAGTCCAGGACAGCCAGGGCCATGCAGAGAGACCCCATCTCAATACCACTGCCAGTCCCCCAAAAATAACAAATAAGACAAGGGTCCTGAATATGTATCTACCCTTCTCTTCGGAACCAGACAGGGCAAATAGTGACTAGGAATAACTTTGAAACATTGCTAAGTGACTTTTAACCAACAGTGCCCCTGAGAAGTAGCAGCCTGGGTCTCTGCTTCAACTTCCTCTCTGTATCGTACAGGGAATCTGATGGCCTTCTGAAACCTCTCCCCAAGAAAAGCATCGACACCGGGATGGGCCTCGAGAGACTGGTGTCTGTGCTGCAGAACAAGATGTCCAACTACGACACTGACCTCTTCGTTCCGTACTTTGAAGCCATTCAGAAGGTACTGAGCTTGTTGTGAGCATGGACGCCTCTCTGGAGGTTTGCAGGATGGACTTTAATAAGCCATCATAGATGAGTGGCCGTATGCTTTGACAGCCCAAAATACTTGTTACCATCTGCCGACTTCATTATTGTTAGCATACCCTTCTCTGAATAAGCGAATGCTATGCTATTTGTCGGGGTTAGGGCCTGGCTTGATGCTCTTTGGCTTTTCCACTATCATTTTCTTGGAGTTGTGGGATGTGGCAGATAGTCATCCGATGGGCGGAGATGGCGCATGCCTTTAATCCCAGCACTCGGGAGGCAGAGGCAGGTGGATCATAGTGAGTTCCAGGACTGTTACACAGAGAAACAAAGACCGCCATCCTTTCCTAGACCCCTTGCCCTCTAGGACCCTGCTTAGGAACGGCAGCACCAGCAGGACTGTGTCTCATCGGCCTCTTCTGCTGTTTACCTGTAGGGTACAGGTGCCCGGCCGTACACTGGGAAAGTCGGTGCTGAGGATGCTGACGGAATTGACATGGCCTACAGGGTTCTGGCCGACCATGCTCGGACCATCACTGTGGCACTGGCCGATGGCGGCCGGCCTGACAACACAGGACGTGGGTGAGTCACACTCTGGGCAAGGTTTGGACTGATAGCATGAGTTTTCTGACTGTGGAGTTTAACAATATATTTAAACAATATATTTATTATTGTTTTATTGTTGTCTTTTGGGTAGGTAGAGGGATCCTCTCCCCTCCTCCTTTTTTTTAAGAGATAAAGGGTGTTTTAATTTAACAGTTTCTACTAAGTACTGAGGGGAGACTGGCACTAAGGGTGTCAGACAGGATCTTGGCTTGCCCCAGGAAGCTGCATTCCTAACAAGCTGGCCTAGGATCTCATACACCAGTCTGGTTTTGTCTTGGTAGTCAAACAGAAATTCTGCAAGAGCAGAGGGGGACAAAAGTTCATGTTGCTCTGCTTGGCATAGAGTTCTGAAGGAGCCACCATGGAGCCCTCAGCTGGGGATGTTTCGTAGCGGATACTAAGGTATGCTTTTCACAGGTACGTGCTGAGGCGGATTCTGCGCAGAGCTGTTCGATACTCCCATGAGAAACTGAACGCCAGCAGGGGTTTCTTTGCCACGTTAGTCGATGTTGTCGTGCAGTCCTTGGTATGTGGAGAAAGTCTAAGAGGCATCTGATGGGTGGTAACGTACTGTTAATGGATGTGCTTTTTAAAGATGTATTTATGTATGAATGCTCTATCTGCATGTAACCCTTAATGCCAGAAGAGGGCATCAGATCCCACTAGAGATAGTTGTGAGCCACTATGTGCTGGGAATTGAACTCAGGACCTCTGGAAGAGCAACCAGTGCTCTTAACCACTGAGCCATCTCTCCTGCCCTGTTAATGGATATTTTAAGACATGGATGTCAGGTATGGTAGTGAGCGCCTTTGATTCCAGCACTTGGGAGAGAGGCAGAGACAGGTGAGTTTGGGGCCAACATGATCTACATTGCAAGTTATAGGTCAGCCAGGGTTATATACATAGTGATTTCCCATCTCAAAATAGAAGGGACTGTGTCATAGAATAGTCTCCGGCCTCACTGAACCTCTTTTGTCAGGGAGATGCATTTCCTGAGCTGAAGAAGGACCCAGACATGGTGAAGGACATCATTAATGAAGAAGAGGTACAGTTTCTCAAGACACTCAGCAGAGGGCGGCGCATCCTGGACCGAAAAATTCAGAGCTTAGGAGACTGCAAGACCATTCCTGGTGAGCCCCAGCTTTCACCTTTCTCCACCACGCACCGCACCGGGAATCCTTCTGAGAAGGAGTGATTTCTCAACCTCTGCCAAGGTTGAAAGTTCTTCAATTAAGCTGCTTTTGTAAAGAAAGACTTAAGAGAGCAGAAGTATTCAAACAATACAGAAGTAAACAGTGAACACCTTTTCCAAGTGCATTTCTCAGAGGCAAAACAACACTGTTAGGAGTTGGCACGGTGTACTGAGGCAGGAGAATCACAAGATCAAGTCTGTGCTACATAACGAAATACTATCTGAAGAAGAAAAACATTAACGATTTTGGTGTGTGTCCAATACACAGCATGATTTTCCTCTATTTGCATGAGATCACAAATAAGTGGAGTTTTTGTTTTGTTTGTTTGGTTGGTTTTGCAAGACAAGGGTTCCCTGTGTAGCCCAGGCACTCGCTCTGTAGACTAAGTTGGCCTCAAACTCAGAGAGACACACCTGCGTCTGCCTCCTGAGTGCCAAACAGGTATTTATGTCCGCATATAGAAATAACATTTGGTGTACACCAGCCAACCAAATTAACTTTTGTTTTGTTTTTGTTTTTTTTTTTTTTTTTTTTTTTTTTTTTGAGACAGTGTTTCTCTGTGTAGCCTGGCTGTTCTGGAACTCACAGAGATACCCCTGCCTCTGCCTCTTGAGTACTGGGATCAAAGGCATGCACTGTCACCGCTGGCTGAGAAAAATAATTTTAAGGGTTTTTTTTTTCCCCCATGATTTTTTAAAAACTTTTAATTATATGTATGTATGTGTTTGTGTCTGAGTGTGGGTTTGGCATGTGATTGCAGTGCCCATAGAGGAGAAAGGGGGGCACTGGACCCAGTGGGAAGCTAGAGTTAATAGGTGGGTGTGAGTAGCCTGACATGGGTGTTGTGCCAGTCCTCTGCAAGAGCAACAAGTAACTGTTCCTAACATCTGAGCCATCTCTCCAGTTCTGGTTATTTTCTTTGCATTGAAGTGTATAATGTTTAAAGAGAATGATTATTGATCTCATTCATAACTCTCAGATCAAGAAATAGCAATTTGCCTTGTGCACAGTCCTGAAAGATTTGGCTTGCCTTAACACTGCTCACTCTGTTGCTCTCAGCAGCTTCCTGGGAGGGCTTGGCATGGGAAAGGAAGGGTTTGTCCGTGCCATTTTGACGTGATTCCTTTCTACTCTGTAGGAGACACTGCTTGGCTCCTCTATGACACATACGGGTTCCCGGTGGACCTCACTGGATTGATTGCTGAGGAGAAAGGCCTCGTGGTGGACATGGATGGCTTTGAAGAAGAGAGGAAGCTGGCTCAGGTAGGGAATGTGGAGAGTGATTGCTGAGCGCCTGTCTTCCCGGCTCCCTATCTCACTTCCGCCCTCAGGACTGCTTATCTTCTTTCCTTCCTTCCTTCCTTCCTTCCTTCCTTCCTTCCTTCCTTCCTTCCTTCCTTCCTTCCTTCCTTCCTTCCTTCCTTTCTTTTTTTTTTTTCCAAAATGGTTTCCTGTGTAACAGTCCTCACTGTCCTGGAACTCACTCTATAGATCAGGCTGGGCTTGAACTTGGAGATCTACCTGCCTTTACCTCCCAAGTGCTGGGACTAATGGTGTTCGTCACTACTGCCTGGCCATTTTTCTTTTTTGAGAAATGGCCTCTATGTTTATTACCGCCAACACCAAAAAGAGTAGACTGTGTAATGTTGGCAGTCTTTGGGACCAATCAGTTTGCCTTCTTCTCTAGACCGTGGCTCTTGTCCGACCTGGGGCATTTGGCAGTAATGGGTTAAAGGCATTTTTGGTTTGCACAACTAGGGAGGGATGCTCCTGTCATCTTTTTGGTAGAGCCTAGACATGCTGCTTATTGTCCTGCCGTGCAAGAGGACAGCCCCCAAAACAAAGGCTGGTCACGTCCTGAAATGGCAGTGGTGTTAAGATTAAAGAACTCTATTCTTTAGTTTTTCCTTGGCCATAGTTTGGCAAGTCTCAGTTCTCTTTTCTCCTACATTGAGGTAACTAAGGCTTTTTGTTGTTGTTGTTGTTTTGACAGCTGAAGTCACAGGGCAAGGGAGCGGGTGGAGAAGACCTCATCATGCTGGACATTTATGCTATTGAAGAGCTCCGGGCAAAGGGTTTGGAGGCCACAGACGATTCTCCAAAGTACAACTACCGTTCAGACTCCAGTGGTAGCTACGGTACGTTGCTGCTCCTTCTGCTTCCGTGCTACTCAACTCTTCATCTGGGGAGTTTGAGAAGATCGGTCTCAAGGTGCCTGTGTACCTCTGTTCTCGCAGGCATCCTCGGCTGGTGCTTTCCTTAACTGTTTTGAAATATAGTCACAGAAAATTGTTTTTTAAAAAAATCACAGGGAGGTTCTAACTACAATTAAACCAATTTCCCTTAATTGTAGCACCTTACAGAAAAAGCAGTTGGCCTTGAAACAATCATAGTGGTTGCTGAACTATGCACAGGCATAATAAAAATGTAAAGAATTTAAATAAACAATATGAAAATGCACTCCATGGGCCCTGGCAGAGATCTTTTATCAAAATCTACATACTGAGGCTGTTTGTTTTAGTCTACTGTTTTTGAGACAGGGTCCCACTGTGTAGCCCTGACTACTCTAGAACTTCCTATGTAGAGCAGCTGGCTTTGAACTCAACAGGAATCTACCTGTTTTAGCCTTCTAAGTGCTGGGACTAAAGGTGTGTGCCACCATGGCCAACCCAAGTCCATTAGCTTTGTGTGTGTCTGTGTGGAGAGAGAGAGAGAGAGAGAGAGAGAGAGAGAGAGAGAGAGAGAGAGAGAGTGTTTGAACTGGACTATCACAACTGTATGAGGCACAATCAGATTTACCAAGTCCATATGTCTAAGATACAGGGTGACCAACTGTCCAGTTTGTTCAGACACTCCTCAGTGTTAACACGGAAAAGCCTGTACCCCAGGAAACCCCTGGGTTTCAGAAACTGGAACAGTTAGTCAGCCTACTGAGTATTGATCATGGTGGGAAATCAGTGTGCTAATTATTTTATAAAGTCTAATGGGCTGGCTTTCAAAATAAAATTAGGCAATTAGGACCTAATGCTGAAAATAGAATTTATTACAAGTTAACTAAGAAGGTGTGATTGGAGCCAGGTATGGTGTTACTTTTAATCCCAACACCCAGGATGCAGAGGCAGGTGAATCTCAGTGAATTGGAGGTCATCTTGGTCTATATAGAGAATTCTAGGCCAGCAAGGACTGCATATTAAAACCCTGTCTCCAAAACCACAAAAGAATATATGAATTGGGCCGAGGGTGATGACTCAGTAGTGGAGTGCCTGTGTAACCTGTGAGCGGCTGGGTTCATCTCGGCCCAGGAACAATAGTAAGTATTATATAAGAAATATAATAGTCACTGACCTGTCTTCCCCTGTTTCTGTCTATGAGCAGAGTTTGAGTGCACAGTAGCTACGGTGCTCGCTCTGCGTAGGGAAAAGATGTTTGTGGAAGAGGTGGTCACTGGCCAGGAGTGCGGAGTGGTGCTGGACAAGACCTGCTTCTATGCCGAACAAGGAGGGCAGATCTACGATGAAGGCTACTTGGTGAAGGTTGATGACAGCAGTGAGGATGTAAGGCCATACTTCCTTGTTAGCTGTGGAAGGCCAGACGTGGGGCTGGGCGGCCTCTTTTCCTCCTTCATACTTCTGGCTCTGGGGAGCTGATTTTCTCTGATTAAATGCATGTGCCACTATCACCTGGTGAGAGCTGCTTCTTAGACCTGTGGCTGTCTCAGTCCTTAGGTACCTTGTACAGGGAACCTTGCAGCCAGGCTGCTGCTAACACTGCTTCCTACATGTTTCCTTATGAATAAGGATAATAAGGATTCTCTATTTTCATTTGTTGATTGGTTTTGTTTGTTGGCTTGATTTTTTTTTTTTCTTTTGGGTTTTGGAGACAAGGTTTCTCTGTGTAACAGTCCTGGCTATCCTTGAACTCCCTCTAGACCAGACTGGCCTTGAAGGCAGAGAGATCCACCTGCCTCCGGCCTCCCAGTTGCTGTGCCACTGTTGCCCCGGCTTGTTTGGTTAGATTTTTGAGGCAGGGTCTCAGCCTTGAACTCCAAGTAATCCTCCCTCAGCCTGGCAGAGACCACTTTTTTTTTTTTTTTTTTAAGATTTATTTGTTATATGTACAGTTTTCTCCCTGCATATATGGGCGCCAGATCCCAGATCTCATTCCAGATGGTTGTGAGCCACCATGTAGTTGCTTAGTGTTTGGTCCAGAAGAGACAGTCACTTTGTCTGCTTTGGCAGCTGATTCCTACCATAGGATAGGATCCATTTTAGAGAATTTTAACATGTTCCCTGAGGAAGTAGCTTAGTTGGTGGAGCTCTTGCTTGGCATGAACAAGGTTCTGGTTCAATCCCAGCACTGTATAACACTGGGAGTGGGGCTGTGTACCTGTAGTCCTCGCGCTTGAGAGTGAGATGGCAGGAATATTAAAGTCAACCATTCAGTACATTAAAGGGCAGTATGTATCATCTAATGGTAAGGATGTGTGTATACATGGTATCTAATGGTAGGAATGTGTGTGTACATGGTATCTAATGGTAGGGATGTGTGTGTACATGGTATCTAATGGTAGGGATGTGTGTGTACATAATATCTAATGGTAGGGATGTGTGTATACATGGTATCTAATGGTAGGGATGTTTGTGTACATAATATCTAATGGTAGGGATGTGTGTACATGGTATCTAATGGTAAGAATGTATGTGTACATGGTATGTAATGGTAGGGATGTGTGTGTACATGGTATGTAATGGTAAGAATGAATGTGTACATGGTATCTAATGGTAGGGATGTGTGTGTACATGGTATGTAATGGTAGGGATATATGTGTACCTGAAAGGAGAATTGATATATTTGCCTATTGGTGTCCTTGACTCTGCAGAAAACTGAGTTCACAGTGAAGAATGCTCAGGTCCGGGGCGGGTATGTGCTGCACATAGGAACAATCTATGGAAACCTGAAAGTGGGGGACCAAGTCCGGCTTTTTATTGACGAGGTAAGTTGCATGTGCTGGTTCATGTGTGATGTTTATTTTTTTACTTAGCTGTTTTGAGACTGTCTCTTGAACACTACGTAATTAAAGCTAGCCTTACAGGCACACTACTGCCTCAGGCTCCCCCCACCCAGTGGTAGAATCTTGGGCTTGTGCTACCCCGCACAGCTCCCCACTTGATATTATTATCATATTACCTCCTTTGGTCCTAACTCTATATATTTATTTTTGTTTGTTTATTTTTAATTTAATTTTGAGGTTTTTTGTTTGTTTGTTTGTTTTGTTTTTGAGGTGGGTCTCTCAATAGAAACCTTGCTGTCCTGTAACTCACTATTTAGACCAGGCTGGCGTCAAACTCACAAAGATACGCTGACCTCTTCCTGCCTTGCAAGTGCTGGGATTAAAGGTGTGCGCCACCACACCTGCCTATTTTTAATATTTTTTAAAGTATATTTATTTTATCTCTGTGTGCACATGCCACAGCATACATGTGGAGGTCATGGACAACCTGAAAGAGCCAGTTCTTACCAAATGGTCCCAGGTATTGAACTCAGATTTCCTAGTACTTGGGGACAGATTTCTAGCAGCCTCCTCTGCCCTCTGCAGCCCCGGCGGAGACCTGTCATGAGCAACCATACAGCCACACACATTCTGAACTTCGCCTTGCGTTCCGTGCTTGGGGAAGCGGACCAGAAAGGCTCACTGGTTGCTCCTGACCGCCTTCGGTTTGACTTCACTGCCAAGGGAGCCATGTCGACCCAACAGATCAAGCAGGCTGAGGAGATTGCCAATGCCATGATCGAGGCAGCTAAGGTAGGTTCTGCCGTGTCTGAGTTCTCTGTCTTCCTGCACCGTCACTTTCTGTCGTGGAGGCTCAGCAACCCAGATGTTCCCCCTCTGTTGTACCACGTCCTCGCTTGTTCATAGAGACAGATGCTGAACACAGCGGTTCTCAGACTGCTGTTACAGTGGACACCGTGCCATGTGGAGGGAGGCCTTTGACCTCCCACCTCCATAAGTGGCCAGTGTTTTTGTGCTTAAGTACAATGTCTTTAACAAAAAGGTTAGAAATCCCTGTCTGGCTTCCTTTGTTTTGCATGGGATTTTTTTTTCCAGAAGGCTCAGGGTGTGTGCCAGACACAGTGGGGTTGCAGGCCCGTGTTCTCTCCTCAGCTGCTTCCTCACTTTCAGAGACTATTCCAGCTTTTTCCCTCCTGTCTTCTTTTTATGGCAGCCAGTCTATACCCAGGACTGTCCCCTGGCAGCAGCAAAAGCCATCCAGGGCCTTCGTGCTGTGTTTGATGAGACCTATCCTGACCCTGTGCGAGTTGTCTCCATTGGGGTCCCCGTGTCGGAGCTGCTGGATGACCCCTCTGGGCCTGCTGGCTCCCTTACTTCTGTTGAGTTCTGTGGAGGAACGTGAGTACCTTGGTAGGAACAGCAGCAGATGAGCTCACCTGCTTTTAGCATCCCGCCTTGAGGATATGAAACTAGACTAGCCAACGGCCATGTTCCTTTGCTTGTTTGCTTATTATTTTGCTGTGCTCTGGATGGAACTCAGGGTTTTGCAGATCTAAACAAGTGTTCTACCGTTGAGCCTCAGGCTCTCATGTTTCTAAGGTTAACACGAAGTCCTCAGAAATGCACTTGTCGTATAAGATTACTGAGAATCCTAATAGCCTGCTGGTCCCTCGGTGTGCTCGGTGTGTCTGACATTAGCACTTCTTAGGTTTCTAATGAAAGGTGCTTCCCCCATGAGATGAGCACATACTTAAAATTGCTGGTTCGTGTCCCCAGCCTCAAAGGGAAGCTGGGGAGTATTCGGGACCCACAAGACTTTAGAGTACTCACCGAGCTCCTGCTCTGGCCCCGGCTCATTCAAGTCCTGTGCCTCTGTGATTCCCTTTGCCAGTTTGAGCAGCATCTGGGCAGGGAAACTGAGCCCATTGTCTGAGAGCTTTTGAGCAGATCATGTGGTAGACCTGGCTTAGCTGACTCAGGAGAACCACTTGTTTCTTCCAGCTTGGGTCCCAAAAGACCCTTGCCTAGTGGGAAGCTTCTCAAGGGCCCGATTAAGCCCAGTTAAACCCTCCTGTAAGCCTCAGACTTTATGGTATACAGAGGGCAAGCGGACCTAAGGGATCTAGTTCCAGCCTCTGTCTGGTGGAATTAGGCCTTCAGGTGAGTCTTTCTTATTCTGAAACACATGACACTGTAGAGAATGACTTTCAAAGACTTTGTACCAACCTCTCAGAATTCAGCTAAGACTGACTGCACACTTTGAGTTCTTCAAGCAAGTGGAGACTAGGACCTATTTCTAGACCCATTTGTTTTAAGAGAATGTATTAAAATTTTAAAAGTAGGCCTGGAGAGATGGCTTAGTGGTTAAAAGCACTGACTGCTCTTCCAGGGGACCAGGTTTCAATTCCCAGCCCCCAATGGCAGCTCACAGTTATCTTTAACTCCTGTTACAGAGGACCCGACAGCCTCATACAGATGGACACACAAGCAAAACACCAGTGCAAATAAAATAAGAATAAATAAATCATTAAAAAATGTTTTTAAAAAAACATTTTTAAAAGTAATCCTCCAATATTCTCAACCAATGAGCATTTTTACATATATTAAAATATATTACATGTTGCACCAAAAATATCATGTGTAGCCTCCTAACAGTATTACTGGGTTAGATATTAAGAATGTCAGCGTTTTGATGTTGTCTCACTTGGTTTTCGTAGCAGCCTTGTGAGGGAGACCTGAGACCTGTCCCTTGATACTTAGGGAAACTGAGCCTCGGGCTGAACATTCTGAAGCCCTGGCTTCTGGCTCCGCCCAATTTTGTTTCCCTTCATTTGCCTTTGCTTCTGGCCTGTGCCGCTAAGGTCCCCTCAGAGTGAAGGCCGCTGGGGTGTGGTGGTGAGTGCCGGGGTTTCACAGTGAGATCCTGTCTCCAAAAAAAGAAAAAAAGGCCTTTCCCTCCTGTGAAAGATTGCATTACTCACAGTGAGGAGGCGTCTCACCCAGGCTCCAGACACCCTCCTCTTTACACAGCCTTTATGGTCTACCTTTCAGGCATCTCCAGAATTCGAGTCACGCAGGAGCATTTGTGATAGTGACTGAAGAAGCTATCGCCAAGGGTATCCGGAGGATTGTTGCTGTCACGGGTGCTGAAGCCCAGAAGGTGAGGTCAGGCCGTGTGGGCCCTGCCTGTCAGGTGACAGCTGTCCACCCCCCCCTTCTCCGCACAGGATTTCCAGCTGTTTAATCTTTTACATCTTGGGCTCAGTACGTAATGGCGCTCGCCAGAGAGGACAGCCTGAGTTTGTTGCCAATGACCCACGTAAAGTGTAGAGAACTAACGCCACACATGGACCGTGTGCTCACATGCTCATCACATACAAAATCATAATAAAACAGATAGCATTGGGGCTGGAGAAATGGCTCAGAGGTTAAGAGCATTGCCTGCTCTTCCAAAGGTCCTGAGTTCAATTCCTAGCAACCACATGGTGGCTCACAACCATCTGTAATGGGGTCTGGTGCCCTCTTGTGGCCTGCAGGCATACACACAGACAGAATATTGTATACATAATAAGTAAATAAATAAAAAAAAAAAACAGCATCATGGAAGGCAGAACACATAAACTCTGCGTCTTCCTCCCAGCACAGCCATGTGTGGGAGGGCAAGTCAGAGTTCTCCTGCTGTGTATGTGAAATGGCTTCCGGCTCCTGAGTGCCTGGTTACCTACCCTTGAACTTGAGTTACAGTGCAGCCTTTGCTGGCTAGGGGTGTGTGGCCGGAGCACTTGCTTTCTGAAGGAAAGAAACCCCTGGTGTCTACATCTCTGATTGTTCTCCTAGGCCCTCAGGAAGGCAGAGAGCTTGAAGAAATCTCTCTCTGACTTGGAAGCCAAAGTGAAGGCCCAGACTGCACCCAACAAGGACGTGCAGAGGGAGATTGCCGACCTTGGTGAGGTAGGGATGGGCGCCCTCGGCTCAGGGTCTGTTCATTCCTTATCAGGCCTGAAAAGTAAGACCATCCCTGTGCTTCTTTCACTTGTACTTTTTTGAGCCAGGGTCTTACACTGTAGCCCAGACTAACCTCGTACACACTGTATAGCTTAGGCTAGCCTTAGATTTGCAGCTGTCCTCTGGCCTTATCATCTCTGCAAACACGAGCCACATGCTGGGTGAGGGAAGTGGGGTGTCAGGGTTTGTGTTGTTGTTTGAGAAAGGATGTCACCACTGCCTTTGAACTGTTTGTAGACAATGGCTCCTATTTCTGGTCTCTGCAGGCTATGTTTATAGCTTGGTAAGGGCCAGGGCTCAACTTGAGAACTCAGCCCTCCTTGTAATGCCACTCTCTCTCCAGCCCCGCTGTGATGACTACTTCATTGATAGAGTGACTAATGTTTTGTTGTTGCTTTTGTTTTTTTGAGACAGGGTTTCTCTGTGTAGCTTTGGAGCCTTGGAACTCGTTCTCTAGACTAGGCTGGCCTCGAACTCACAGAGATCCACCTGCCTCTGCCTCCAAGTGCTGAGATTAAAGGCATGTGCCACCACTGCCTGGCTAGAGGGATGAGTCTTAAAGTCAATAGATATCTTTGTAGTTCTCTGTTTTCTCAGACACTGGCCAAGAAAAACTTTAGTTCAAAGACAGGAGGGTGGGGTAGAATGGGCTGGAATTTCACCCTACTTCTTAGTAGACCAGACCTGGACAGACTTGTGTTGTGGTTCCAGGCCTTGGCTACTGCAGTCATGCCCCAGTGGCAGAAAGATGAACAACGAGAGACTTTGAAGTCCCTGAAGAAGGTCATGGATGACCTAGACCGTGCCAGCAAAGCCGATGTCCAGAAGCGAGTAAGTCTTGGCAGTGTTGGCAGCTGGAAGAGAGCCCAAAGGTTTTCCTGAGCAGGGCTCACGTGGTTTCCAGTCTGGGCTCTTGGCCTAAGCCTGTCTCCTGATCTTGTAGGTGTTAGAGAAGACAAAGCAGCTGATTGACAGCAACCCCAACCAGCCCCTGGTCATCCTGGAGATGGAGAGCGGGGCCTCAGCCAAGGCAAGCAGGGGCCAGGCCAGGGCTGCCCTACCTGTCAGCTGTTCGTGTTCTCCCTCCCTCTGAGGCCCACTACTCAGTACTGAAGTTAGGCAGAGCCATGGAAAGATCTGGTAGCCTGAGGAAGGAGGAGCTCCCTAGGGGAGAGTTTGGGCAGGGTCCTGCCTTTGGTCTGCATGGGCTCCTGGAGACAGCATGTGCTCTTCAAAGGAAATGGGGTGTTGCTCTGAGGGCTGTGTTCCACGGACTCCCATAAAGTAGGGCTCCCTGCCCCGGTGCCATGACCTGACAGGAAGTTCTCCCCCTCAGGCCCTGAATGAAGCTTTGAAGCTTTTCAAGACGCACTCTCCTCAGACATCTGCAATGCTGTTCACAGTGGACAACGAGGCTGGCAAGATCACGTGCTTGTGCCAGGTTCCCCAGGTCAGAACTTCTTATGGCCTCACTTTAAAAAACCTGCAGCCACGCAGTGATGGTGCATGCCTTTAGTCCCAGCGCTCAGGAGGCAGAGGGAAGCACTGTCTGAAGCTAAGTCAGAGAGGGGCTCTTCGTCGTATTTGCCAGGACTGTGTGTGTGCGCGCGCGCATGCGTGCTCATACATGTTCGCTCGCACCCCTAATGAGAAACTACTGATCTTATTCTTCCATTTGTCATTTCCTTCAGTACTTTTTACTCCAGACCTTCTTATTGGTAGATGTAGTAACTACTAGCTAACGCCTGGCATTGCTTTTTGTTCACCTTGACAGTGGCCATAGCTGCTCCCCTGTAGCGCAGTCTAGGCCTCTGGTAGCCTCAATACGAATGGGTGTTGATGGTTCCCCTCCTTGTGCTGTTCCTCTCTTCCCCACCTCAATCCCATCTCCTATTCTGACTACCATTTCCCCTTCCTGTCTTCTAGAATGCAGCCAACCGGGGCCTAAAAGCCAGCGAGTGGGTACAGCAGGTCTCAGTCCTGATGGATGGTAAAGGTGGTGGCAAGGATATGTCTGCCCAGGCCACAGGCAAAAACGTGGGCTGCCTTCAGGAAGCATTGCAGCTGGCCACTTCCTTTGCCCAGCTCCGCCTGGGAGATGTGAAGAACTGATGGGAGGGAAGCCCTCACCCGGAAGTGTTTCCCCGTCAACCAGATGTGTCAGAATGCGGAAGTCCACCCAGAAGCCCTCCTGCCAAGAAGACATTTGAGTTTGGGGACCTTTTAGTCACCCATCCGTCCTAATCAAGCAGTAACTGGAACATACCTGGAACTGTCCCGTGATTCATCACCCCTTTCCGTTATTGCTCTGAGCCATAAATGTCGGCAACATCTATGTAGAATCACTACCCCAGGAATGCTATTTAACATCGTCACGATCATGTCTAGAGCCTGATTACCTGAGGCTTCCAGGTCTGCAGGCAGGAAGCCTTTTTGCTGCAGAAAATAAAAAGGACCATGTGCAATACTTTATGCAGGCATTCTTTCTCTCCTGAGTTGGACCTGTGTATCTGCAGAATGCAGGCTGCGGTTTCCAGCTTGTTCTGGATTGAGTTCTCACAGAATACATCCCTAGACCCCTGAACTTTAGGGGTGGCCCATAGGATAGCAGAGCCAGAGGCAAAATGGATGGATGGGCTGAAATTGAGGGGAAAATTTCCACTGAATTACTTAAGTGGAGAAGCACCTTTCTCAGTCTCTTGGGATAATCTCTGCCTTGGGCCATGTATGTCCCTTCTCTGCTTCCCTTTGAAGATGCTTATATGAGGTCAGACAACTAATACAGGAAATATAAGCATGGAGGTGTCTCTCAATGACTGTCCTGTCCCTGCTTCTTACCTAGTTAGGTTCAAGGCCTTGGCCTGGCCCTAAAATGCAATTTGAGTCTATAAACAGCAGTGTCTAGAAGCAGTAGTAGATACTGCCTACTTATGCAGTTCCTCAGTGTTAGAAATATTATATATAAATACATATGTGTATATGTATTCATATATGTATCTATCTAGATATCTATATGTCTTTATATGCATTGATACATTTATGTATTTTATACATGTATCTATATATCCAGTGTAGGGAGAGTTCGTTCCATCGATTTATTAAACAGCTGTTGAAGCCAGCTGGGGGACTGAGTACAGGAGTGAACAAAAAGTCCCTAACTTGGGCAAGTTTATGTAAAGCATTCTGAAAGCAAAATTCAAGGAATAGCCTTAACAGGTTAGATCCATAAAAGCCAAGCCCAGCCCAGGTCCCAGCGCGGGTCAAGTCCAGTTGTACTTCCTCCACGCCGCTAAGTGGCGGTGCGGCCACAGGAGCTCTCCCGATAGGCTTCGCGCCGGCGCGCATGTTTAAGTAGGCGGAAGAACCGGTGCGTAAGGTGGCCCGGCCGGCGGAAGTGGCTCGTGCGCCGGTAGTCGCCATGCCGGGAGACCATCGCCGCATCCGCGGACCGGAGGAGTCCCAGCCGCCACAGCTGTATGCGGCCGACGAAGACGAGACGCCCGCTGCCCGCGACCCGACGCGGCTACGACCGGTGTACGCGCGCGCCGGGCTGCTGAGCCAGGCCAAGGGCTCGGCCTACCTGGAGGCGGGAGGCACCAAGGTGCTGTGCGCCGTGTCGGGCCCGCGCCAGGCCGAGGGCGGCGAGCGCGGCGGTGGTCCTGCGGGAGCGGGCGGAGAGGCCCCGGCCGCCCTCCGTGGCCGCCTGCTCTGTGACTTCCGCCGCGCGCCCTTCTCCGGTCGCCGGCGTCGCGCGCCCCAGGGCGGCGGCGAGGAGCGCGAGCTGGGTCTGGCGCTGCAGGAGGCTCTGGAGCCCGCGGTGCGCCTGGGGCGCTACCCTCGCGCCCAGCTCGAGGTGTCCGCGCTGCTGCTGGAGGACGGCGGCTCTGCCCTGGCCGCGGCGCTCACGGCCGCCGCGCTCGCCCTGGCCGACGCGGGAGTGGAGATGTACGATCTGGTGGTGGGCTGCGGCCTGAGCCTCACGCCGGGACCCTCGCCCACTTGGCTGCTGGACCCCACGCGCCTCGAGGAGGAGCACTCTGCCGCCGGCCTCACGGTGGCGCTCATGCCGGTACTCAACCAGGTGGCCGGGTTGCTGGGCAGCGGGGAAGGCGGCCAGACTGAGAGTTGGACGGATGCGGTGCGCCTGGGCCTAGAAGGCTGCCAGCGCCTCTATCCAGTGCTGCAGCAGTGCTTGGTGCGGGCTGCCCGCCGGAGGAGCGCCGCCTCCCCGTCCTGATTGGAAAACCTGAGCAACAAGAATGCGGACAACTGCTGTCGCCCTTCTCTTCCGGCGCTCTTGGTCGCCTGGCTTGGCTGAGCAGAGAAATGAGAGCGGAGGTAGCGCGCACAGAACTGAAGCACTGGACAGCTGCGTTGGAATGGTTTAAAGGGCCTTCCTTTGCGGCCACTATCCAGTTGGAAAAAAACGAAAACATGAAAGCCTTACTCCCAAGTTGGAAACGACTTAAACTGGATTAGATTACCTGGTAAATGAGACTGGGGGTGTGGTTCTCCAAGGGATGGACCCTGTACAGACCAGCCATTGGCTCCAGTCTATGATAAACATCTTTTGAAAGAATGAACAAGGGGACTTCTCACTATCCGAACTAAACATAAAAACTTTTTTATATCTGAAGATACATCTTGTGATTGTTTTTCTTGGTACTAGAGTTAGCAATAATGCTGTTTTGAACTGGGCCTGTGTTGAGTCTGTGTTGTCTATGGCTTGAATCAGTACTGCCTATAATTTTCCCTTCTGCTAGCTCACCGAAGTAAGTAAGAAGGAGTAGTGTGCTTTAGTGGAGAAACCACCTGCCCCAGGAGCAGTATCTGCAGCGAGGAGATGCCGGGACGGCTGGGACTACACAGAAACCCTATCTTGACAAAAGGACGGGAGAGTTAAATGGCCTCGGAAGGCTGGGTGCACACCTATCCTCCCTCTCCTTTGGTTTGCCAAAGCACAGATGCATGTCTAGGAGTTGGGGAGCTGGGAAGGACTATGCTCTGGAAGGAAGCCCTGGTCCCCGCTTTGGCCAGTAGAATAGCAGGACCAGAGGCTCCCATAGCTTTGCATAAGTAGGGCCCTGCCCGGTGTGATGGCACAGACCTTTAAACCCAGCACTGGGGAGGCTGAGGCAGGTGGATCTCTGCGTTCTAGGACAGAGAAATCGTTTTTGTTGCAAAAAAACAAGTGGAGTCCTGGGCTGGCTTCATTACCTGATGTCTCCTGTCCAGTGTTGGCTCAGGGTAGCAATGACCTACCAAGGGGAAGAGCTCCTAAATACTGGCACCACTACAGCTCGGCTATTCCTTAAGGCAGAGCTGGCCTCACTGGCTACGAGTGTAGGGTTCCTGATCTTTACTTGGAAGCTGTGTGAGACTGCTGTTAAGTTTAGGTATCCTAGGGGTCTGCTCAGCTGCTTATGTGGACCACGGAAGAACCCTTGACCTAGGAGGAAGAAATACACTTTTTTTTTTCCTTTTTGACATGACTCTAGAGTAGATCTGAAGTTAGTGTTATAACAGTACAAATCAATATAAAAACAAGACATAAAAGTTATCTACCAAGCCTTTAATCCCAGCACTCGGGAGGCAGAGGCAGGCAGATCTCTGTGAGTTCGAGACCAGCCTGGTCTACAGAGCTAGTTCCAGGACAGGCTCCAAAGCTACAGAGAAACCCTGTCTCGAAAAACAAACAAAAGTTATCTACCTGTTTTAAAGGATGGCTTTGTAGGGTACATGGTGGTGAGTTTAACCAAAAGGGGCTGGTTAGAGGGGCACACACACAACCTCACAGTTTCACTACTGTGGCTGCAGAAAAGTGTGCCACGCCACCAGGTTTAGTGGTGCATGGGGAAGGAGGAAATAGAGACAGTCTGCATTCAGTGGGGGCTCAGGGCCCTGTCAGGTGCCTCCTGCAAGGCCATAATTCAGTGAGGATGGTGAGATACTGCTAGTTGTGAGGAACACCCACACACCCGCCCACCCTGGACCCATGGAAAAGACCTCAAAAACCCACAACTACCAGGTTTCCTGGGTAGACTGGCCGAACCATGCTTCCACTTGCATTGCCCTAGCTCCAGAAAGGTTACTTCAGGTTGCATGGGTGTGACCAGGGACTTCGAAAAACAAGGCAAGGAATCAAGCCACCCAAGAAGTAACAGTGGAGCCTGGAAGGGTCCCCACCTCCTGGCTATCCTGGTCCGATGCTTGAGTCTTCACCTGTGGAATTAATAGGAGGGGCTGGCTTAGAGTGGGAGGTAAGAGTTTAGGAACGACCAGCTAAAATCTAGTACCCCCAGCTTCCCTCCTACCCCTATGTCCTGGGACCTTAGCCTAGATTCTTTGTGGGGATGGAAGAGGTACTGGAGATTGTCCATGCTAAGCATACCCGCTACCACTGAAGCCTGGAAACCCAGAACCAGCAGGCAGACCAAACATTTTCCTTTAGCCCATTCTTTTTCCGGGGCAGTTGTGACTTAGGCCCTAGGCAGCAGCAAGCACTCTTCCTGAGCACATCCAGCCTGGGTTAGGCCGGGAGTCATGAGGGAATTCACCACTACCAACCCTGATCTTGCTGAACAGGCTTGGGAAGCAGTGTGGGGCATGAATGACGGAGGAAGATACGGAGGGCAGAGAAAATTTAGGCTCTTTACTGCTACACAAAGGGCCGTTACCAGTTCAGATTTAGATTGTCTCTATCTAGGAACATTAACATGCCACAGCCTCCCTGGGCAGCATGGTACAGTGCAACCCCAAGAGCCAGAGGCAACCAATGGCCAGAAAAGTGGCAGAAATTCAAGTTGTAACAAGCTTACGGGGAGGGGGGGGGATTGAGATAGGAAACATCTTTAGAATCTACAAAGCTCAGCTTCCTTTCCAGAAGATGATATTTCAACCTAGGACTGACTAACTTAAGTGTCCAAATGCCTGGCCGTAGCCCCTGATATAGCTGGGCTAATCAAACCCCAAGTCAAAAAGCAAGGGGTGGTGGCAGGCAGAAGGTGGCTGTCCTAGGCATTGCTCTTGGGTAGAGGTCGTAAGCCTGTCTGGACGCTACGACTACTGGTTCCTACACAAACCAGAGTGCCCTGCCTTTGCTCACAGAGTGGCTACAAGAACCCAAAAATAAGTGGGGTGAAGGAGAGCAGACCACTCACTGTTGCCCCCTGTCTGAGCTTCCCCCAGCAGCCTCCTGGTAGCCCTCTGACCCCTGGACACCTGCTGAGCTCGGCATTTGTGCATGAGGAGTCCTGCTTCCAGGACACCTGTTCCCATTCCCTTTTGGTCCTGTTCTGAGAACTGTCAGATTGGAAGTCCCAGCTGACTCCAGACAACATAGATGTCACAGAGGTCCCTCTGGCGTGGAACAGCCAGAGTCAATACTGACAAAGGTGGCCTATCGTGTGTTGGGCAATATGAGTTTAAGGTGTGTTACTTTTGTTTATGCTGCATTTGTTTAACTCTGTGAAGCTGTGATTCTTTGCCTGTCTAAAACACCTGATGGTCTTAATAAAAAGCTGAATGACCAGGAGCAAGGCAGGAGCAAGGCTAGGCGGGGCTGGCAGGCAGAAGAGTATGAAGAGAGAAACAAAGGAGCGAGAAAACCAGAGGAAGATAGCCACCCAACTAGCCGTGGAATGAGAAGGAAAGATATACAGAAGTAAGAAAGATAAAAGCCCAGAGGCATAAAGGTAGTTGGGGTAATTTAAGAAAAACTGGCAAGGGGGCTGGAGAGATGGCTCAGTGGTTAAGAGCTTGCCTTTTAAAGGTCCTGAGTTCAATTCCCAGCAACCACATGGTGGCTCACAACCATCTGTAATGAGGTCTGGTGCCCTCTTCTGGCCTGAAGCATACACACAGATAGAATATTGTAAAATAATAAATAAATATAAAAAAAAAAAAAAAAAAAAAAAAAAAAAAAACTGGCAAGGAAGCTCCATGTGTGATCTTTTTGGGAGCTGGGTGGTGGGCCCCTCAAAAAGCCAGAAGAATAAAAGAGCAAAAACGACCACAACAACAGTGAGAGAAAGCCACAGATAGAACACCCAGTGAACAGGAAAAACTGGGACCCACTGAGAGTGTGACCTGGGCACCCTCTTGAGTACCTGACCTGTATGCTGAGCCCTCTGCTCCTCCATGGACTCCAGACTCTTCAACAGGCTGTCCACCTGGGCTTTAATCTTGCTCAGCTCCCTCCTGATGGAATCCAGCTCCTCAGTCTGTGCTGCTAAGGGGGGGGGGGCAGGGTTGATGTCCACATAAACAGAGAGCAAATACAGATGGCCAGGGCATGCCAGCCTTCCCTCACTACAGTCCAGACCAGTCCATTCCTCCCTAGCACTGACCGTGAGACCAGGGCCCCTCACTCACACTTTCTCTGCCCCAGGGGCAGACGGCTATCCCTGCAGGCTTTGTAAGGGCTGAAGGTGTTCTTGACCCTCGAACTTAGGTGGGTCCTGAGGCTCTTGGCAGGCAGGTTGATGAGTAGAGGGGTCTCCTTGCTTTTATCCACCCTGAAGAGACAGGAGAGGAGGGAGCAGTGAAGTCAACCTGTTCCACCACCCCCCTTTCCCAGGATACCGCTGACAAGACCCACCCACCCACTAACTAGATGAGTGTGACTTATCTGACTCACAGTATTAGATCCATAGTCACCTCTGCTGTGGTTACAAATGAGGGGAAACCAGTCTGCCTGGCCCTCAGATCAACTTGGGAGAGCAAGAATGCCCTCCCTCCCTCCCTTCTTTCCTTCCCTCCCTCCTTCCTTTCTTCCTTCTTTCCTTCCCTCCTTCTATCAGTCTTACACAGCCTTGTTTGTAGCTGAGGCTGACCTTGAACTCCTGACCATCCTGTCCCCCACTTGCAGTTCTTCCTTTGAAAGTTAGGATTCTTCACCAGAAGACACCTTAGGGTCTTGCCCAAAGTCATTTTGGGAGAGACCACAACAAACTAGCTTCTCTCTAACTGGACTCTGCTATCCCCGCCCCGCTCCGCAGGGGGCAGTAGGGGGGACAATCGCCTGCACCTGGCTGTCCAGCTAGAGCCTGGCCCTCCAAAGGCTCTTCTGCCTGAGCCAGGGACTGCTGATCTTTGGGATCTTAGTCCGGCATAGGATGAAAGGGAAAAGTTAAGCCAGAGCCCAAGATCTCAGTGTGGGTCTGGAGATTTTAGTCCTGGCATGTGAGTATGTCAGCATACTGGGGGCCAGCAGGAAAGGTTAAGGCTACCGCCAAGCCACCTGACCTTGGCTGCAGGCCATGGAAAAGGGCGAGCTCCAAAAGATACCAGGCTCATAGGGGCAGTCTCACCCCCTCTTCACACGGAGAGATAAAGATAAAGTGAGTTCCGGTACGTGAAGGGCTGGTGCGAACACAGAAAGCACTAGGTCCTGCCGGGATGAGGCTGGTGAGCGTGCTCAGTTGGAAGGGGGTCTAAAGTTAAGACACTTAGCCCTCCGGATGATGTCGCCTTCGTGCCCCGCTCAAAGGCAGACTCCGAGCTCCAAACCAAGGACAGTTGCGGATCTGTCCTTTCAGCCTGCGGGGTCCCCAGAACTGTGATGAGATTTCCGGCCACCTCTGCTTCCTGGCTTCTGGAGGTCTGGGTGGGCGGTAGAGGACGTGCAAGGCTGCTTCGGATTCCGGCCGGCAGGAGAAAGAAAGAGCGAGCTGGCGTAGGAAAAGACGTGCAGACCTCCTTAGCGATGTGCGTCTGATTAGAGGAGCGTTGGTTGTATCCAGGGTTTCATATAATGAATTTCCGAAACATCGATGGTCCACCGGCTAAACACGGCAGGACCTAAACATCACAACCAGCAGGACACTCTCCAACAACACGGCATTGGTGGTTCAGTGGTAGAATTCTCGCCTGCCACGCGGGAGGCCCGGGTTCGATTCCCGGCCAATGCACAAGTAACCTTTTTTTCTTTTGAAGAGTGAGAGAGACTACCTCGTCCAAACATGGGACTTGCGAGATTTAGTGCTGCGACCCCGGCCTGGCTTTTTTTTTTTTTTCTTTCGGGGGGAGGGAGAGGGAGAGAGAGGAGGCTCTATAGGCAGCAAAAAACAATCCTGGGCTCCACTTGGGAGCTTTGGAGCAGGAACAAACACTCCTTTCCCCACACCATCTTGAATACCCAGAAGCCCTTCTGCTGAACAGAGCCTGAGTCCCTGTTGACAGGCTAACAGAATTGGATCCAAACTTCGTAGGCCAGCAGTCGGAGTGAAAAACAATGGAATTTAATGACGAAAGTGTTAAGAACTGACCAACTGTACAGGACCCCAGTATCCTCAAAATGGCCAGGTTTAAAAAATAAAAATAAAGAAGCATAATTGATGGCTTCTGAGCCTTCTAACAAAGAAGCCTAGTGTCGTTGGTCCCAGGAATCGAACTCAAGTTGTCAGTCTTGGTGGCAAGCACCTGTATCCACTGAACCATCTCACCATCTTTTCTTCTTATTTTTTATTTATTTTGTTTGTTTTGTTTTGTTTTGTTCCAGACCGAGTCTTTGTAGCTCTGGCTGGCCTCAAACTCAGAGATCCACCTGCCTTTACCTCCCAAGTGCTGGGATTAAAGGCTAGAACCACTATGCCCTGCCTGTTCTTATTATTTTAATATCTGATATGTCCTCTATCCAATGATTATATAGTAAACGGATTTTTGGATTATGGAGGTAATACTTGCTCTACTCATTACCTCCAGGCAGGGTGTACACAGATCTTAATCCCAGCACTTGAGAGACAGAGGCAGGAGGAGTTCTGTGAGCTTGAGGCCAGCCCCGGCTGAAAAGGGAGATCCTGTCTAAAAATTAAATAAGTCAGAGGAAGGGAGAGATGGGATGGGCACTAGGGGAAGCTGAAGGGAGTTAGTGGTGGATGGATATTGTCAGTATGCATTGTCTAAAGGTATGAAACTAAGGAATAAAAATATTGTCTTAAATAAAATAACTCACGGTGAGAGTGCGCTCCTTTAATCCCAACACTCAGGAAGCAGAATTGGGTGGATCTCTGAGTTTGAGGTCAGCCTGGTCTACAGAGTGAGTTTCAGGACAGCCAGAACTACACACAGAAACCCTATCTCAAATAAACAAAATAAATAAATTAAATAAAAATACAGATAAACGCATACCAAATGAAACAACTGGATGGGTGAGTGACCCAGTGGGGAAAGGTGCGTGTCACCAACACACACACACACATGAACACACACATGCAAATTAACAAATATAATTTTTTAATTCTAAAGCAACAACAAAAAGTAAGTTTTCCTAAAAGTTACGCTAGGCATACCAAGGTAAGGACAAGTTGTCGTTCAGACGACAGATGTTCCCAGACGTCTATATTTAGGGGAAAAGTTTCTGAGTCCCCACAGGAGGGGTTCTCCTTGGAGGACTGCCTGACTCCAGGCTGGAGGATTCAGGTTATGTAGACTTGACAGGGAAGAATGCAGTGAATGGGGTCCCTCAGTAACAGACAAAACCCAAGGCTCAAGAATAAGTCACAGAGTCGAGCAGCCGGAGCTGGGTGGGCAGCACACTTAGGGAACCTTTTAGATTACCTTGTCCATCTCGGGGGAACTCAAACAAATGGACATCCAGCCCCCCTGCTGACAAGGTATACTCACCGGAAGATGGTCATGTCCTGTGGCCTCTTCGGGCCTGCATGGGCAAAGCCAGACCTGGGCTCTCCAGCCATGTTCAATCTGGGGACGAGAAGAGAGTGGAGCGAAGGTGCAGGGGATGAGAAAAGGACTGTAGGAGGAGGGGTCACGCGCACATCAGTGGGCAGCCTGGCCTCGGACAAACCCCAGCAACCAGCATAGTCCTACATACGGCTGTGCTCAAGCGCCAGAGTCGAGGCAAAGAGACAAAGGGTTCCTTTTGCATCTTTCAAAATAAAAACATGCTAGGCCCGGAAAGCTTGCACTGTTTCCTTCACACCCAAACCCACAGTCATATCAGCCTCATTGCCCAGGCCTGGATTTTAGGGGGTTACCATCAAAAGACAGGAGGAAGAATGTCCGTGGTCCTTGTGTCCTCTGAGGAGGCACCCAACGCTGGGTCCGGCTAAGAACACTTCAGCCCAGGATAAAGAGTGCCTGTGTCGGCCCCCCTTGCACTAGCCTGCCATGCCCACACCCGTGGCCAACACCTGCTTCAGTGCTAAGCCGCAAAGTCAAGGTTGCTGGGAGCCAGAAGCAAAAGGAACTTTTAGAAACTTATGTGTTATTATTGGGGGCGAGTCACACAGCACAGAGTGCATATGGGGCGGGACAACTTGCTGGAGTCACAAGGATGAAATTCAGCTGGTCGGGCTGGAGAGATGGCTCAGAGGTTAAGAGCATTGCCTCTCTTCCTAGAGGTCCTGAGTTCAATTTTCAGCAACCACATGGTGGTTCACAACCATCTGTAATAGGGTCTGGTGCTCTCTTCTGGCCTGCAGGCATACATACAGACAGAATATTGTATACATAATAAATAAATAAATAAATATTTAAAAAAAAAGAAATTCAGCTGGTCAAGATGGACAGCAAGAACATTTACCCCCTGAGTCATCCTGCTGGCCTGAAAAAGAAACTTTTTTTCCTTTAAATCCTAAGTTCACAAGATTTTTTGCCGTCACACAAAACCTCCCAGATTTCAGACAGCTTTTTTTTTTTTTTTTTTTTTTAACTTAAAGGAGGCATATGTCTGCACATTCTGAAGGCAGGGCAAGGGGAATGGAAAGTTTAAAGTTAACCTGGACTACAGATCTGTTTAACTTACTTTAATAATGTTTCATGGGGCAGGCTAGGTGTCCAAACACCTGGGAAGACATGGCGCTGCTTTAAACCATGCAAGGGACCTTGTGGATTGTACTTGAAAAGTGAAGGGTTAAGATGGGGTTGTAATCTGGAATCTTCTTTACCTGTCCCTCAAACCTGAGATCATGTGTAGTTGCCCGAATTCATGAAGCAGGAATGAGGAAAGGGGGACAGTGGTGGAGGGTCTTCTAGTCTATCCCAACTGTAGCTTATCCCCACAACTCTGTATGCCTCCTACCACCACCTTGACCTAATTCCACTACTCTGCAGAGGAGACATTGGGGTATTGTCACCAGTGAGAGGAGTTGAGGTGAGGAGCACAGCAATTGGAAGCAGGCATCCTTTCCAGAGTTCCTAAGACCCTGAGTGGGTCCCAATGTCTGTCCCTTTGCTACCACTACCCCATCATTTGGATCCTCCCTGTGACCATGCCCAGAGGACCCTGACCCTGATTCATATCTGTTTCTACGATAAAATAGCCTGAGAAAGCAACTTAGGGGGGAAAGGGTTTATTTTAGCTCACAATTCCTGATTATAGTCCATCATTGTGGGGACATCACCATGGCAGTTGATTGAAGGAGCTAGTTGCATCACATCCGCAGTCGGGAGCTGAGTTGAATGCATACACACTTTTTTTTTTCTGCTTTTTTTAATATTTATTTTTTTATAGTTATAGTCGGGAGCTGAGTTGAATGCATACAGGGAGGCGGTAATGATTGCCAATGCTCTTGCTTGCTTGTGCTAAGTTATACAATCTTATACAGGGCTACCTGCCTAGGAAATGGTGCCCCCTACAGTAGTCTAGATCTTTCTACACCAATTAAATTTCTTAGGACACTTTCCTAAAGACAAACTCACATCCCAACTCAATGTAGAGTTTATCCCATTGAAACTCTCCCCATGAGTGGTTTTAGGTGGTACCAAGTTGACGATTAGAGCTGACCATTTAGAGACTTAGGATAAGGTTCTCTTGGTCTTGGGCCTAGCCAAGGAAAACTCTGAAGAAAGAATCTAATACTTCTAAGGCCAAGCTCTAAACATCAGCTTTGGACAAGGAAGTTTTCTCACCCAATTTCTCTGCCTTTGTTTCCACAGAAGTTTGCTACTGTTGACTTGGTTGGAGACCCCAGAGAGGTGAGGGCCTTTGCTTTCTGAATTATAGGTACTGAATTTTATATTTAAGGACTAATACTCATTTGTAGAACAGTACTATTATCTGTGTGCGCAAGGCTGAGGTCCAGAGACTTGTGATGGTAACATGATCAGGAGGACCAGGGGCAGGATCAGGATGACCTGTTTCCCAGTCCAGTGTTCCCACTCAGCAACTCAGTGTCCCCCAGAGTCACCTGTGCCCCTCTCAGTGACATTTCCTGCTTTTATAATGATCCTATAGAGTATGATGCACCAGAACCTTTCATGTTCCAGAGACAGATGGCTGAGAAGCCCTGGAGCCATCAATAGGGAGTACGGGTCCCCTGAAAGGACACAGGGATGATACACTGTTAAGGAGGAGACTTTGATCTCAGTGCTGAGGGTCCCATACTCTTTCCACCAGTCTTGAAACTCCAACTTTGCCCTTCTTCTCATCCCTCCTGCTCTCCTAGCCCCCAGAACTGGCCAGGAGACTAGTTCTGCATATCTCCAGTCATGGGTAGTTGACTAGGTTTACAGCTATGACCTCTATAGCCATGGGTAGTTGACTAGATTTATATCTGTGACCTCTACAGCCATGGGTAGTTGACTAGGTTTACAGCTATGACTTCTATAGCCATGGGTAGTTGACTAGGTTTACTGCTATGACCCAGCCATGGGTAGTTGACTAGATTTACAGTACTAAGTGTGGTTTCCTCAAGCCGTATCCAGGCTTGTGGGGTATGCAGAGATAAGATTCTGTGGTGGGGCAGTTAAAATTTTCTTAAACTAGCATAGAAAATATTAAGTTTAATTATGGTGTTTTCAAACAAAGTAATTAATTAATTAATATGAATTAAATTTGCTTTTAAACAAGTTTGAATTCTGTACATGTGTGCGATACATACTAATCACTTTTACCTCCAACCTCTCTAAAACCTACCAGCTCCCTTTGTTCTCACAAATCTCTCTTTTACTTGTTTCATTTTGCAACCCAGTTAGATTATCCAGGGCTGTCTGTGTGATCATGGGTTTGGTGGGTTCAGCAGGTTGCATACAAGACACTGGCTTCTCATCACTAGAGTCTATTAATAGTCAACAATGCAGAGGTAAAGGACAGGACCCTTCTTCCTTGACTTACTCTTGATAGAGCCTATCTTGTATGGGTCCAGTGCAGGTTATAGATTATTAATAGAAAATGCTGTCTAAAGCAGGTGGTTCCACAAGCTTTCACTCTGTCTTCCAATATTACAACACTTCCTGCCACATCTTCCAGAATGTTCCCCAAGCCTTGGCAAGTGTGGTATACATATCTCATTCAAGCCTAGGAAGGACAGTCACAGACATTACATTTCCATTTTCCCAGAGCTATCCCTTCCTGCCCACCGTGATTGATGGAGTGTTGCTGCCAAAATCACCAGAAGAGATCCTGGCCGAGAAGAGTTTCAACACTGTCCCCTACATGGTGGGCATCACCAAGCATGAGTTTGGCTGGCTCATTCCAATAGTGAGAACAAATGGCCTCTTATACAGGTGTGCTCACAATCACAGCCACCATGAACCCCCTGCTGCTCAAATGCCTTCTTCTTACTTCAGTGTTCTTTGAAACCAGAACATATGTCCCCATTGCCATGAGTGGGTATTTCCATGGCAGTATCACCCAGAAAGCCCAACTATCCTATGGGAACCTTAGTCCTGGAAACCCCTCTCCCCAAACACTACCTTTCCTTGAAAAGTCCTGAAATTCATAAGCTGGAAGGGCCAGAAATAATAACTGTGCTACGAAGGAGACGCTGGTGGGCAGGGGTCAGGATGGGGCTCAGCAGCTTCGGCCTTAGAGTTGAACTCTCAGGCCCTGGGAGATCTCTACAGGGGACTATGAAGGGCCTCAATTGCCTAGAGTCAGAGAGAAGTCATTGAGTTAGTTCTGAAGTCCAACCAGGATTGACTCCTTAATATGTCAAAGAAAAGGTCAGACTCCAAGAAATCCAACTGGGTACTTTCAGCTTACTTTTGGTAGAATGACTGAAATATGAAAAAGAGAAGGTGTGACCTGAGTCCGGGTCCCTGACTCTGATATCTAGAGAGGTTTCAAGGTTGGGAGCTCAAGGAGTGATGTGAGCGGTGAGTCTGGCACAAGCCTATTGAGTTCAGTTCATACTCTCTCCTCAGGACTGGAAGTTGAAGTAAAACTCTCACCAAAGTGAGTTCGCTGTCCTCCACAGTAGCCACAATAGAAATCTAGTATCATCTCCCCCCAGATGTTTACATTTCCAAAACTTTTCAAATGTCAAGCAAATTTTTTTCTCAGCTCTCAAGAAAGTAATTCTGGAAGAAATTATTAGCTTGCAGAACAGAGAAAGGACTGGTAACCACAAGAGTTTTAGCTCTCCAAGAGAGGGCTCAGGGGCGAATCTGCTTATCACCAAGTGCAGGCTGAAACATAGAGTAACTTCCACTGACTGTCCTGAGCTGGTGTCATGATAGGGCGCAGCTGTTAGCTGCTAGAGTAGAGTCGAGTCTCTGACTGCAGATGTTTGAGCAAGGTATGGACACACCACTGGCGCTATAACTGCTCTGGAGAAGAGCTTCATGGATAATAAAAAGTGTACAGTCACAGGGCTGGCTTTGGCTTCTTCAGTCAGTTGAACTGTGGGCAAACACACACACAGACACATATTGAGGTATTTATAAACAGACAGATATAAAATATATTCCTTACAAAGAACATATTTTAGTATGTATGTATATAAATACATACTATATTAATATAGACATTATATAATAAATGCACATATATCATATATACAGTATGGGATATATAATATGTTTAATATAAATATAAATAAAACATGTTATATAATATGCATTCATGTTTATATTCATATTGTATATGATACATATTATATTTTACACATTATATACACACAGCCACATACACCCATCCACACACAAACACACACACAACAACACACACCTTAGTGCTGCTCCTTTGTTTCATTGGTTACTTATTCAAACATGAACTCTCAAACCAATTAAGACCCAGGAGAGAAGTTTCCTTCTGTATTGATTTGATTGTTTGGCTGTTTTGATTCTTGTCATTTCCCCATAATTCACGACTGTTCATAAACATTTCTTTAACAGTTTCAGGGCCTTCCACTCTCCGAAGACAAACTGGATCAGAAGACAGCCGCTTTCCTCCTGTGGCAGGCTTACTCCATTCTAGTAAGTGTTGAAGGAATCATGGAAATTGGCTGAGAAACAAAGAAGTCTGTATATTTTCCCTGAAACGCACACTTATTCAGTGTCTGAAAAGGCCTAGGCGTGGGGCTCAGCTCCAGCTTGCTGCTTTTCCCATGTTAAAGTCTTTGGAAGAAACTCACATGTGTGAGTTGCAGCCCAAGCCCTCCCCGCTGGTGACTGCAGGCAACTTCCCGGAAAACAATGAAGTTAGTAAACGAAATAAGATGAAGGCAGGGATAGGTGCTATGAGGCGGCATAGAGAAGGGGACACCACTGGTAATTGCGGAGTTTGTGTTCTCTGCACATCTGACACACAAGGTGCTGTTATCTGCAGGCCCCTGGGTGCCCACGAAGCTAAAGAGAAGCTATAGCTGCAAGACTTATGACTTGTATCTCTTCTATTCCATTCCCCAGGAATATTATATTTTGAAGTTAACTTATTGGATCCAAAAGCGTCTTTCTTCAGAGAACAAGGGGAGACAAAAAAACTTTTGCTTTTGCTTAAGGACGCAGGGTGGTATACGTGTCTGTGTGTAGAGAAAGGCACCTTTCATTCAGGACAGAGCTGGAGAAATCACCCACTGGATAGCAGCCCTCAAGCCATTGGGTGGCTTCAGTCACATGGACTTTACCACTGAAGCCAGTGGGATGACGATGATGATATATTGCTGAGATGCCTAACCTCCAAAACTAAAATCTACTAAAACCAAATGACTCACCTAGAGAATTCTATTAGTCTTCCCTGGGCCACACCCTCCTCCAAAAGTTGCCTTCTTATCCACTCACCACCAAAACTAGGAGAATTTGGCCCTGAACTCAAGTGGCTCAGGAGCAATGAACCCATGGCAACCACTCTGGGGAGGCCCCTTGGCAGCAGGTTAGGTGGTCACTTTCTGTTCCATTTCAGAACGTCTCTGAGAATCTGATTCCTGCAGCCACCGAGATGTATCTAGGGGAGGACAGATGACCTGGTGGAAAAGAAGAGCCTGTTCCTGGACTTGATGGCAGATGTCATGTTTGGTGTTCCGTCTGTAATTGTGGCCTGTAGTCACAGAGGTGAGTTTGGAGAAAGGAGTAGGACCATGAACTCGCCAGACAGACCTCTAGCCTCTGCCTTTCATCATAAAAAGATATGAAGTCTGCTGAGGGTCAGGTCTTGAAGGCCAGTTCCCTACGGCCTGTGAGTTTTAGTATTGTTTCTGCCAGTAAGTGCCTGGGAGAAAAATGTTCACATGCAATTTAATCTAAGAGATAATGCCAGCAAACACTCTAGAGTGATGAGAAAGTGACCTGGAGACCAACCTGATGAATGGCCCCCTGAGCCATCTTTATAGCCCCATGGATTATTCTTTTAATATGTTGTTGAATTATATTTGGTTAAATATCATTGGAGATTTTGAGATCTATGATCATGAAGAATATTGAACTGTAATTTTATTTACCTGTAGTATCTCTGCCCTATGTGAGCATCAAGCTAAGGATACTCTCAGTAAAAGAATTTTACAGATATTTGGGAAGAATCTAAGGATTAGTACCACAAGCTCTTCTCTTTAATTTTGTTGTTCCATTTATCAGTGAAATTGTAATAGTCTGATTTTTTCATTGATGGGAGACTTCTAATTACAGATACGGTCTCCTTATTCCACACTGATCTGTTTAGATAGACCATTTCTTCTTGTTTCTGTCGCCATTTTGGCTTATTAGGGCAGTTGTTTAACTGTTTTAGTCATCGGACAGCTGGTCTGGGGCGCTTTGCTCTGTCCAGATATTAATCCAGGAGAGATCCTTCAAGCACCGGTCTCTAGCAGCTCCGGTGTTTGGCAGCCTTGACTGTGGGTGTAGGCAGGTGGGGTCAAGCAGTGGGCAGCCTCTCATGTTACAGCCATGCCTGCTGGGAAACAACACGACACACATGCCGTCCTTAGTCCTGCAAGCGGTTCAGCTCCTGTCTAGGCCCAGGAAGCCCGGTCTCCCCAGTCCCTTGCTGCTGTCATTGAAGCTTCTGCAAAAGCATAAAACTGGTGGGTATGGGCATCGAAATTCCTCAAGTTTTAGCAGCAACCGGTGTTGCAGCTCTTGTGTGGGCTCATGAATGAAGTTCCTTAGCCCTTAACACTGGTCAGTATTACAGCTCTGGCTCTGGACCTAGGGTCTGAAACTCTTGGCCTAAAGGACTTGATATCTTTTGTAAAAATCATCTGTCAACCAGGATCTGCAGTCTTCCTTTTCTAGCACCTTACTGTCTCTATCCGCCCTTGACCCAGGTTCCCCACCATCTCCTGCTAACTCTCCTTCCACTGTCTTCCTGGCCTGGCTATTCTCAAGATGCTCAGCTGCTTCCACTTCAGCAGCTCAGCCTGTCAACACCTCTACTGCTGGTGCCTTTGCTGTGGCTCTCCATTGTCACTTTCTTTGTGCTACAGCGCTGCCTGCATGACCGAATTAGGCAAGAGAAGAGCTCTTCAAAGTCTCACACTAGAGCTGATGTTTCAGTACTGGAGGAGGGAGTATATGTGAGCATTTCTCAGCCATATCACCAAGTAAGCATGCTAGCGTCCAGAGAAGGTGTATTTGTGTCAAGAGGTCTTAGGTCTTCTCCACTAGTCGCAGTGGCCATCTGCTATATGGCCAAGAGAACTGCTGCTCCTCTGACCTGGGTGCACATGGCCTTAGGATCATCTAGAGTTCACCAGTGGTATGACAACAAAATGTCTGGGACAAGCTATTTCAAACTGTCTTGGTGATGCTGAACCCTCAGTAGCCCCTGCTCTCATTTGTTCGTCTCAAGGAATCTGTGGAGTATTTAAGTACGTTGATGATGACTTAAGTGTTGTTTAGCTGGCTGAGTGACAGTCCTTTAGCCTAAGGACGCCAGTACCACAAAAGGGACCCCAACAGTTATGTTAGAGAGTCAAGAGGTTCCCCCTTCACCATATTTGCTTATTGACGGGAAAACTGACAGGAGGAGGGCTCACAATAGCCAACAGAACTTATCATTGACACTGATGATGGTTGCAACCATTTTAAACACTTCCCCACCACACTAGTTCATGGAAGTCCCCTTAAATGACACAATTCTTTCCGTTATCCAATTCTTGTGCATCTATTTGTCTGTAGTGGTCTCTTTTGATGCCGGGATGGTTCAACAAACATATTCTACCACATCTGTTGAACATGGTTCAACAAATCAACAAACTTAACCCACCACTTAAATAGACTAAAGAGCAGAAACCACATGATCATCTCATTAGATGCAAAAAAAAAAATTGCCCTTTACAAAATTCACCATCCATTCATGATTCCCGGAAAGAATAGGGATACCAGGGAACATGCATCAAAATGATAAAGACAGTTTTCAGGAAGCCCACAGCCAATATTATTCTAAATAGTGAGAAATTCAAAGCCGTCTTCCTGGGAGTCCCCTTTGCCAAGCCCCCTCTTGGCTCCCTGAGGTTTGCTCCACCACAGCCTGCAGATCCCTGGAATTTCGTGAAGAATGCCACCTCCTACCCTCCTATGTAAGTTACTGGGGTGAGCCTGGGTCTCTTTAAGTGGAGATGTCTGTCTCAGTGTGGTGCAGGAATGAGTCAAAGGAATCTTATGATAGGCTATACTTTCTTTTAAATTTTGATCACTTTTTTCTATTATTGAAAATAGATTTTTATATAGCATATCCTGATTATGGTTTCCCTTCTTCTAACTTCTCCCAGCTCCTCCACACCTCCTTTTTCCTTTGGATGCATAATCTTTCTGTCTCTTGTTAGAAAACAAACAAGCATCTAAGAAATAAATGATAAAGTGCAGTAAGATAAAACAGAAACAACAAATTGGAATAGGACCAAACAAACAGAAGAAAAGGAGCCAAAGAAAAAGCGTGAGTAACACCTCTAGGTGCAGAGAAACACATGTTCACACACACGGGAACTCTAAGGACAGAGAAACACATGCTCACAAACATGGGAACTCCACAAAAACAAAACTGGAAACCCTTTTATGGCTCCATTTTAGGAGCAGTATGGAAACCTAACAGAGTAGAAGCTTCTTCATGTACATACCTATAAGGCAAGCTAAGTGAAATTACCAAATAACAGGAGAGACCATAACCAAATACAGACTCCTGTTCCAGAAATGGGTTCCATCTATTCTAGCTGTTGTCTAAGGGGGTCCCTAGGGAACTGTAAAACAACCCAGGCTGGTTTTTGCTCTCCACACACTGACAGTAGAGCCCAGTTGCTGAAGACAACACCAGCATAACTCACTGAACGTGGAGAAGTTGAACTGGTGCCTACACAGAGCCCTCACGCCGTCAGACTAGTGTTCCTGGGATGGAAGGTCCTCTGCATCCTCTCAAAGGATAAAAGTAGACACCAACCCCAGCTATGAACCACTCCACCTTACAATGGCAATCTGCCTGCAGGATATTTTGTTGCAGAAGTAACACAAAGCTTATGAAAGTGACGAACCAAGATCTGGTTTGATTTAAGACACACTCCATACGGTGAAACCCATAACCAGCACTGATTGGGTAGCCAAGAACCAGAGACTAGATAGCCCAGGGACTTAGGGTAAAGCCAAATAAAATAAAATAAAAGTAAAAGAAATTCCCATATATATGGAAATTTCTCTTTCCAAAGAAATATAAAAATGTCATCTAGCAAACCATTCCCAAATAATAAATTTACTGAAAGAATGATTTTGTCTGTTTGGCAAACAGTAACAGTCACAACAATAAAAAATGCGATGATTCAGGTCTCTAAATACCAGTGAAGCTGATGTCTTCACCCATTTTGAACTTTTAATTTCTCTTCCTATTCTGAAGAATATTATGCTCCTGTTCTTGGTGGTCTTGGGAAACGTCCCAGGATGGAGATGTGGAAGTTATCCAAAGCTCTGAGACAGGAAGAAGTGCCACCTCATTCTCCCTGTTCGGAGTTAGGAGGCATTTATAGATCCATGGGATTCCCTTCAGAAGCCACAGACACGGCCTTAGTCACTGATGCTCCATCAGCAAGATCAAACCACCAACGCAAGCAAGGTTGGGCCCCAGACAACATGACCAGTGTCAACCTGGTACAACTTGGGTGTCCTCTTTCCTTCCCAGGTGCTCCCAAGACCCAGTGGGAGGGAAGCTCCTCTCAGCACTCTTCACCAACAGAAAGGAGAACATCCCTCTCCAGTTTTCTGAAGACTGCCTCTACCTAAACATTTATACTCCTGCCGACCTGACAAAAAACACAAGGCTGCCGGTAAGCCCGTTCATCACTGGTCCTGACCTGTGGATTCCAGCATCGGTCTCTTCCATGCACTGGAAGGGGAATGGGGGAAGCTGCGGGCAGGAGTACTATAGACAAGAACTGAGTCGCAAGCCCAGTGACGTCAGACCTTGGTTGAGGTTGCCCTGCCTCTGAGATGCACACCTTAATCTTCCAAGTTCTCTCACACTAAAAGTAATGTGACCAGTAATAATGACTAGCCGGAATTATTCTGGTGAGAATTTGATCCCCACAGTAGGTATAGGCTAATTTTCATGAAACTCAATGTTGAATGTAAGAGAAAAATGAGCGATCCAGGTGATCAACCTTTTAAAATTTGAATAGATTTGATTCAATGTATTCAGCATAGTCCCAAACATATAGGGGTCTTCAGTAGATACTGCTAGTGTGCAAATAAATTTCTTTTATTTTTAAGAATTTGCAATTTGTCAAATATGACTATTAAGAAATTATTCATAATGACAGGCAGACTAACACAAATGTTATATTAGGAAAAAAACCCACAATTTTCTCGTTAGATTTGAAGTTTTCATAGAAAGTTTCTTTAATTGGGTTATAAAATAACATCCATTTTAATATGCACAAATGATTCCTAGAAGGACCATGAGAATGAGTTGTTTTGGAGTTTGCAAGACAAGAAGCCAGTGCAGTCTGAGAAGTACTTCAGGACCTGAGTTTGATTCCCAGAACCCTAGAGAAAGCAGGATCTGTAATCTCTGGGCAGGGAAAAGAAATGGGTGGTTCTCTAGAGCCCAGTGGTCATTAGCTCAGCAGAGGTACCAAGTCCTAGATCCTGCTGAAGGGACCCTGCCTCAAACAACATTGAGCAGGGTGCCTAAGACCGGACCTAAGGCTGACCACTGGCCTCCACATGTCCACATTTGAACATGGACATACACTCAAATGTGTACATTTGCACAGACCTATACCGCTGCTGGAGAATGCTCTGCCTCCTTCTTCTGAATGTTCCAAGGACTAGAGTGAGACCACAGTGATACCACCACAAGTTCAGCTCCAAAGGAGAAAACAGGGTTCCAGACCCTCAGTACTTTTAAGTCTTTCAGGCTTTTCTCAGGATTTTCTTTGTATGTAAACCCAAAAGTCCAGCCACACCAGCCTGTGAGCACATGGAAACTCTATTGCTCTTAGAAACCCACGAATTCATACATTCTCACGCTTTAAGATCCACAGTGACATCCCAAAGCAAACTCCAGTGCAAGGTTCATGCATCCTAAGTCCCCATGGATCATCTTTTGGTGTTTTCAGAAACTGATCATGTAGTTCCACTCAGGATAAATCCTCAGCCCCTACAAAGCCTTGGCAGTTTATTTCCCTTTCAAACAAGTCAAATACAAGAGACCAAGTAATGATGAATTCCTCAAGGATCCAAGGTAAACTGGAGCATCCATCCTATCAGGCCCTGTCTAGATATGTCTAGATATGTCCTGGAAACTCCATAGGGCTCTTTGCTAATCAGAAGACTTACAGTTGTGTAGCACCATTACCCATTCGCAGAGGTGCCACAGAAACGCCAAGTGCCACTCTTCCCCAGATCTCCTGAGGCTGGGGCTGTAGCTTATGTAGCGATGCATGTGTAGCTATTCTCTCCTTGTCCAGGTGATGGTGTGGATCCATGGAGGTGGAGTGGTGGATGGGGCCTCCACCTACGATGGACTGCCCCTCTCGGCTCATGAAAATGTGGTTGTAGTGACCATTCAGTACCGCCTGGGCATCTGGGGTTTGTTCAGGTGAGATACCCAACATTCTTTCTTACACATTAGTCCCTGGGTCCGTGTGCTTTCTGTTACTGCAGCAAACGGCACGGGATATGTGACTATGTAGATTCCCAACTTACTTACCTTTGAACTAGAGATGCTCAAAGCCCAAGATTGTGTGGTTTCATCAAACGAGTCATTGTTGGGAGACTCTGGTTGTGTCACTACATGTTATATAAATAAAAATAGAAGCTGATGGTGCAGACAGATGATATGGTGGGAGAAGTATCCCAAAGAAGGGAGTAATGTTGCTTTAAAAGATTAACTAGTTCTCTGGGGAGCAACCGGGTCACAGAGAACTGGTTTAATTCCTTTCCAGGGCAGTGTCTGCAGAGACCAAAAGAACTTTCCTCTGAGTCTCAGCTTTCACAGGTCCTTCACTGCCTGATAATGCCACAAGACAGACTAGGGCATGGAGCTGGGCCTTTGGTGGGCAAACCTTCTGCAAACCCTAATGAACAATACAATCTTTGCTCCAACCCTAGTCAAAGTCCCGTGTGTCTAGACTGATACCGTCATAACCATCTACTGTTATAGGTCTATTACTTTAATACTACAACTTTTCTGTACAGGGCTGAGCCTGCTCTGTAAGACACATTAAGTCCTGTCATTCCTCTGCACAATGGTTCTGTCTTACTCATAATGATACAGAAGTCTTTGCCAAAGCCACAGCACCCATCCCTCCTGCATCTCACACCAACATCTTTCACGCTTCTGTTCCTGCAGTCCTTGTAACCATGCTTCTCTTGCTGCAGCTCCCTCTTCCAATGCTTGCAAGACTCACTTGTTCATTTTATTCAGACCTCTGCTAACTGCCACTGACTAACGAGGTCTTTTCTGGCTACGCAATCTAAACTACCATGCTACCATTGTATTTTATGTCCCATCCTAACACCCCATTTCCTTTAGACCCAAATTTATTTTTCCACTAGCTTTTTCTATATTCATTTCTCCTCTTGGTCTATGTACTTCAGCAAGAGACAACTGTAGTTAGAGATTTTATCTGTTTGTGTTCAGATGAGCCCTAGCATTTAGACCCTGGTTGTGTGCATGTTGGGAGGTTCCTGAGTACATAGTACCTGGAGGTTGACTGTAGGGACCACAAAGACCATCATTGTAGCGATGAGTGGATAAACGAGTGCTCCTCTTGGTAATGTGTAGCCCAGCCTTAGTTCAGAGAACAGCCATGGCATCTCTGTTCCAACTCACCATTGTCTTACAGCACAGGCGATGAACACAGCCGGGGAACTGGGGTCACTTGGACCAGATAGCTGCACTGCACTGGGTCCAGGACAACATTGCCAACTTTGGAGGAGATCCAAGCTCTGTGACCATCTTTGGAGAGTCAGCAGGAGGTTTCAGTGTCTCTGTTCTTGTAAGTGTTTCTAACTCCACAGAGCACCAGATAATCCAGGTGAATGGCTGGGTTAAAAAAGAGCACCTGACAGGGGAACCCACAGAGACAGCTCACCTGAGCGCATCGGAGTTCATGTACTCTGGATCAGGACTTAGGGAGCCTGTATGGGATTGACCTAGGCCCTCTGCATGTGTGTGACAGTTGTGTAGCTTGGTCTATTTTTAAGGCTCTTAAAAGTGGGATTAAACCTGTTCCTGATGCTCAGCTGGCTTCTGTGAACCTGTTCCCCATACTGGATTACCTCACCTTTCTTTGGTGCAGGGGAAAGGGCATCAAGTGCTCATCAACCTTACGTGCCATGCTTTGTTCAAGCCCATGGGAGGCCTGCTCCTTTCATAATGAAGACAGGAGGAGTGGATGGGGAGGGGGTAGATGGGAATGGAGAGGGGAGGGGAGGAGAGGAGGGAGGGAAAACTGTGGTTGGTATGCAAAATAAACAAAGAAAAAATAATTTAAAAAAGAGCACGTGAACAGAGTCCTAAAGATGAGTGAGTTACTGACTTCCCCTGTGAGCATAAACTCTCTTCCTTCCAGGTGTTGTCTCCCCTGGCCAAGAACCTCTTCCACAGGGCCATTTCCCAGAGCAGTGTGGCCCTTAATCCTTGCCTGTATGGGAGAGATGCCAGGCCCCTAGCAAAGGTATGTTTCACCTTGGACCGCTCCTGTGCCCCTTCCTCTGCTCACCAGGAACCCCAAGTGTCTTTCTTGCTGTAGGATTCAGCTGAGGTGTTCCAGGGGTCCCTGAAGGAGAATGGCTATGCAGTAAAGGCTACTGATTTACGGGCACACTACACTTCATGTGTAACCTCCTGCCATTCTGCCCACATTTCAGTGTCTCTAAGACGCCATCATCTCCTGCGCATACCATCTGCGCATCACCCTTGTTTGTGAGGGGAGAAGAGAAAGAAAGACACGGAAAGAATGCATGACTTATCTAAGACAACAGTGTGTCAGAGGCGGGATCTGAAACCAGATAGTGAAAACAGTTTCTGTAGCCACACTTGACTTTGAGAACATTAAGTTCTTCTTGTGTTTCTGGGGAGAGAAATTAGATCCATTTGATCAGGCACCAGAGGCATAGAGATTGTATAATAAGACCCAGTTAGTGTTCTACTCAGAAACAGGAGTTACACTCCGGGACTCAGTTTCTGGATTTGCTGGTCTAGAATTCTGTCATCAGTCATCTGTTGATTTAGAAATTAGGAAATGGTAGAATCAATCTACTCCCTGCATCGAGGAAGGGAAAGGATATACTCTTGGTCCCTAATCTCTTACAGAAAGTGGCTGCTGTTGCTGGCTGTGAAACCACCACCTCAGCCGTCATGGTTCACTGCCTGCGCCAGAAGACAGAGGATGAGCTCTTGGAGGTCGCTCAGAAAATGGTGGGTGTGTCCATTCTAGAAGCCCCACCCTGTATACCTGACCCAAGGTTTCATGTGTTCAGCTATGTTCTGGCTTCATATTTCCTTAAACAGTTTCCTGTCTCTCAGAACTGTCAACCTTCCATCTAAGTTGAGAAATTTTTAATTTCTTTCTTGTTATGAAATATTTCAAATATCAGAAAGCCAATAATAACATGATGAGAAATTACATGACAGACCCCCACACACACACACTTTATCAAAACATAGTATTTTGAGAAATGGCATACTGTGTAAGGAGCTCGGCAGTGAGGAAGCCCAGGCTCAAAGAGCCTGGAGCTGTGTTCTGTGAGGGGTGCAGTTTTCAATAAAACCAGTGAGAAGTCAGGGTTCTGGAAGGTGGCAATAGTCAAATGATGAGTCTGCCCATGGGGACTGTCTTGAGCTAAGAGCACATTTTCACTAGAGAATAACTGACTCCTTGCACTAAGTGCGGTCTTCAAGTCTCCCACACGTAAGAAAGGGAAGTTTGGAAGCACCTATTACCTGGTGATCCTTATTCTTAGCCGCGATTGTCAATGGTAGTAGATACCTATTACCTGGTGATCCTTATTCTTAGCCGCGATTGTCAATGGTAGTAGATACCTATTACCTGGTGATCCTTATTCTTAGCCGCGATTGTCAATGGTAGTAGATAGAGCGTGAAAATTTGCTACAGTTAAACAGAAAGCACCATACTCATTTGTTTGTGTGTGGATTTTAAACTTAGAAAACCCTGCAATAATTAGATTTAGGATCTTTCTGTGTAAAGTGTTAGGCCTGAAATAGTTGTAAATTGAGAATTTGAGTTGAGTAATATTTTAATATTATCATTTTCAGTTTTTTAAGACATAAAATGCTCCCTATTCCCACATATAACTATCAACCTGAGTTTTGGGGATGAGACATACAGCAGAAGACATTTCAGGAAAGTGTCACAATTTATGCCAGTTGGTGTAGAAAACAAACACACAGCTACTGGTAGCATAGTTTTCTAGATTTCAAAGATACTCAATTAAAGTACTAGGATTGCCATCAGACGACCTACCAAATTATCTCTGAACTATCAATTCATCTTCATAACCAAATCCTGTTCATCACCTTTTTCATCAGTCTAGTAGAGATGCATCTAAAACTTTGAATTAATCCTTTTCCAGTCTAATTAATCATTATCCAGGAATTATTCAGTCAATCTCAACCAACATACATTTGTCAGACCTCCAAAACAATAGTTTGTTAAATATCTACCTCTTACTTTTCATCTGCATTTTTAATAAATTCACATAAATAAACAGTACTTGTATTGACCAGCTACACCTATACATCCACGTGATGTCTGTGTGTCCGTCCATTTATGATCCATACAGAGGGGAGCTAAAAGGGAAACCATGAGAACATACACTGAATGATTTCCTGATCACAGCCGAGAAAAGGCCAGGATGCAATGTGTTTCAGTGTGAGTGCAGGATTTGGGGTTTTCTCATCTCAGATGAGAACAATCTTCAAGATACCTTGAACAGAAAAAGAAGTGTGTTATACAGAATTTTCAGATAATCAAAATATCCTGGAACAAATAGCTTAGGATGTGGCTAGACCTAGACACTTTGTTGGGAATGTGTCTATCTCCAGTCCTTCCCATGCTTATTTGAAGAATGGTGTGGGAGTCTTCTCTCTAAACCAGTTTGCTTTCTTACCAGGTTAAAGACCTTAGAATTCTAGACTAACACTCTACATGCGTGGGAGGCAACTACACTAAACAGCAGTAATGTTAAGGGTATACTCAGCTTCCCAGGCAGAGTTTGACCAAGATCTCTGACTTGCATGAAGCAGACTGTAGAGAGGGAAGAAGTTAGGAGCAGAAAAACCAACTGGGAAGCTCCATCACTGCATTAATCCAGGCAGGACACCTGCTGGACACTGTGCTCCTGGTCACATGCAGTTGTCTGCACTCCTGGAGAAGGAGGAAGGAAGACAAAAGGCAACAATGCGGTGGAGGGAAAATGTGGTTCTGTTGCCCATCCCGGCTGTATACTCTGGATACTGTGCACCCCTACCACCAACTTGACTTAATAACTATACTCTCCACAGGAGCCAACAGGGTGTTCTGCTGGAGAGAGCAGATGACGGTGAGAGATGAAAAAATAGAGATCACAGTCAGAGGCCCCAGACATCCTCTCCATGCCCTGGAGACCCTGAATGGGCCCCACACCCTGTCTCTTCACTGCTGCTGCCCCTTATCCATCCTGCTGCACCTTATGCCCAGACCCTGAGGACACAGCATAGGGTCCTCTAATTCTGGTCCCACCAAGGAATAATCAGGAGAAAGAACCTAATATTTTAGGCTGAAACTCAAAGGATCTGCTTCTGTCTAAGGGAAGTTCCTCACCCACCTTCTCTGATGTTTTCTCCACAGAAGTTTGGTTCTCTTGATTTTGTTGGAGACCCCAGAGAGGTAAGGACCTTTGCTTTCTGTATGTGAGTGTTGAATCTTATGAATTAAATCCCATGGAAAGGACGCTCCTTTGTAGAACTCTACTGTTCCTTATGTGTTTTCTGCTCAGACCCAGTGAGGGAAAGTCACTAGCTTGGGTAATACAGCCATAGCAACCAGGGACAGGGTAGCTGATTCCTGATTCAGTGCTTGTCCTCAGCAACTGTGTCCTCTAGAGTCACCTATCCCCCTCCAGTGCACATTTCCTGCTTCTAAAATGACACTGTTGGGGAAGGATGAACCAGACTTTTCAAATGGCTGAGATGACTCGCTAAGAGTCCAGGAGCCCTCACCTGAGGAGCACAGTTCTCCAGGTTCTCAAGGGATGACAAAGGGTAGATGTATGAGAGGGGCCTGACTGAGATCTTGGTAATGAGGATATTGCCCTGCTCCAGCATCCAGAACACATGAGTGGGGCCTCTCCTCCTGTCCTTCTCCCTCCTAGCTCTGACCAGGACCTGGTGATGTCAGGTATGTAGCATCTCCAGTCTTGTCCCTTCTGTTCCCTCCTGTGGAGTCCCTGTTCTTACTATGTGGAAGGAAGGGTTTAGGAGCTGGGGCATGAAACAGACAAGATTTCCTACTTTCTTAGAAACTGCTCTTCTGGTGGGGCATAGTATCAGGAAAATAAATTGGTAAATCATGTTGTGTTTCTGGCAGTGGCAGAGGAGAGAGAGCTGCTGAGTGGTTTGTGTGAACAGCAGATTTAAGTTATGGCTTGAAGAGCCAAGTTATGCTAGAGGGAAATGAAGTCAGCTAACTAAAACCTAGAAACACTTCCCTGTTGCTGAAGAGGCCGGTTACAGGAGGACAATGTGTTTGAAGTAGAAACAGCCAGGACAGAAACAGGCTTGAGTCTGGGGAGCTGGAGAGGTTAAGATGGGGTTAGCTATTGAAAGACAAGGGCAGTGACTCAGGATGAGAGATGGCTATCCAGAAGGGTCTGAAAGGAGCAGCGAAACGTGTTGAGTTTGCAAACATCCCTTTGACGTGAAAATAGCTTATAGAGAAGGCGCAGGGGCCATGCAGAGACCACTGCGTGACCACAGCATAGGCAAGGCATTCTGGTGCAATGTGTCGGGTCATGGCAGGGTGGAAGGAACAACCAGTAGGTGTGGCATCAGGAGCCTGAAGCTGAGCATTCTTACTTTGACCTTCAAGTATGAAGTAGACAGTGTAAACTAGAAGTGATGAACTGTTAAGCTCTCCTGTGGTTGACATTCTCCCTATAGCAAGTCTATACCTTTTAAAGCTCCCACAAAAGTGTCAACAACTGGGGTCAAAGTGTTCAAATGGGGCCACTTAAGCTACACACATACAACTGTATAAAATTTATTAATTATAATATATTTATAATTTCAAATTATGTACAATTTTATATACATATGTAAAATTGCATATGATCTGTTACACACATACATATATATCTTACTTTGCTCAAGATAATTCCCACAATACCCATTCCCTGCCAGTATTCTTTCCGGCTCCCCTGGCACAGTTCTGTTTTTAACAACTCATACATGTTGACCCATTTAGGACCCTGACTACCTGTGGCGCAGCCACATGAGTCCGTGTGCTGGCTAAGCGCTGAGATGGGCAGAGGGTGGAGTCTGGGGGTGGCTGGGGAAGGGTAATCACAGATGTTGCATTGTTCTCTTCCCTAGAGCTACTTTTTGCTTCCCACCGTGATTGATGGAGTGGTGCTGCCAAAGGCACCAGAAGAGATCCTGGCTGAGAAGAGCTTCAACACTGTGCCCTACATGGTGGGCATCACCAAGAAAGAGTTTGGCTGGAGCATGCCTATGGTGAGAACATATAGGACTCTTAGTGGTACACATAGAGCCTCAGTCCACACAACCCACATCTTTGATCCTACATGCTCTCTCTGGTCACAGTCTCCAACCAGACCTGAGAAACTGTCACCACTGTCATACTTCCATGGGAAGATTCCCCAGCATGGCCCAACTGCCCTCTGGGAAGTACAGCCTTGGAAAACCCTCTCCCTAGACGCTGTCCTTCCCTACAGAATCTAAAATTCCCAGGCTGGGAGGGTCCGTGGAGAGGACAGTGGTGCAGATGGAGTGATAAGGGGCATCTAAGGAGCAGTAATTGGAGTTCTGCGTGTCCACCTGCAAAAGAGGTGCACAGGTCATCAGTGAAATTCAGCCATATGGTTGACTCGACCCTGGCTTCCATAGACACCTGAGCTGTAGGTCAGGGCTTGTGTCCTCCCTGTACTTCTAACACTGTCCTAACCTAAATACCACTCATTCTCTGAATGTACTATTATGTAATATATTATGTAATATAGTTTGTATTATATAGACTATATATACTATAGATTTCTATCTATAATATCTAATATATGCAAGTATGTGCTATGTGCACTCTCTTGTACTGCATATATTTCTAGATATAATCTCAATTTTTTCATAGGTTATTTCTTCAAACATGAAATTTCACACCTAACAAGGCCTAGTAAAGGAACTTCCTACTGTATTGGTTTGGATATTCGACCTTTTTGTTTCTTCCTGTTAATTCCACACGATTCACAAATATTAATCATTGTGTTTAACAGATGATAGGCTTTCCACTTTCCGAAGACAAACTGGACGAGAAGAGGATCGCTTCCCTTCTTTGGCAGTCTTACCCGATCCTTGTAAGTGAACTGTTGGACTCAGCTGAGAAGCAAAAAAGTGGGGGTGCTTGCGTCCAAACACACACTAACTCCGTGGCTAAAAGTACTCATATCTGTGTTTCAGCCCCCATTTTCTACTCTGCATACTTTAGTATAATGCAAAAAAACTCATTTGTTGCTTGTTGTTTAAAAATTCCAGTATTTCCAGGATATATTGGTGAGTAAAAGATTCCTTTGGAAAGCTGGCAAGGGATGGAGGCTATATTCAGCAAAACCCAGTTATCTAGGGCTTAGAGACCCAAGACTTCTGTAGGTAATTATTGGGAGGCAAAGCAGACAGGTGGGCACCACAATATTTACCAACTTTGAGTGCTTTGTCCTTCTGAAACATGGGCCCCTACTATCTGTAGGTTCCTGAATGGTCCCAGCTCTGATAAAGAAAAGGTTATGACCAGCAAGTCTCATGAGCCATGTCTTTCTCATTCCCTTTCTCAGAAATGCTTTTCTGATCACTTTCTGGTCCCTTTAGAACATCTCTGAGAGTCTGATTCCAGCTGTCATTGAGAAGTATATATCAGGGACAGACAACCCAATGAGAAAGAAAGACCTTCTCCAGGACTTAATGGGAGATGTGATGTTTGGTGCCCCATCTGTGATTGTGTCCCGTGGCCACAGAGGTGAGTCTCAGTCTCATGTGTTGCATGGGAGATGGATACAGGCTCACCATCTAGGCCTCCAACTCACCCACCTCTTGAAAGAGTCAGATATGAAATATGCTGAGGATCAGGCCTTAAACGCTGATTCCCTATGTCCTGCAATCTTTAGTTTTACTTCTGCCAGGAGGAGCCTATGAGAAAGTTGGTCACAAGCAGTTTAGTCTAGGAGATAGTCCCACAGAACACTGTAGAGAGGCGAGGGGATACTTAGAAAGGAGAGTGGCCAACCTAATGAGCTGCCTAGCATGTGACCACCTTAGATACATGCAGCTTAGTGTTTTTCTCAGGACTTTTCTCTCTCAGCAGCTAAAGAGCCGTATGTATTCTTCTCTTATTGGGTAAGAGATATCCCACAGGGATTGTTAGATCTATGCTGCCTTTATTTGCCGCAAACATGAGCACCGTTGTTTCTAGTGGCCAGAAAATGGCCCAGGCAATTCCTGTTGATGTTTCATGTGCATATCAGGCTGCCCAGAAATAGGCAATTAGTAAGAAGGTGTAATTGTTACTTTTCACTACATAACAAAAAAAATATGACATATCAAAACTCAATGGGAGGAGGCTTTACTAAAGTTCGGAGCCTCAGAATGTTTAGCCTGTGATGTTGGGAGAGTTGGATCAGCTCGCGCGTCATGGGGGCATGTGAGTATGAAGCTGTGTGGAACAGCTACAGGCACAGTCCCGGGTCATTATTGAGTACGGCCCCAGTGACCTACTTCCTACCAACAGGCCACGCCTTCCCAGCCAATAGTGTGTTAGAGATTGAGTGCAACACTAGATAACAACATTAGCCATAGTGACCTAATTGTCTCCGGAAACACTCCCACAAACACAAAAGTGTGATCTGCAAGTTTTCTAAGTGTTTCTTAATTTAACTAAGATCCTAGAACCAACTATCAAAGGTACCAATTACATCTGTCCAAACTGCTCCTTCTGCGAGGCTAAGATGATTTCCCAGCATTCCTTTCTGAAGTTGCAGTTACCAGTGAGAAACTGCAGGGATGAAGAAAGAATGGAGACTAGAACACAATGACGTATTTCGAAAGAGAGAAAGTTTCTATCATTTCTTAAATTGCAAATTGATAAATTTCACCTGCCAACTATGGTGCACACATTTTCTGCTTGATTAAGCCATGCCTAATAAATATATCAGCTGATTAGCACACACATTTCTTCAAGTACTTAACATTTTCTACAGTGAGAAGACTTGAAAATTTCTCTCAGCTATTTTTAAATTTATGATTTCATCATTCGTATATATGACGCTGTGGGTTGGGAAACTAATAAGACAAAGATTTCCCTCCTGCCTGATATTTTTATTCCTCTTTTTCTTCATCTTCCCCATTCACTGACCTCCAACCTCTTTACCGCAAGTTTCTTCAGTATGTTTACTAGTAAATCTAGATTCTCCAATGAGCAGCAACACACGTAATTTATCTTTCTACGTTCAGCTATTTAACATGGCATGATGCTCACTGACTCACCCCACACTGTACAAGGAACAGTTTCCTTCCTAAGGTTAAAGGGCACTCCCTTGTAGTGCTATTGAATAGACACATGTCACATAGTAGGATCACAAAGAGCTTTCTCTTCCAACGGTTGCCTCTGCATCCTGCTATTGGTTTTTTTCTGTGAAGAACTGTTTGATTTACAATTCATGGTGTTGGTGTTCTGTCTAAGCAACTGTTTTCTGTGGTCAGAATTACTGGTTTTCCTTCATGATATCTACTTATGATTGGGGTTTCTGAACTTACATTTGTCTTCTCTCCATTTTGGTTTCATGAATGTAGAAATCTGATTTTCTCAACCAAATTGAGTGAAGAGACGGCTTTATCTTATTTTATATTCCTGATGTCTTTATAAAACAGCAGCCAGTACCTGCCTGTGTTGGGGTCTTTGTTATATCCCATTGTTCAATGAATGTATGCACACGGGTAAAGCAACTACCATGCAAACTACACACTGTTTAGTAACTGTGGATACAGAACAGAGTTAAAGTCAGGTCTTGTCATAGCTCCAGCTTTGTTCTGATTTCTCACAATCATCTTGCTGACAAATTTTTTAGGTAATTTTTCTTTCTATAAGGACAAATGGCATTGGGACTTGAGGACATATTTAATTAAATCAATAGATCACTGTGAGTACAATAGATATTTTTAAATTGATCCTTTCACTCCACGATCAGGAGATGTCTTTGTCTTTATTTGTGTGTCATTTTCTTTAACCTATTAACTAGTTTCCGGAATTCAGTGGTAGTACCACCTGGATTAAATTTAGCTTTACATTTCTACTGCCATCATTGGGCAGGTTTCTCAAGGCATCTGTGGAGTGTTCCAGATGTCTGTTGCTGGCACACAGGAGTCCAGCTGGCTGACTGACAATCCTTCAGGTCAGGGAAGCCAGAGTATTAAGAGAGCATTAAGTCCACAACAGCTAAGAATGGGTAAAATCGTCCCACCAATCCCCATCTTTGCAATTTGAAACTTAACCTCAGAGAAAATGCGTACAAAGGAGCTAAACAGAATGTGCCTTCAGCAGGGGCAGCGATTTTAAAGATTTAACTATTTGTCACTTGCCCAGTCGTCCAGGGAATACTGGGTCCCCTTACCTGCCTCTGTTCCTTCTCGGGTCTCCTATTCTTGTGCATATACTTGTTCATAGTAATTTCTTATGACAGGCTCTGTTGCTGTGGTCTCTGTTATAGTGTTTCTTCTTTCGTTTCTGGTTGTGAGTCTTTAAATAGATTTAAATTGATAAAAATTCTTTTGTGGCTAGTAGGTTTATCAATTTAGGGTATTTTTACTTTCGTTCTTTCTGAAAAAAAAACCTCAGTGATGTTCACCTTTCTTATTTTTTAAATTCTTAAACTTCTGACTTTATCTTTACAATTTCTTTCCTTCTTTGAGTTTTCTGAGAACTTTGGTATGTAATCTTAGGTTGTTGGAAACTTTTGCTCTCTTAATGCAGGTGTTTATTGCTATAAGCTTCCCTTATAGTTGCCCTCACTTTAACACGAAAGTGTTGGCAGGCTGCACTGTTTTCCTAGTTAAATTGTCTGCTCCATACATGTATACAATGTATTCTGATCTCTCTGCCACCTTTATTTCCTTCTGCCTCCTGCCACTCCCCCTCAGCTATATCCATTTCTTTTTTGTTTTGCTTTGTGAGCCACTGAGTATAACGGGAGCCACCTGTGTGACCATGGGTATGGAACTACCCAGTGGAGCCTGGTGGACACACCTGAGGGTAAACATCAGATGGTAATGGCTCTCTCTCGTCAGGAATCCATCAGTAGTCAGTGGTCCACCAGGGAGGAGTAAAGGCCTCATGAAACTCTTTCCTTCCAGGATCAGGTATCCTCTGGAGTCCTAGGGCAGGCAAGTGCAGCTGCCGTGTGACTGTGAGTTCACAATTACAATGGTTGTGTCATGCCCAGAAGACAGGATTTCACAGCCATTCTCCCCGTATCCGGGCTCTTGAGTTCTTTCTGTCACCTCTTATACTGTGTCCCCGAACCATAGAGGAAAAGGTACTTTATTCCCATTTGTTCCAATGTATCATTGATTTAATTTCTTCTTTGGGATATCTGAGCTTGGGAGCATGGTTCTTATTCCTTAAATTCGAATTTTTCAAAATTATTCTTGTAGTTGATTTTTACATTTATTTTTAGTGTGTAAGAGTAAGTACTTGGTACAATTTTAGTCTTCTCAAAATAAGTGACTTTTCTTGTTCCTTTTTTGTGCGACACAAGCAGTCTATGCTGGAGGATGTTCTGTGGGTGTTTGGGAAGAATTGCATTCTGTCTGCATTGGATACAATTGTCTTGTCATAGTCTGCTTCTGTCATTGTGATTCTAATACCAGGACCAAAAGCCCTTGGGAGGTGATTTCGTTTTACATTTCCACATCATAGTTCTTTTGGGGGGCGGGTATTTACAGACAGGATTTCCCCATAGCTTTGCTGCCTGTCCTGGAACTCACTGTGTAGACCAGGCTGCCCTCAAACTCGTGGAGATCCACCTGTCTCTGCCTCACAAGTGCTGAGATTAAAGGCGTGCACCACCAGCACCTGAGTCTTAGTTCATTATTCAAAGAAATCAGGGCAAAAACGCAAGCAGAAACCTGGAGGCAAAAACTGAAGCAGAGACCATAGTGGGGTACTGCTTGCTTTCAATAGCTTGTTTACTTTTCTTATACAGCTCAGGATCACCAGCCAAAGTGACTATGGTTTGTGTTAAGTTGACAAACTCTTAGCTGCACAAGTCTGTATATTTCTTCTTAGTCTCATTGTCCCGATATGTTAGCAAGTCCACTGTTGTTTAGGAGTTTTCTTCCTGAACGATCTGTCCATTATTGTAAATGTGTGTATTGAAGATCCCTTATTGTTGTGGCATCTCCCTCTGTTTCTATTGCAAGGCTGATCCCAGTGAACACACCATCTGGACTACTAGTGTTCTGCTAATGCATTGAGTCTTTTTATTGTAACACGTGACTTTAATAAGGAGCTTTAATACAATTTCCATAAATGGAAGGGGTATATTAATTACAATAAATTAGAGGTTGGCATGGAAAATGTGTTGCAGTTTCTATAACCAAAATCCTGGTATAAACAAATAAAATCATAATGTAAAAATTAATGTCTTGTTCACAAAAGGGCATATCAAAAAATAATTCATTCAGTATAGGAATTGAATCAGTGATAGTCATTTATAATAGTAAAACTAGAGTGTGCCCACCCACCTTGTCTGTCACTGTGACCGCCAGTTAGGTAACAAGGGACATCATCAATGTAGTCAGCTCCATGGATTCAGAGAAAGACTGCTGCTGACATTCAGCTCTTTAGTTGGAGTTTGTGTTATGCTTATACCTCTTAGGCTTTTTGTTTTCTTTCTTTTTTTTCTTTTAGATTTTTTAATTCATTTTACATCCCAGCCACAGTTTCCCCCCTCTCCCCTCTTCCCACTGCCCTCCACATCTCCCTCAACCAACTCCCATCCAATCCTCCTAAAGGGTAAGACCTCCTGTGGGGAGTCAACCAAATCTGACACATCAAGCTGAGGCAGGAGCAAGCCCCTCCCTCCTGCATCAAGGCTGGGCAAGGCATCCATCCCACTATAGGGAAGGGATTCCAAAAAGCCACCTCCTGCACCAGGGATAGACCCTGGACCTTCTGCCAGGGGCTCTCAAACAGACCGAATTACACAAGTGTCACCCACATGCAGAGGCATAGTTAGCTCCCTTGCTGGCTCCCCAAGCTGTGAGTCTAGAGACCTCCAAGAGTGCCCATGAGCTCCAGTCAACTGTCTCTGTGGATTTTTCTTGGTTTCTGTTATAGATAGGGGGTCAGTCTCCCTGGAGTCAACCTGGTCTGAAGGCTGAGTGACAGAGTCCTGTGCACATGGATGAGACCCTAGGGACAGCTGTTCTCTCTCTGTATATGCGCTCATCTCCAGGGGCACAAAGCACTAAAACTCTGACCCAGCACACCAGGAGGCCACCCAAGGGATACTCAGAAAGACGCTGTTGGTGGGAAGGGGACCAACAGTGAAAGGAGACCAACCCAAAGTTCCTGAAGTTTTCTAAATTCTCTGGACACAGACTGACGTACAAAGATCAGCATATTCCCTGAGAGAAACCTGGGAACAAGCTCAGTTGTGGAGTTAATAGAGAAAATCATAAACCACTCCAGAAGGGAATGTAAGGACATGTCAGAAGTTGCAAAGACCTCCAATGCTCACAGATAGAAAGGATTTATATTGTTTTCATGGCCACCCAATACAGAAAGAACAGTGAAGATTCAGCATACTCTCTCAAAACATCCATATGACATTATTCATGAATCTACAGAGAGAAATTCTGAAATTCATACAGAAACAGAAGAGATGCTGAATGGACAAAGTAGCATTGGGTGGAAACAAGAATGTTAGAGACATGGCAAAGCCTGATTTTAAAACTCACCAGAGTCTTAGTAACCAAATGAGCATGACACTGATATTACATTAGATGCTAGACCCATGGAATAAAATGGGAGGATCCTGAAGCAAATCCATGCAGTTAGAGACCATCAATTCTTTTTATTTATTTTTTTAAACAATCTTTTTAAATTTTGCATTCCAATCCCAGCTGCCTCTCTGACCCCTTCCTCAATTCTTCTCATCTTCCCCTACCCCAACCCCATCCATTCCTCAGAGAGGGTGAGGCCTTTCATGGGGGTCAACAAAGTCTATCATATCACTTGAGGCAGAACCAGGTCCCTTCCCCCTGTATCTAGGCTGAACATAGGTAATGGGTTCCAAAACGCATGTTCATGCACTAGGGATAAATATTGGTTCCAAGGCCAATGGCCCCATAAACTGCCCAAACCACATAACTGTCACTCACATTCAGAGGGCCTAGTCCATTCCTATGCAGTTTCCCTAAAAGAAGACAATCGATTTTTGACAAAGCACAAAAATAAATAAAAAATAAATAAAAAAATTAAAAAAATTTTTCAAGTGGTGCTGGGATAATGACTATCTACATTAAGAAAGTAGAAACGAGTTACCTGTTTCTGTCCTGAACAAAACTCAACTTAAAAGGAAACATAGTGCTGGTGAAATGTATAAAACAATACAATTATTTCTTAAGTAAGACTCAAGAAATAAAAGCTAGAATTGGCACCCAAGCTTGTACCAAATAGAAAAGCTGTGTCAAAGAACATGTACAATCAGAGGATAAGGAAACAACTCCCACACCTAAGGCTCAGGAAGCATCAGGAGGAGGAGGCAAAAAGACTGTCAGAGTCAGAGGACCAGGAATTACACCCATGATGCCTCAAGAATATGGCTGCTAAAATAAGGCCTGAACAATGATACTAGCAAGAGATGTGCTAACTTGGAAGGGAGGAACTTTCATGGGGTTCCACCCCAGACAAAGAAATACAGGCAACTGATGACTGCTCAAAGAGAGAGACTCAGCCTTTCCCAGGGATGAACCCCTAAGTGCTTATCCAAAGAAAGTAGTCAGCCTCGAATCGTATACACAAAAGGCACACTAAATAAACGTGTGTGTGTGTGTGTGTGTGTGTGTGTGTGTGTGAGTGAGAGAGAGAGAGAGAGAGAGAGAGAGAGAGAGAATGAGAATGATTCAAAAAAAGGAATTCACCAATATGAAAAGGATTTGGGGAGCGAAGAGAGGTTTCAGGGGAGGGGATATGGTAGGGTTTGAAGGATGAAAGGAAAGAGGCAGGTGATGTAATTATATTTTAATTTAAAATTTTTAACTAAAAAAACTTAAGAAAGATCATGAACAGAAGGGTAGAAAATGATTGCCGGTCATTCATCTGAAGGAAGACAAATAAACTTGTGACAGCTGATATTGCTTATCAACTTGTTTAGCTTGAGAAGACATCAGATGAGCAAAGCGCATTTCTGGCTGTGTAGGCACAGGAGATGACTCTCCCTAAATGTGGTTGGGATCATCCTGTAGGCTGGTGCCCAGGTGGAGTAAATGGGAGAAGAAAGGGCCTGCCTGCATAGGCATCCCCTGGGGTCCTGACCACCATAGTGCTTGCTGCTTAGCAGGGCTATGCCCTCCCCACATGATGGGCTGAGAAGGCCATACTCATCAAAATAAAAGCTTTTACTCCTAGTATCTTTATTTTATGTATTTGTCATGGTGACAGAATGTCTGGTTAAAAGCATTCAAATAGCTGATAGGACTATTGCATAAGGTCTACAAGGACTTTCAACAGTTGGAGATATGGAGAAGAGGCTGTTGTAAGCAGAACCAGAAGACAGAAAAGAGTGTAGAGCCTTAGGCTTTATGTGGCAATGAGACTCTACTGGGAACTAAGCTGCCAGGCCTCTAGTAGAGGATGATAAGAATCTGGCCCATGAAAAGTGTAAACTTACTTAAAGCATTACGAGATATTTGGTGTTTTTTGTTTGTTTGTTAGGTTGGTTTTTGGTAATATGGTAGGCCAGTTCTAGAGTATGAACTCTGTAAATAATGCCATATTTTAGTGTAAACACATTGGAAATGTCTAGGAGAGGCTATTGGACAGCGGGCAGTAAGGAACTTGTCTACACTGTTCACAGCCTGTGACTTGTTTGCGACTGAGCTTAAAAGGGGTTTAATAAAGTTGGTGGTGGAAACTTCCAAAGGAATGGTTTTCAGGCCTGGCTTGGTTATTGGTAGATGCTGGTAATTAGGTCTGCAGTGAACTCAGCATCAAACAGCAATAATAAGTGCTGGGAGCCAGTAAGTGCAGCCGCCATCTTGGTGCCTGGCTCCTGCAGGGCTGGAGTAAACAACTCCATATGAGGTCTCCTGCAGGGCTGGAGTAAACAACTCCATAAGGTCATAGCCAGTACCACCATCTCGGGCATGCTCAGTGTCCTCAGTGTGCCAGACCTATCAGGGAGCTTGGAGCGGTTGCTGAGACACTTTGACCAATAGGGGGCCTGCACGTGCCCCTGGTCCCTATATAAGCAGCTGCAGCTCAGAGCTTGGGGCCCCTCGCTTCCTGCTCTCCCTTCAACCAAGAGGCCCCGGTAAAGCGTGATTTGGGAAGAATCCTTGTCTGGTGGCTGTTCTTTCCTGCTTGTCAGGGAGTTCGCCGCAAATAAGACATGCAGTTTACTGGCAAATGCCCATTTGAATTTGGGGACAAAGAAATTGTGGTGGAGGCCCAGATTACAGATTTTTAAAATAAGGCATACATTTTCATCTGGAAAAGAAAAATATCTCAAGGCAATCATAGGAATTATTTATTTCCTACTCAATGCCCATAAGAATGTAAAAATTTGTTTTGAGAAGAGAATTCTCCATGGTGTCCTAATCACACAAGCCACAAGAGAGTTTCCCTGCATTCTAACACCTAGGCCCTCAGGGGCTCCTACAACTGCCTTCTCAGAACCTGCCTGCTCCACCATTGGGGTTAGACTTTGCCATTATCCGTGATGCTGCTTCTGCAAGCACACAGAATGCAAATTGCTGGTTCGTGGAAGCCTTGACATGCATTTAAAGGAAAAGCAGACACTGTGTGCTAAGATCTGAATAACCATCAGCAGTCTATATGAAGGCCAGAGATGAAGCTATGAGGGTGAAGCCAGAGGTGGGACAGAGAACCTAGGAGATGGTCAGAAAGGAAAGGAATATTTCACCAAAACAGAGCACAGCTACAGACAGTAAGCAGGGCTAGTTCAAACATGTTAAAAAATACTATGTGCATCACAACTGCCAGGCCCATAGAGTAGATTCTGTCCTTCTGGTGCAATATGCCATGGGTGTAGGCATGAGTATAAAGGGCCTGATGATTGCCCTGCTATCTTTCAGTCTTCTTTTATCCCCATTACTGCCTTATGGGACCCAAATCTACCATCTTGGAATGGCAGTATATATTTTATTACACTGTCTTACAAGAGTGTAAATTATTTTTAAATTGAGTGTAAATTGTTTTATAAGTGCACTCTTGGGTGGGATCATTTCTCTGTTCTGTCATTCCTGCCCCCTCTGGGATGCGTGGGTCTTTGTGTGGACCCTGGACAGGGTGGCACCAGAGAAATCTCATGTGCCTGTTTCCTTAGGCAGTAGAGCAGTCAATCATTTATCCACACCTTGTAGAGGTGACACATTATGGTGTTGGATCTCTCTCCATACTTCCCTCTCTAAGGCCCATAGATTCATCTTTAGCCAAAGACTCTGGTTTCATTGCCAGAGGAATGGTTTTGTAATGTTAGAATTTGAGAACATAATATCAAATGTTTCTCCTTATTATGTTTGTACAGTATGCTACACAACTCTATGTCTTTTTCCATTGTGTTGACATAGCATCCCACATGTGTCTATGTCCTCAAAAATAGGATGCTTTTATTTGGAAACAACTTCTGTGGAATATCCCTTTTTCTGCTCCAGGCTCTCAGATCTGGCTGGGCGATGCAAGGGACAGGGACTGGCTACTTTGTTTTCTGGTCTTCTGGTTGAACCCCAGTTTCTTCTGTGGGTTTTTATTAATCATGCTTCATTACGGGTTTCATTACAGCCTTTTTCTTAGATGTGTCATTAGAGGTTTTCTTATTTCCACTGCCCACTCTGCACTTCTTGCTCCACCCCTATCATTGTTGTTAGTTCTCTTATTTTCCCCACCTTGTCCCTCTTCTGCTTTCAAACCGCATGTACTTTATCAGCCTGCCTCCCCAAGCTCTCTTCCTTAATCAGCATGCCACTTTCCCCCAAATTAACAACAGATCTATCATATGACCTTTGGAAATGTACAACTCCTTGGTAAATAGCCCAAGCATTTTATTTCCTACTATAGAGACATAACCTCATTTATATTTGTAGCTGCTTTATTCCCAATAGCTAGGATATGGAAAAAGATTATGTTCCATCAGTTGATGAATAAATAATGAAAATGTGGTACCTATGTATGATGTAATTTTATTCAGCTATAAAAATAAAATTATGAAATTTTCAGGTATTGAATGGAGCAGAAAATAATCATTCGAAGTGAGGTAACCCAGACCCAGAAAGATAAAGGTCATATGTTAGAATTCATTGTATATCTTAGTGTCAACATTTTAGACTTGTGTTTAATTTTTACTAGCTATGGAATTCAGAAAAGTACCATTTGTGGGAGAGAGAAGGAAGATCTTAGTCAGAGAGGAGATTGTAAAACAAAGGAAAAATGGGTTAGGGAAGGGGGATAGTGGGAGGGGATTAAGTGAGGAGAAGGATGAAGGAGAGGGTAAAGGAAGAATTGGGAGTGGGGGGGTTAATAACAAAGATTTTTGAAAAGTAATTATTTTATGATATATGTATATTCATATAAAATATATTAATTGGTGTTACAGTATATAGAGACTAGAGCTCCTCTCAGAAGCAATAATTTACCAAACAAAAACCCAATTCCAGGTATTGAATTCCTCCACCAAAGTTGTAAGTCAAGGGTGTCAGGGAGAACCCCAAAACAGTACAGGTTCTTGCCTCTGCTCTGGTAGCCCAACAAAAATTGAGAGCAAGATCCTGTTACTAAAGACAACACACACACACACATCCATTGGTCACATGGCAGGAGAAATCAAGTTGGTACAAAGCAGGATGCTGCCACTCTACTGGCTTGCTTTGATGGTACTAGAGAGGTGGCAGGTAGGGTGCTGGGGTGGGAATTATGGACAGCCTTACCTAGCTGTGAACCCTGTGACCTACAATAATGACCCATAGATTCAATAGTGACATAAATGTTACAGGAGTTACCAATTGCCTTCTAATCAGATTTACTGTCTGCTGCACAGGAGGAAACTCGTACCTGCTACTCTAAATCTGACCAAGAACCCATGATTGGGGAGCTCATAGGCACTGAGGGTGATCCTATTACTATTATCTGATAAATGGAAATAATATCAAACTGCCTTCTAAATGTATCTTTTCTTTGATTCAACTTTATTTTGTGTCTCTAAGGTTTCTGTCTGAATGCTGTTCTGTGCATCATGTGTCTGCAGGGCCTGTGGAGGCCAGAAGAGGACTTGGATTCTCTGGATCTGAAGTTTCAGGTTCTTTCTTTTTTTTTTTCTTTTGTATACAATATTCTGTCTGTGTGTATACCTGCTGGCCAGAAGAGGGCACCAGACCCCATTACAGATGGTTGTGAGCCACCATGTGGTTGCTGGGAATTGAACTCAGGACCTTTGGTAGAGCAGGCAATGCTCTTAATCTCTGAGCCATCTCTCCAGCCCCGAAGTTTCAGGTTCTTGTCCCTGTGTGGCTGCTGGGAACTGATTCCAGGTCCGAGCAACAAGCGCAATGTAAAGAGAGCATGCATCAGTGGGGTACTCAGGCACAATGTAAGGAGAGCGTGCGTCAGCGGGGTGCTCAGGCACAAATGGGGCGTCTGTGTCGTCCTCTCCTAAAACTCAGGGGTCATTGTGGAAGAGGGGAGGAGGGATTGTAGAGCTAGGGGTCAGGGGGAATTAGAGCAAAACCATGTCCTTCTTGCCACGACAGGACCAATGCATTCCAGACATCACAGCAGCTGTGGCTGCCTGCAGGAGATCAAGCCAGTCAACATTCCAGCATGGAGGGGAGGAGCCATGAGCCCCCACCACTAGTTTAGACCCTTTGGAAAGTTTATGATTGCTAGGGTAGGGAGTGTCTGTTCCTTTAGGGGTGTGGCCACTGGCAGGTTGACTATACTCCTGTGAATTGCCCCACAACCAGTATGGAGCCCACACCTGTAAGGTCCTCCTTGCTGGCAGCTACTCCTGTACTCTACAGTTTGCTGCTAGGCTCCCTAAGCAGCTCTTGGAAGTTTTTATGCCTTTGAGCGGTGATGGCGTCTTTCTACTATGAACACACAAAGACTATTCTGAGAAGAGGGTTGTCAGTCACAGTTGATGTCCCGTCCCGTGCAGGCTCCCCTCTCCCTCCCCCCACAGGTATGGCTGGGAGCATGTGGAAGAAGTGACTGCTGTAAGCTCCATGGCAACCACTCCAGAGAAGACAGTATTTGTCTGGAATGTTTTATTATATGTAGTGTAGGAAGAAACTGGGAAAAGGTTTCAAACTAGGTCTTACAGGGAATAATTTGTACCCTCATTCAGTCTTTCCACTAGGCTTCTAAAGGTAAACTAGATCTGTCTCCAGGACAGGCTGCTCCAAACTGGCAATAAAACCCATGCACCAAGTAGAAAACAAGTAGATTTTCTAGATGTAAAAGGGCCCATATTTCTCTTTTGAAATGTGGAGGATTGATGAGAATCTGAACTGTGGACATTTTTAATATAATAAATTAAATGTGAACAGAGGATGGTACAGAGAATACTGGCTTCCTGAACAGACTCACCCTCCCTTTCTTTTTTCTTTAATTAAAAATAGATTCTTTTCTTACAATATATTCTAATTATGATTTCCTCTCCCACCAGTCCTCCTAGTTTTTCCCCACCCACGAGTGGGTTAATTTTAAAGCTCTTCTTCTCTTCATTTTCAATAATTTTTAAACAAAACTGTAATGAAAAATGCCCCCAATCCCCCCTTTTTTTGCTTTCCCCAGTGGGTGGAGAATTCTGTTGATTCATGAAAATAGATCGGTGAGGTGCTTTGTGCATGAACTGCAGAAACATTCAGTATCCACTCTTGCTACAGGTCCACTTGACTGTGAACACCTGACAGACATCCACAGACAAAGCCTATGATGGGAATAAACTCTACCTTGAGTGTCAGTCCACCGCAACGTGGATCCATTCCACCTTGACCAAAGGTCGGAGAGGTCTGGCCTATTCCTACACCTTCAAGGTTATGCTAGGAGGTTCCACCCAGGGTGTGGTTACTAACAGGAAGCTTTTATCTAGGGCATGGTCACTTGATGATTTGGGTATTGAGGAGGTGATTCGTTTGTCCCTTGCATCTTGATAAAGAAGTCTTTTGCTATCCCCCCTCCTGTTTGGATTGGGATACATAAAGACTATGTGAAATAAATGTGGGTGAATTCAGTATTTACTGGATGCCTTCCCAACTCCATCCTGTGTCTCTGTCTTTGCTTTTATGTCTTTACTTTTCCTACCTGCCATTTCTTTTTTGTTATGAAGCTTACACATTTTATTAATTTTACGGTCAGATTAAAGTATTAACATCTTTAAAGTTTAGATGGGAAGCCTAGTAATTTGCTCCAACTCACAATGATTTGGAAATCAACCCATCTTTGCCACAAGCCCCATTCTGAGAATTTATATGTAGCCAACACTTGTCAACAACAGGACCCTGACTCCATTAGAGCCCATCTATCACTGTCAGGTTCCTCAGGAGCCACTTGGTGTTCATGCCACTTTATTGTCAGATCAGAAATACGTAAGTTGGGCATCGTGGCATGTGGAGGCAGGATCACCCATGAGTTCCAGGACAGCTTGGTCTATACAACAAGTTCCAAGTCACTCATGGCCACACAGTAAGACCCTGTCCCCCTGCTCGCCCCACACCCCAACCTCGTCTTCTTTCTTTTTTAATAAAGTACTGTACATAGATGTTATTTGTTTGGCCAGGAAAAAAAGACAAACTAGCAAAAATAACAGGCTGGAGAATGTGTTTTTTCTCAGAAAAGATAACCTAGAAAAACCAAGGGCCTTTCGATTTGGACAATTAACTCATAAACTGGTTTGTTTATGCAGGGCAGTATTGTAACTTCACTGTTGGTTCCGAATTCAACACAGTACAAAGCAAGGAAGCATTTATTTACCACACTCACACAGCAGTGATTACGCATCCTGATGTCTGCCCAAATATTCAGTCCCCTCAGAAGAACTCTTCGTTTTCTATGCCAAGTCAAAGAATATAAGGGAAAACCTGCTGAGCACGGCACTCAGGTACCACTCTTGGGTCTGGGACAAAACACAAACCCTAACCCAAAAGTTGGCTCCTACTTGGCTTCACTGGTTTACCGCTTAAGGAACTTAACACAGGCTAAGGCTCTAACAGCTTATCTGAGACAAATTTAACTCTAAGATCACGACTTGACAAGAAATGTACAAATGTTTGTTAAGAACTTACCATTCTGTCAATCATTTTAAAGAGTCATGAAATACACATAGCAATATATTTATAACCAGAAACTACACTAATTAGACACATCATTTAGTTTGTTAAGTTCTACCTGAAAACATGCCATTTTAAGTAAAATCCTAAAAACAAACTCTTGAGTTCTATGGTTAACAATCAAGTCCTACTGAAGCAGCAGATTCCTTTCACAAGCGCAGGCCAGCAACAGGACAAACTGCAACGTCAGACAAACAAGTCCCCAAGTTCTTCTGAAGAACGCCAAGGAGTTGCCAGAGAGGTTACACAGTGGCCTTGATCTTTATTTTTCTTTACCCGGAATTCTACAAATTCCGAAATTGATCAATTGATTTATCTTGTGTAATAAACAGCACCAGTCGTGCCCACTGATACAATCCAAAGCTGACTTTCTCCGTTCTCAAGTTTATTATGAAAACACTGCGGTGACTGTGCAGTGACGTCATCTTACAGGAGGGGAAACAGTTCTATCCAAAACAACTCACCAGGGTTTCTGACAATAACAAAGAACAACGTGGGGCTGAGATTGGAGAAGGGAATAAACCGAGTGCAGACAAATCATACAATTAAATTAAATGGTATCCCTGAAAAGAAACAAAACAATAGGGGAGGCCTTGGTACTTATTTAAAAATGTTCATTAATCTCCGATGATTGTTTGCTATCCTCATCTACAGTCATGCTGAGTAAGCTACAGCTAAGTGGAAGTCAACTGGACTCACGGGTGTTAATGTTTACATCCTATTTCTGCAGTCTCTCAAGAAAGCAAAAGTAACTACAAATAGCGCTATGCCAGAAACTGGATTCTTGACCAACAATGTCGCGTCAGCATGCAATGAACTGGTTCATTCTAAAGTGGTCACGGCTGTTGATGACAAGAGGCTTTGTATTTTTATATGGCACATTTTTTGGTCCGTGTGAAAACAAGTGTTTTGAATGTTAACTATTTTCTGACACTTTGAAGTTACTGTTGCTCTTCCCATTGCCATTAGGTCAATATACGGTTCATGGCAATACTGTACAAGTTTAAATTTCCATTACAGGAAGTAGTCTGGGGTACGACGAGTGACATGTGGCTCGCCTCTACGAGGTGCTGGATCAAACTGCAAGAAAGAATACTTAAGAGTGTCGTCAAGTTCCATGATTGCAGCTTGGTTACCGCAACGATAGCAATAGTTTGGAGCACTGAAAATTGTTACTACATTCCGGTCATGGCACCAGTTATATCCCTCCATTACCAGCTGGTGAGCTCTGGACACCAACGTGAGGCCATTGGCATGATTAAATGTCTCAGAAATATCTTGGCCAAAGGTATAACCAGCTCCTCGAGGAGATATCCCCCAGCCGCCACGGTCGTCTGGATCTGACCACAGCAAGTCACACATTGGACCCTCATGAGGAACTTCTTGTAGGCGATCAAGTGCTCGGATGTGATCCAGTGTGTCTATGGACGGTGACAGACCACCATGTAGACAGAAGATCTGCCCATCCACCAAGGCAGTGAGAGGAAGGTAGTCAAAAAGGTCTGTGAAGTATTTCCAAACGTTTGCATTTCCGTATTTCCTTAAACACTCATCGTAGAAACCATAAACCTGTGTGATCTGTCTGCTCTCATGATTCCCTCGGAGTATGGTGATACGCTCACGCTCATGGTAACGAACCTTAAGAGCTACAAGCAGTGTAACTGTTTCAACTGAGTAATATCCTCTGTCCACATAGTCTCCCATAAACAAGTGATTTGTATCTGGTGATTTACCACCAATTCTAAAGAGTTCCATGAGGTCATGAAATTGCCCGTGTACCTCTCCACACACAGTGACCGGACATCGAACCTCTTGCACGTTGGATTCCTTTGTCAGGATTTCTTTAGCCTTCTCGCAGAGGCTCTTGACCTGGGACTGGGAGAGCTGCTTGCACTCGTTCAGCTGCTCGATCCACTGGTCCAGCTCCTTGGTGAACAACTTCTCGTCCATGATGACGCCCGCCCGAACCGGCTGCCGCTCCGCGCTGCTCCCGCGCCGCCGCCCGCACCCGGGCCACACGCACACGCCGCCGCCGCTCCCCGGGGTGCTTCCTGCGGCCCCTGGCGGTTGCTAGGCGCTGGCGTCGGCCCGCTGGCTTCGCTCCGCAGTACTGGGCCGCCCGCAGCGGTGCCTCCTCCTCCGCTCGCCCTAGCTCGGGACCAGGCTTTCTGTAATCCTACCTGCCATTTCTTAATCCTCATGCGTTCCTTCAAACATGAACAATAAGCTGGATGGGACCTGGCTGATATCACCCGGACACTGGTTATAGCACTTGATTTGCGGTTCTCAGGAATATTATTATACCCTCTTGTCAAGGCTGCATGGGGTGTGCATCACTTCAATAAAAATCTTTAGCACTTCTCCTCACATTCATCCAAACATCTTACACCTAAAAGGAGAACCTGAGCCAGTGTTCAGAGATCGCCTTAAATGTGACATCTTAATCAGAGCGGCTGTGATTGCCTACAAAGAACGCACAGAATCCAGCTGGAGATGCTTCAGCACAGTGATCCTCTGCAGAGCCTGCTCACTCCCTTTGCCATCCCACCCCTGTTGCATGTTATTCTGCTCCAGCTGTGTCATCTCCCAGTGTGCTAGAGGAAAAACAGAGTGGACTGTTAGCTGAGGGTGGGATTCCATCTCAGCAGCTCCGGGTTGTTGTCCACCATGCTCAGGGAGGATTTTCATGATGCAGCTACTTTCTCAGTACACTGGTATGAGACCCCCTCACTCACACAAGGAAGGCTGATAAATTCGGACACTGGTGGATCAGGATTGAGCCGGCGACCTGACTCAGAGTCACCGATCACCAGAACCTGAGTGGGACAGAATCAGCTACCTAGGACAGAGAGAGAGCAAGCTCCACCAGGAGCAGAAGCCAGGAGCAAATCCAGCCCCGGGAGCCAACCCAGTCCTAGGACGCTGGCAGATCAGGACTGAGCCAGATCCAGAGTCTGCAATCTCCACCAAAACAGGTATAAGGGAGTAACCGCTGAGCAAGTGATCCAGAGCCAGAGACCGCTGAGGGTCCAAATGTGAATCTGGGAACTTCAAGAGAGTAGACCTAAGCCAGGACTTCGGTGGGTCTGGACGTGAGTCTAGGACCTCCCAGGAACTAGGCCTGAGCCAGTACCTCTGCCAGTTTGGGCGTGAGTGAACCTGGGACCTCCAAGTGAATAGGCAGGAAACAGACATCTTGGGAGATCCAGCCAGGAGTCTGGGTCCTCAGAGGAAGTAGGGCTGAGCCAGGACCTCTGTGGGTCTGAGTATTGGTCTGGGACATCAAAGGGAGTAGGCAGGAACCTGGAAACTCTGCGGGTCCGAGCATGAGTCTGGGACCTCTGAGGGAGTAAGCAGGTCCTCTGTGGGTCTGGGCACATATGAGCCTGAAATTTCCAAGGCAGTAGACTGGAGCCAGAAACATCCCAGGTCCAAATCCAAGCCAGGAACTTCTTCAGGAGGGGTTCCAGAGCAGGTTTTACAGAAAGAGGTCAAAGCTGGCAACCTACTCCATAGTAGGCCTAAGACAGCAAACTCCAAGGGAGCAGAGCAAAGCACAGGAGCGCTAAGCTAGCCCTAGGAACACAGAATAATCGACAGGGTAACTAGAACTGGTAACACAAGGAACAACCGTCTGAGATTTGGAGTCACTGGCACCTAGAAGATTATTCAATAGAATCTCAGACAACCTCAACTACACCTGTTAGAGGAAAAAGTGAGTAGAAAAGGCAAGAACGCAGGTGACATCCCAAAGAACAACACAATACCAGTAAAACCTAAAGACCCTACAACAGCAAGACCTGAACAAATAAATACGGAAGAAGCAGAAGAAAATGACCCCAAAAAACAACTTCAAGAGAATATTTAAAACTCCAAAAGAGGAAATGAGAAATTCACTTTAAAAAAACATGGAGGAAAAGACAAACAAAAAATTGTAAGACATCAGCAAATCACTTAAAGAAAATCAAGAAAAAGAAATCAAACTTATGAAGGAACCTATTCAGGACTTGAAAACTTAATTATAAAGCCACGTTTTTTTTATATATTGATGGGTTTTTTTTTTTTTTTTTTTGAAATGTGCCATGCAATTTCATGGGCTGAGTGTCAAGGCTGTCAGGCAGGTTTCAAAGGCCTGCAAGATAGTTACTGAGGAAAGAGCTTATCTTTGTGCTCAGAAACAGCTTTATTGTCTAATTAGAAGGACTACCCTGATGGGCCTCAGTGGGTAGAGATAAAGAGTACTCTTTTATTTTGGTGTTCTTCTAAGGCCAAATTTTCTTCCTGTATAAAATGAAGGGAGGAAGCCTAGCCTACTATTTGGAAAAGTAGATAACCTCCAGGAACTGATTGTGTCATGACGCTCTTCTGCTGAAGTATGGGGTACCACAGCTTCTCAGAATGAGTAGCCCTCGTCAGACTGTATGTGTGGAGGGAGTAGGTGATGTTGGAAGCAAACCTGGCCTTGGGGGCTACGCAACACATCCTAAATGACACGCAGGAGGTCTTAAGCTTCCCCCGTGTGACTTAAAGACAGATGGTGGTTCTGGACGTTTCTGCTGCCACTGTCCTCTTTCCTAATTGGCTCTGCCCTAGTTCTGACTCCAGCTTGAGTTTTCTGGCGCCTCTAAAGCCGCATTTGAAATGAGTTAGCGCCATCTACTGGGAGAACACAGGAAGACAGGTTGGGGAGTCCCAGCACAGGTCTGAAGAATGAATCTTGTAAAGAGGGAAGGTCACGCGTGTTTCTTATATTTGGATAATACCTTTAAAAGTATTTTGTAATGTTTGCTTTGACTATTCTAGTTGTGACCTACCCCATTACTGAGTATAAACTCAGGTTCACTTGTGCAACAAGTTGGCCGACTTCATCACTCTCTGCTAGTTCACTTTAAAAATGGTGTTTTCAAACTTCTGTTTCCAGGAACCCTTTTACTAACCAAGAAGCTATCTTTTTCCTTTGTTTTTAAACTGTGGACTACCTCCATTAATGACTTGCAAAAGGCAATTTTGTAATCAAATTCATTTAAAATATAATATCGTAAAACAAATAAAATGATTTGTTTTGAATTGATAATGTTTCATTAACACTTATATTCTTTATTTCAAGTTGCAGCATTAGTTGTTAAGTTAGAGAATCAATAGAATAGGCAGTTTCCAGCTTACTATTTAAAGATACCTGGTTTTAGAAAAAATTACTTTAAAAATATAATAGCTGTGAAATGGTTTTGGCCAAAAATTTTGCATTTTAAAGAGATCCTCAAACAATAACTCACTGCTTTTTGACTGCCTCAAATTCTGGGAACACTCTCAAGAATATCTTTGTAATAAGGCTTTATGCACCTTATTTTTCAAGACCCTTCTAGAATTTGTCTGTTCCTTTTGTTTTTGTTGCTTTGCATTTTCAGACACAGAAACATACCTCATCACCTCACTTCTTAGAATTGATTAGAAATAGTAAATTGGAAAGCAAGGAGGCCACAAAAAGAGTCAAAGACAGACTGCAGGAAACCACAGAAAATGGCTGATTGCAAGAGGGACAGTATAGTATAGACTATGATTTGTAGAAAACAGGAAAGGGAGTCAGAGGACAGGATGGAAAGCTTTTTAATGAAATAATAAACAGACATATATTTTGAGGCTCACTAATAATAATTTATATACCTAGTTATTCTTAGCAATTGAGAAAAAAGTAATTTCCTTTCTTGAAAAATGCTGACATATTAATAGCATTTTAGTAAAACAAAACAAAACAACAACAACAACAAAAGACCAAACACTTTATCTTGGTGCCTCAGAGGCACAGAGCCACATTAAAAAAGTTGTGTAGCTTCTTTGGTGCTTTTTTTTGAGGGATTTTGTTTATGTGGGGCTAAGATTGAGGTGTCCACAGGTTTGTTATGTAAGTGGCAGCTATAGATTGATTCCGTTTCTGTTGAAGTAGACAGTGCCCTCAAGTGGAGTTAAAGACACATTACAAAAGGAAGCAGAAAGAGGAGCCGCTCAAGATGCCATGGCCTTCATCCATCTTCACCAAATATTGCACAGAGGCTTTAAGTGATGGTGGATTGGAGGAGTGCTGACTTTAGCCTGTCTTGGGTGATTTGTGTCTCTCATTTGGGCTTACAGAGGGACAGACTTGTGAGAATGTTACTGTGATGGGACACTTCATCATCTAAAAGTGTTTCCTAAGAGAACTGTTACTGTGTGTTGAGTTGCCAGGTTGCCTAATCATTGAGTCAAATAATACAGTTTGATGCTTTAGTTTTAAGTTTATTTGATTTGAATTACAAGAATAAAATGCTTACATAGTATAATGTTATTAATTTCTGCCTATAAGCACAGGCTGGAGAAGGATTTCTCTGTCTCAAAGAAGGATGAAACAAACATGAACTGTATTTGGGAATCACATAGCTATATTCTTATGGCAGAGATACATGGAAACCATTCTTTTCATGGAGATAATTAAATAAGTCCTTAATTTTAAGGAATGAAATTGAGGTTTTAAAATTTTTCTTTGGCAGTTAGCCTCTATGCCATGGGTTTCTGAACTGGTTTATAATACCTGGCATGGATTCCCTCTACCAGAGCAGGCCTCACATTCAATAGAGCATGGTTGACTGAGTCCATCACAGTCTTGCCTGCCTGGTTAGTACTGTAGTCCATAGGATTCACAGCTGGGCAAGACCACTGACAACCCACTCTCCCTACCCAGCCTGCGTAGCACCTTTCAGCACTGTGAGAGCTAGTCAGAGGAGGACGTGTCCATCCCAGCTCTAGCCTCGTTTCTTGGTTTCTCTGTATCTTACAGCTAAGGAATGTGGTGTCTTAAGTAATAGAATCTCATCATCTAGTTCTGGTGGGCAACCAAGAGGACTGGCATCTGGACTGTCTTGGGGGCATTTGGAAGCTCCCTACCTAACAATTCTTAAAGAGGTATTTCTATATCTGGCACTGGGATTTTTGTTTAATAACCATGACTTCCAGGGGTAGCATTATTTAGTCAAGCAGGATATCTCCCTTTAAAGCTAATTATCTCTTACGGTAGAAACTTACAAGTCATTATTCTGGACTTCATATCTTAGAAGTTTTTAAGTTACCTATATTAAAAGATAACACTGCCAATTTTAATTATAAACACTTAAAAAATTGTGAACTAGCTTGTGATAGTACCCACAGGATTCCCAGTTCTTAGTGTATGCTACTAAGTATAGCAGTTTAGAGGTAAATTTTTTTCATTTTATTTTATTTATTTATTTTTCTCCATTAACAGCTTTAATTGGGTGTGGGGCAATAGAACTATTCTTAGCACAATTATGGGTGTGGGGTTCCCTGCAGACTCCCCAGGGTGATGGTTCCTGTAATGATTTTTTGGGGGAAATGGCTCCCAAGAGATCCCCCTTTCTCTTATATAAAGGCAGGTAGTTATTACGTGGAGAGCACCAGTCAGAGTCAACCGTGGTGTCAGATCTAAAGGAGAAGGGACTGAGATAAGGAGAGACCCTCCTCTCAAATGGTGAAGCAATTTACCTCTCCTGGGAACAGAGGGGTGCCTGATGATTCTTAGGTCGAGTGGGGACCAGGCCTTTTTTCTTTCCCCCTTACCCATCCTAGGGTTCCCAGGGCCCTGTCTTAGGTAGGGGGATTATCCTGCCATAAGTCGCCCATCCTTGGAGCTCCTCAAATATAAGGCATCTAGCAGGATTAAAGTAAACAGATCACAGGGCACCCTGTCTTAGGCCATGTGGAGAGCGCCCTCATACCTGTACCATGCCATGTTGAGCCGGTTTCTACAACCTCTGTATGGTGTGCTATTCAGGCGAGGATCCACACTAACTCCCGTCATTGGGCCCCTGCGTCTATCATTAATGAAAAGACTGTGAGGAGCTCCTCAAACAAAAGATATAATGATATAATTTTGGCACCAATAACTCCATCTCCAGACAAGAAGAAAGGGCTTTTTCCCAACCCAGTATTCACCTTTTAGTCTGGCCTATGGTATGTCCTCCTTCCTAAGTGCCTACTCCACATGAAGTTACGTGTGCTGCCTGCCAAAAATTAGGGCAGTGTAAAAGGGATCAAAATCTAAAATTTTTAACATATGCATTAAACCCAAACACTTTACAGCATGTGTCAAACTTTTCCCAACATCTATAAGCAGTTACAAATATCATTAGATCAATTTCAGTAGGAGTACAATGACATACATTGTTGTTATCAAATACCACCAGTTCCAGTCTCTGAGCAACAGTGACAGGAACCCCCAATTTTCCCCCTTCTTAAGTGAAGAGAGGTTAATATTTTAATTAAAATGAGTTCTGTGTCCCAAAGTTTAATGCAGTCTGATGTTTAGTCTGCAACTCAGCTCCAAAGCAGACCAGAGTTCAAGCTGCAGGAGCAGTTTAGCATTTGTGCTCCAGGACAGGTGGGGGAACCTGGGTGAGGCGAGCTGGATTCAGCTACATGAAGCACATCCTGGCACTTATGTCAGCCGGGTCTCCCTGGACTCTGGAGGCAGGATGGCACCCTGCAGAGTGGTGTAGCTGGTTTTGTCAGCAGGCACTCCTTTCCTTGGGGGCAGGGAAGACCGGACCAAGGACCTCTCCTCAATCATCTCTGGAAGTCTGGAACTCCTCTGTGTCCGCAGCCTCGACATCACGTCCAGAATTTATTTTCTTTCTGTGAAAAAAGCACAAACAAATTCTCGACCCCAAATATATATACAGGTCGGGTTTTTTCATAATGCATTGCAAGGGCTTTTTCACCTTGTCTTAGCAAAGGTCAGCTTGGTGTCATCAAGCCAGATCCATTTGCATCAGGATCTGCTGGCAACTTTTATGAGTTGCTTTGAAGGAGCCTTGTTATGCTCCATAGTTTTTATTATTATTAGCCATACATGCAGTTCCTCCATTGGAAAAGCCATTTGTAAAATTTAGCATAAAATCCTTTAAGGGATTTTTTTGCTATAACATTAGCAAAATACAGGTGCATAAATAGTAGCAATGATCTGGGAAAAGACCATTGTTTTTGGCCTTTGAATTTAGCAAAGGCAATTGTCCAGGAATCAATCTTAAAATTATCAATGAATCTACTGTTTAGTATAAGAAACATTGATCATAGTCAATATTTTGTTAAACTATTATCCAGATTCTATCCTGTCCTTTTACATCAGACAGGCTACTGGTTTAAATTAAGAGTTTAATATCTTAACTAGCAAAAATGAGAAGATTTAGCCATAAGCAGCATTTTTCCTAAAACTGTTGTAGAATAAGTTTTACATTTAATATACACACTTGCCATAGCTGAATTATAATTAATATACTGTATTTGTTGATTATTGTATACTTTATCTGTTGATTTATACTTTACCTGCTTGAGTACCTGTTAGGCAGCTGTTGTAAGCTCTCTATTGGAAACTTTTAAAAAAAAAAGTGTTTTTTTAGGAAAGAATTTTACCTAGCAGCTCAAGGTCTCCCATAAGAATATTATCACTAGAGCTTTAACCATTGGACATCCAACCAAAAGTTTGTAAGGTATCCTCCTTTTTTTTTTTTTAGTTTTTTTTTATATTGGAATAGAGGTAAAATTTTTGAAGTGTGTTGCAGCAATTTCAGTTTGCTCATGCTTATCCCCGGAATGTATAAACTGCCTTGGAACTTATGTGCCTTGGCAACATATCTAAGAATTCTATATTCCAAACTGACTATTGGTTCACATTTGGACACTCTCAGGAGTAGAGAGAGGTCGTGCTTTACTCGCTTCTGGATTTGGCTTTACAAGCAGTGAAATAATTAGGCTGTGACTGCCAGTCATGGTATGTACTAGCAGGGTTGCCAGCTACTTAACCTACATCAAGTTCTCCTGATCTGTTCCTCATCTGTGTAGTGCTTAGAGCACACATGACTTATAGTAGTTGTACGGTGGATGGCTGTAAATGGTTACAGTTTGTTCTCAGTAAATGGAGTTGATGCTGCTGTTTGGTTAGAGTTGAATGTCTGTTCATGACAAAAGTCATGGTAGAACTATGTTGTAAATTTAATCCTCACTCTTTCTCAAAAGAATTATGATCTGAAATTATGAGTTAGTTTCATCATCAGATACAGCTTCTTTATTCTTTAAACACCCTAAACCCAACAGCAGCTGCTAGTCATATTTCATATTATGGATATAATTTAGAGTTTTTCCAAAGTAATTTCCTGAAATCCCTTTAATGGATAATCTTTTTATATCTCTTTAAAAAAAAAACTTGGAAAACTAGGAAAGAACGTCGTGGCCAACGTGTCACTGATGGGGTATATCAAGGGAAACAGCTTTTTCAGTGTGATGAAGATTGTGGCGTGTTTGTGGCATTGGACAAGCTGGAGCCCATAGACGACAATGACGATGGATTGGAAAGTGATTTTGCAGCTGTGGGGGATACAATTCAGGCTGAACCTCCCCCTTTGGAAAAATAACTCCAGAGTATCTGTGAATGTCGGAGAAAGTGTAGAATCTGGAAGAGTGATATTCTGTGATGTTTTGCCAGGAATAGAGAGTCTAGGATATTTTGTTGGTGTGGACATGGTAAGGATTTTTTGAGTTTTATTATTGTGAATATATATATATATATATTAATTTTATTATCAATTTAGGAATAAATTGAACACTTTGTATTCTTAAAATGGACTAATTTACAGTATTTTAAAGAAGATATTCCAGTTTGTCTTTGGTACAGGAACATTACAGTAGGAATGTGAGCAGAAACAATACGTTCATCACATTTTTTCGTGTTTTACTAAACTGGGGTAATACTCTCAGTCTTTAAACTCTCCTTATTTTAACTGACCAGTAGACAAAACCAAACCAAAACAATAAAGCAAACTGACATTTCTCTAAGTCCAAATATAGTGTATGATACTGTATTTTCCTTTAATTTAAAAATACTTTTGATACTTTTTTGTATATTTGCTAAAGTTTAATTAATTTTCTCATAATAAAGAATGTAGAAAGTTATTAATAGAAAATACTCAGGAAAAGAACCATACTGCTTTTTGAGTTGACAGAGTATTCCCACAGGATTTTCACTATCTAAAAACTGTTTTCTTATTGCGGCAAACTGTGTATAAGAAAGGTTCCAGTGTAACCATGGTTACACTAACAGTTAAATCATTTGGCATATTCTCATCATGGCCTCTCCACTGTCTGTCTACAGAACTTTTTCATCATCCTGTGCTGTGCTCTGTTTCTATTAAATAAATTCTGCCCAGTTTGCCCCTGCCTGGTAACTACAGACTGGGTGTTTGCCTGCTGTAGGTACCTCAGAAGTGAGGTCATATGGTATAATATGACTCCTTTTGTTTGTGTCACTCATTTTATTACTGAATAACCTTATTGCTAACAATGGATGCATTCCAGTGCACATAGTGAATTAACGTGGCCCTAAGAGAATGAGGAGAAAGAAGTTGAGAACATTTTATCATAGACTGAAAGTATAGGCAAAAGTTCATTATGGATAAAGGAGATTCCTTCATAATTGTTCTTACCAGGATGTGTTGGGAGAGGATTATGAGCAGCAGACTCACACAGTGAATAATTTTAATAATCATTTTTATTTATTCATAAATGCTCTACAGAGATGGTTGGGTATGAATGTTCCAGTGTGTTTCTGTTGCCTTGTACTTAGAAATTGTGTAAGATGGCTCATTAGTTAGGTACAAAATAAGAATTTGCCAGACTCTCGCTATGTGAAATTAGAGCCAGAGTAAGACCCGTGGGTCTCTCAGAATCGTCAATAATTAAGAACAAGAATTCTCTAAATGAGAGTTTAGTGTTTCAGAGGAGTTGTAGACTGGGTAGAGAGAATGTTGGAGAAAGAAGGCCATTATTTTTTGGACTTAGGCTCCCCTTGCTATAGGTTTCTTGGGCCAGGCTTTAGATGCTACAGGAACTGTTTGGGTCCTCTCCCTTCTTAATGGTGACCTAGGAGGTCATCTTATTTAGCCCAGGCAGGCTGTCTTGAGACTTGCCTGGCAGCTCCACACAAGTTCTGTCCTATTGTTTGATTTATGCGAGCATCAGTTCCAAACAGTCCCGTTAGACTTCTTGATAAGAAAGTTTGTCGATCCCAACTTTACTCATGGCTGTCTGTTTCCAGGGACACGCTAGCATTCCACACTGGTTCTCAGGGCAGTTGTTTCATGGCCATCTGCTTGTGCCTCACGAATAACTCCTGTGGCTGGTGACACAGTAGAGAATAACTTAGAAAATCAAGACTTTCCCCATTTTTTGAGGAAAGTCTTGTATACCCACAGATAACAAGAGAATTCTGAAGTAATTGCTCTTCTGTTTATAAAAAGACATACAGTAATCCAGTGAGCAAAGTGCCCAGGGGATGCAGATGTGTGATTAACTTTAAGGGGTGGGAGGGTAGGTTTCTGGGTAAAATAATGCAATCCTAGTAAATTTTCTTTTGCAGACAATGTCTCTTTAAACCTCAGCTGGTGTTATTACTGCAGACTAAAGTATGAAAAATGCTTTTGATTCATTATTTTGTGTGTTTGCTGTAAGTTGATTGTTATTATTTTTATTGTAAAATGTTGTTACTTTAACAGATATTTCTAATACAGCCTTTCTTTTAGGCAAAATAGTTAACATTTTTCTATGAAAGATATCTTAGGTAATACTTTTGAAAGAAATGTTGGTGTTCACATTTATATTTATTGACAAAGGTATATAAAGGTTTACTTTTTTGGCATTTCAAGGAAAACCATATTGGCAACTGGGATGGAAGGTTTGATGGAGTACAACTTTGTAGATTTGCAAGGGTTGAAAGTACAATTCTTCTGCACATCAATGATATCATTCCAGGTATGTCTCCTTTATGTATTCAGAAGATAGTTTCTAACATGTATTTTGTTATGAGAATGCAAATATATACTAAAGATGGATCTTTTGAAGTTTGCTTTATATTGTAGAATTGTCATTATATAGACTAACCTTTCTTTTCTCCCGAACCAAGGCAGTAAAGGTTATTTCTAAAAGTATGTAAGTATAGTGAAGTTTATACATTATCTCTTACATTGTCTTCTCCTAGACATTTTTTTTTTTTTTTTTTTTTAAAAGGGGTTTTTCTGGGGTTTGGGGGGGTCTTCTAAAAAAACTCTTTAAAAAAAGGGTTTCTCCTAGACATTCTAATAGAGAAAGAAATCCTGTCTTGTAATTGGAAGGTTCAAAAATACAAAAAATGCTGTCTCCTGGAGATGAAGCTAGATGCTTTTAAAAAAAATGGTTTATCTCATCTAAACTCCGCAGAGGATTCAGGATTCTTATTAAATGATGGCTGAAGTTCCTTTTTTGTTGTTTTTAATTATTTTTTTCATTTATTTTACATCGTGATCTCAGTTTCCCCTCCCTCCTCTCCTCTTGTCCCCCCCGCCCCTGGCCCTGGTTGCCTCCCCTTTGTTTCTGTTCAGAGAGGGGCAGGCCTCCCATGGGTGTTAGAGTATGGCATATCAAGTTGAGGTAGGACTAAGCTCCTCCCTTTCTATTAAGACTGGGCAAGGCAACCCAATATGATGAATAGGTTCCCAAAACTTAGCTTAAGAGTTAAGGATCCCACTGTTAGGAGTCCCACAAGTAGATCAAGCTACACAACTGCCACACCTATGAAAGATTTTTTTTTTTTTTTTTAAAAAATATTTTTTTTCCACATATATTTAAAAAGTATGTTTACTATTTCAGAGAGCATGACACCGGAAAGGAGGACTCCCAAACTTGCCTTTATGTCAAGAGGTGTTGGTCACAAAGGTTCATCTAGTCACAATAAACCAAAGGTTACAGGTATGGAGGCCATTCTTGGTAGTTTACATGATAATATGATTCCCCAAGATGTTAAATAAGCTATATGTTATTGTGTGTGTAGTGATATATACACACACATATAATTTGTTCCTACACTTTATGTGAACTAAAATTTTTGTACATGATTTTAAGTGAGGATGTAGTAAAGAAACCACCGAAATGGCCAGCCTATGAGTTGTGGAGGGAGATTTTTATTTGGATAAGAGAGAAAACAGGTGGTGGTGTTACACGCCTTCAATCCCAGCTCTCAGGAGGCAAAGGCAGGTGGATCTCTGTGTTGGAGGCCATCCTGGATAACAAAGCAAGTTCCAGCAAAAAACCCTAGAGGGGGAGAGAGAGAGGGAGGGAGGGACCTTCTAATACACACCAGAAAAAGTTTCGACCTGTGTTCTGCTTGTTCTGCTGAGCTTTGTCTAAATGAACCTTTAGGAGCTGACTGCCATGCATTCACACGGAGTATCCACAGTTTCACTTGGGAAGAACAAGTCCCCAAGGATGGCGTCATGTACAGCTGCCAGGGTGCAGCTTTTGGGTGCCTTTGCTTATTTTTTTGTACAGCTTTTCTGAGTTGGCTTGGGCAGAATCTTCTTTGAGCAGTGAAGACTGCATGCTTGCCACTAAACTTTTTCTCTAATTCATGAACCAGCCGGACTTGGATTTTCTGGAAAGATTTCTGCTGAGAAACTGGTGCTAAAATAAGGATTGCTTTCTGAACATCACATCAGTTTCCCTGGCTGTGGTGGGTGATACTGAGTTTCCAAGCTGTGCCTTGAGATCTGAGTTCATCTCCAGCTTGAGCAGTGCATGAGAGATGCTAGATTCGAAGTTATATGTCTTCTTGTCATCAGGCTTCCTAGTCTTGGTGCATGAGCTGATCATAGCCTTCTCCTGAAAGGAGGAAAGTACCACTGGCCATGTGGGTCGTGGGCTGCATTGTCAGGCACAGGCCGAATATTCCACCACATCCCTACCGAGGGCACAGAGCCTCAGAGGTCCATCCTCCTAAACTACAAAGAACAAGATATTG
>CADCXT010000678.1:0-115000 GCA_902806775.1 Microtus agrestis
AAAGCCCAGGCCCAGATGGTTTCAATGCGGAATTCTACCAGAACTTCCAAGAAGACCTAATACCTATACTCCTTAAGGTATTTCACAATATAGAAACAGAAGAGTCGTTGCCAAATTCCTTTTATGAAGCTACAGTTACTCTGATACCAAAACCACACAAAGACTCAACCAAGAAAGAGAATTACAGGCCAATCTCGCTCATGAACATCGGCATAAAAATCCTCAACAAAATACTGGCAAACCGAATCCAAGAACACATTAGAAAAATTATCCATTATGACCAAGTAGGCTTCATCCCAGGGATGCAGGGCTGGTTCAACATACGAAAATCTATCAATGTAATCCATCATATAAATAAACTGAAAGAAAAAAACATATGATCATTTCATTAGATGCAGAAAAAGCATTTGACAAAATTCAACATCCCTTTATGTTAAAAGTCTTGGAGAGATTAGGGATACAAGGGACGTACCTAAATATAATAAAAGCTATTTACACCAAGCCGACAGCTAACATCAAATTAAATGGAGAGAAACTCAAAGCCATCCCACTGAAATCTGGAACAAGACAAGGCTGTCCACTCTCTCCATACCTCTTCAATATAGTGCTTGAAGTGTTAGCGATAGCAATAAGACAACACAAGGGGATCAAGGGGATTCGAATTGGCAAGGAAGAATTTAAACTTTCATTATTTGCAGATGATATGATAGTGTACATAAGCGACCCCAAAAACTCCACCAAAGAACTCCTACAGCTGATAAACACGTTTAGTAATGTGGCGGATACAAGATCAACTCCAAAAAATCAGTTGCCCTCCTTTACACAAAGGATATGGAAACAGAGAGGGAAATCAGAGAAGCATCACCTTTCACGATAGCCACAAACAGCATAAAATATCTTGGGGTAACGCTAACCAAGGAAGTGAAAGATTTATTTGACAAGAACTATAAGGCATTGAAGAAAGAAATTGAAGAGGATACCAGAAAATGGAAGGACCTCCCCTGCTCTTGGATTGGGAGGATCAACATAGTAAAAATGGCAATTCTACCAAAAGCAATTTATAGATTCAATGCAATTCCCATCAAAATACCATCAAAATTCTTCACAGATCTTGAGAGGACAATAATCAACTTTATATGGAAAAACAAAAAACCCAGGATAGCCAAAACAATCTTATACAATAAAGGAACTTCTGGAGGCATTACCATCCCTGACTTCAAACTCTATTACAGAGCTACAGTAATGAAAACAGTGTGGTACTGGCATAAAATCAGAGCAACCGATCAATGGAATCGTACAGAAGACCCGGACTTTAACCCACAAACCTATAAACACCTCATTTTTGATAAAGGAGCTAAAAACATACATTGGAAGAAAGAAAGCGTCTTCAACAAATGGTGCTGGCACAATTGGATTTCAACCTGTAGAAAAATGAAAATAGACCCATATCTATCACCATGCACAAAACTCAAGTCCAAATGGATCAAAGACCTCAATATCAATCTTTACACACTGAACCTGATAGAAGAGAAAGTGGGAAGTACCCTACATCAGTTGGGCACAGGAGATCGCTTCCTATGTTTAACCCCAGAAGCACAGGCATTAAGGGAAACATTGAACAAATGGGACCTCCTAAAACTGAGAAGCTTCTGCAAAGCAAAGGATACTGTCACTAAGACAAAAAGGCAACCTACTGATTGGGAGAAGATCTTCACCAACCCAGCAACAGACAAGGGCCTGATCTCCAAAATATATAAAGAACTCAAGAAACTAAACTTTAAAATGCTAAATAACCCAATTAAAAATTGGGGCACTGAGCTGAACAGAGAATTCTCAACAGAAGAATTCCAAATGGCCAAAAGACACTTAAGGTCATGCTCAACTTCCTTAGCGATCAGGGAAATGCAAATCAAAACAACATTGAGATATCATCTTACGCCTGTCAGAATGGCTAAAATCAAAAACACCAATGATAGTCTTTGCTGGAGAGGTTGTGGAGGAAGGGGTACCCTCATCCATTGTTGGTGGGAATGCAATCTTGTGCAACCACTTTGGAAATCAGTGTGGCGGTTTCTCAGGAAAGTCGGGATCAACCTACCTCTGGACCCAGCAATACCACTCTTGGGAATATACCCAAGAGATACCTTATCACATGACAAAAGCATTTGTTCAACTATGTTCATAGCAGCATTGTTTGTTATAGCCAGAACCTGGAAACAACCTAGATGTCCCTCAGTGGAAGAATGGATGAAGAAAGTGTGGAATATTTACATACTAGAGTACTACTCAGCAGTAAAAAACAATGACTTCTCGAATTTTGCATGCAAATGGATGGAAATAGAAAACACTATCCTGAGTGAGGTATCCCAGACCCAAAAAGAGGAACATGGGATGTACTCACTCATAATTGGTTTCTAGTCACAAATTGTGGTCATTGAGTCTATATTCTGTGATACTAAAGAAGCTAAATAAGAAGGTGAACCCAATGAGGGCTGCTGAGAAGCCAAGGTCAATGGCACAGGGTTTTGATCCTACTTCATGTTCTGGCTTGGGGGGAGCCTAGCCAGTTCAGATGTTCACCTTCCTAGACCAGGATTGAGGGGGGAGGTCTTTGTACTTCCCACAGGGCAGGGAACCCTGACTGCACTTCGGTCTGGATAAGGAGGGGAGGAGGGGGAGGCGGGGAGGAGTGGGAGGAGGGGGAGGGAAATGGGAGGTGGGGAGGAGGCAGAAATTTCTCTTTTTTTCCAATATAAAAAAAAACAAAAAAAAAAAGGATAGCTTACAAACTTTTGGTTGGATGTCCAATGGTTAAAGCTCAAGTGATAATATTCTTATAGGAGACCTTGAGCTGCTAGGTAAAATTCTTACAAAAAACAGTTTCCAATAGAGAGCTTAAAACAGCTGCCTAACAGGTACTCAAGCAGGTAAAGTATAAATCAACAGATAAAGTATACAATAATCAACAAATACAGTATATTAATTATAATTCAGATATGGCAAGTGTGTATATTAAATGTAAAACTTATTCTACAACAGTTTTATAAAAAATGAGGCTTATGGCTAAATCTTATCAGTTTTGCTTGTTAAGATATTAAGTTCTTAATTTAAACCAGTAGCCTGTCTGATATAAAAGGACAGGATAGAATCTGGAAAATGGCTTTAACAAAATTTTGACTAGGATCAAGGTTTCTTATACTAAACAGTAGACTCATTGATAATTTTTAAGATTGATTCCTGGATATTTGCCTTTGCTAAATTCAAAGGCCAAAAACAATGGTCTTTTCTCAGATCATTGCTACAATTTATGCACCTGTATTTTGCTAAAGCTATAGCAAAAAATCCCTTAAAAGATTTTATGCTAAATTTTACAATTGGCTCTTCCAATGGAGGAACTGCATATATGGCTAATTATAATAAAAATTATGGAGCATAACAAGGCTCCTTCAAAGCAACTCATACAAGTAGACAGCAGATCCTGATGCAAACGGATCTGGCTTGTTGACACCAAGCTGACCTTTGCTAAGACAAGGTGAAAAGCCCTTGCAATGCATCATGAAAAAACCCGACCTATATATATTTGGGGTCGAGGATGTGTTTGTGCTTTTTTCACAGAAAGAAAATGAATTCTGAACGTGATGTCGAGGCTGCGGACACAGAAGAGTTCCAGACTTCCAGAGGTGATTGAGGAGAGATCTTTGGTCCGGTCTTCCCTACCCCCAAGGAAAGGAGTGCCTGCTGACAAAACCAGCTACACCACTCTGCATGGTGTCACCCACCCCCAGAATCCAGGGAGACCCGGCTGACATAAGGGCCAGGATGTGCTTCATGTACCTGAAACCAGCTCGCCTCACCCTGGCTACCCCACCTGTCCAGGAGCACAAATGCTAAACTGCTTCTGCAGCTTGAACTCTGGTCTGCTTTGGAGCTGAGTTGCAGACTAAACATCAGACTGCTTTAAACTTTGGGACACAGAACTCATTTTAATTAAAATATTAACCTCTCTTCACTTAAGAAGGGGGGAAAATTGGGGGTTCCTGTGACTGTTGCCCAGAGGCTGGAACTGGTGATATATGATAACAACAATGTATGTCATTGTACTCCCACTGAATTTGAGCTAATGATATTTGTAACTGCTTATAGATAATGGGTAAAGTTTGACACACGTTGTAAAGTGTTTGGTTTTAATGCATTTGTTTAAAATTTTGGATTTTGATCCCTTTTATACTGCCCTAATTTTTTGGCAGGCAGCACACGTAACTTTATGTGGAGTAGGCACTTAGGAATGTGATCATACCATAGGCCAGACTAAAAGGTGAATACTGGGTTGGGAAAAAGCCCTTTCTTCTTATCTGGAGATGGAGTTATTGGTGCCAAAACTATATCATTATATCTTTTGTTTGAGGAGCTCCTCAGAGTCTTTTCATTAATGATAGATGCAGGGGCCCAATGACGGGAGTTAGTGTGGATCCTCGCCTGAAGAGCACACCATACAGAGGTTGTAGAAACCGGCTCAACATGGCATGGTTCAGGTATGAGGGTGCTCTCCACATGGCCTAAGACAGGGTGCCCTGTGATCTGCTTACTTTAATCCTGCTAGATGCCTTTTACTTGAGGAGCTCCAAGGATGGGCGATTTATGGCAGGATAATCCCCCAACCTAAGGCAGGGCCCTGGGAACCCTAGGACGCCTAAGGGGGAAAGAAAAAAGGCCTGGTCCCCACTCGACCTAGTAGTCATCGGGCACCCCTCTGTTCCCAGGAGAGAGGGATTACTTCACCACTCGAGAGGAGGGTCTCTCCTTGTCTCAGTCCCTTCTCCTTTGCTCTGACACCATGGTTGACTCTGACTGGTGCTCTCCACTTGATAGCTGCCTGCCTTTGTATGGGAGGGGGGAGGGGATCTGTTGGGAGCTGTTTCCCCCTAGAGATCATTGCAGGAACCATCGCCCTGGGGAGACTATGGGGAACCCCACACCCATGGTTGTACTGGGATTGGTTCTGTTGCCCCACACCCAGTTGAAGCTGTTAATGGAGAAAAATAAAATAAATAAATAAATAAATTTTAAAAAAAAAGAGTGCTATAGTGGTAGGAATATTATTTAGGTATTTGATAGATTTTCTAAAAAAATAAAATCAAAGTCAACTTCATGAGATGGAACTCTTACATGATTCTATTAAGGTAGCTGTAACCTGAGACTAGATAGGTCATAGGTCCCAGAAAAACCTATTCCTAAAGTCTGCTAAGGTAGGTATTCAACCTTCTTAATGCTGCAATACTCAACCATAAAATTATTTTTGTTGTTCTCTTATAACTATAATTTTACTACTGTTATGAATAATAGTCTAAATATCATATATGTTGGATATCTGATGTGTGACCCTATAAAAGGATCATTAGACTCTCAAGGGGGTTGTAATCCACAGGTCAAGAATTGCTTTGTTAAGTAAACATAATAGTAATTCCTAATGACATTTCGCTATACCCATAAATCAATGCATCACTCAACTCTTATCATAGGAACTTTAACTTACCATAGATTATAATTGACACAAAGTCCCACAATAAGACGTTGTGCAGAAAGTGAGAGAGATTGAACTCATACCAGAGTGGAGTGTTTCTATCAAACACCTCCACTGGAGTTCAAAGATTTATGTGGGTGAGGAGCTGGAAAGATTGGATGAGTCAGAGAGCGCAGTTGACTCCAAGTAGACTGCATCTCCCAGATACAATGAAGCTGATACTCATATGAACTCATAGATGCTGTGTCAATTTGCACAGGATCTGAAGAAATTCAAGCCAGACATACTTTAATAGGGAGAATGGGAAGTTGACCCAAAACTCCCACTCCTAACCAGGAAGCTATATGTTACTAATACCTTATATAGGAGATAAAAATTTGCTTCCTTCAATGGAATGATACTAGCTATACCAACCACAGGGCTTCCTTTATGCACAGTAGTAGTATATCATATTCTCTGTGCATATTTTGATTTTGGGTTAGTTTATTATTTTTTGTCTTTCTGCTATCTTTTGGTGGTTTGTTTTAACCTTTGTTTGAGAAAAAGAAAACAAAGGTAAATGGGTAGTGATGGGAGAAGATCAGAGAAGAGCTAGGAGAAAGGTAATGGATCAAAAGAGCCAATAAATACTATGAGTGCCATATTTTGTATTCAAACAGGTTATTATTTAGAGTAAATTTATAACATTCATGATGTATGTTATCTCACTTTGTTACCATTATGTTCTCTTGGTATAGAAAAATTAAGTGTTAATTGCTAGAAATTGCAAATACAGTTGGTAGAAAAATCCAGATTTGAAATTTTACTTTTAGTTAATGAACTTAGTAATTCTTAAGATAAATTTTTATATAATTTTAAATTTTCTTTTCATTTTACACTCCAACTCCAGTTCCCCTTCCCTCCTCTTCTCCCACTTCCTACCTCCCCCATCCCACTTCCCATCCACTCCTCAAAGGGGAAAAGGTCTCCTTTGGGGAATCACCAAAGTCAACCAAAGTTGAGGCAGGGCCAAGTACCTCTTCACTGAATCAGGTTGGACAAGATATCCCAGCATAGTTAATGGACTCTATAAAGTCAGCTCATACACTGGGATAATTTCTGGCCCTATTGTGAGCTATCCTCCACCCCAAAACTTATCAAGTCACATAGCCATCACCCACAGAAGGCTTAGTTAGGTACCATGAAGGTTCTCCAGGTATCAGACAAGAGTCCATGAACTACTATTAGCTGGGGTTGGCTGTCTCTGAGGGTTTCCCTATCATCATCTTAACCACCCCCCTCTTGATCATACGTTCTCTCCTCCCTCTCTTCAACTGAACTCTACGAGTTCAGTTCAGTGCCTGGTTATGAATCACTGCATCTCCTTCCGTTAGTTACTGGATGTAGATTCTATGATGAGAGTTAAGGTGTTCACCAATATGATTATAGGGGAAGGTCTGTTCAGGCATCCTATTCACTAGTGCTAGGAGTCTTAGCTGGAGTTATCCTAGTGGATTCCTGGAGATTTCCCTAGCACCAGATTTCCCCCTAATCCCACAATGGCTCCTGCTCCCCTCTATCAGAACATCTCTTTCTCTGTTCTCCTCCTCTGTCCTTCCTCCAATTTACCTGTCTTGATCCTTTATATTCCCCCTTTCCATCCTCTCCCTTCTATTTTTCTTATATATATATATATATATATATATATATATATATATATATATATATTCATGTTTATATATAAAAGACACTTTGTGAAGTTCTTGTAATACAGAGAGTTAAAGATCTGGTGTGCTGGGTTTATATAGAGGAAAACAATATCTTTGACATCACTCTATGATGACAGGCGATGTATCTTTTATGAGTTAAATTTTGGGTTTCTGATACAAAATAGTCAAGATGCTCATGTCTTTGATCTTCCCTGTATAAGAATTTTCTATTTTGCTACAGTTAGCTTAGAAAGTTTTCTCTATGGCCAGATAATCCAATGTCTGTGCCTTGTAAGATATTAAAAACAGGCAAACAGAAAAAAAATCAAGCAAATAAAAATATTGTCAGATGTAATAAAATTATTGTATGTAAATAAAAGTTTTATTTTCATAATTACATGGGTTCTCTAAAGTACAATTCTAGGAACTCTCCATCAGTGAGGTTATTTTTTCCCACATCCTTTAATAAAATGGCAAGCAATGGTCATAATCATGCTTGTAATATTTTCTGTAAACATAAAAGTGCTCTTCACGTTATCTGCAGCAATAAAATTGTACACAATATTGTTTTAGCATCTGTTTTTATTTAATTGTGAATTTAGAAAACTACTCAGTAATATATCACATGTATAACTTCATTAAAACTGATATAATTATAAAAATGTCATTTCTCATCTACAAAATGAACCCTACTTCCAGTGCAACAGTTCTGTGTAAGTTTTTTTTTTCTGCAAATGAATAAAGGCAACGGTCAAATAAAAGAACCTACTGAATTTGATGGCTATCTCATAAAGAGTATATATAACACCTATAAAGTCTATGGTGGGAAGTAAATTATTTACTGTGAGAAGCTTGAGTGTGAAATCATTTATATGTCACTAAGGGATATGCACACTGCAGAGCCAGAAATAGCGTGAGCATCACATTTCTTTGTATTTTTATACTCTTTTGATTTTACCATAAAGCATTCAGTCTGTTGGATTTCAAACAATCAAAGCACACAAGCACACAATCAAAATGTCTATCAGAAACTTTCTGGGGCATAATTGCTGGAGGAATTTCTAGGGCATTTAAAAATTTAATTGTGCTTTTCTTTGTTCTTTGAAGAATATATTTAGTTTTCTGCAACTTCTAGTGTGTTTAAAAGTGTATTATCAGTCTCCTTTTACTAGGTGGAATATGAAATATATATATTAAATATTACTTGATTCCATGGAGAGTACAATGAGATCAATGTGCAGAAAAACAGAAAGATCATATGACTAGGAAATACCATAGACTAAGTAAAAATTAAGCCACTTAATAACACTCCAAAAAATTGACCCACACTATAGTGATTATTCTGAGGAAAAATAATTTTGACAACTAGATTACTTCTCTGAAAGAATGTTGATCAATTATTTATTCTTTTTAAAGCCACCAACTTGAGATTTCTTGAAACAAAGAAACATCTTTATAAGTTGGGAATCTGATTTTTTTTTTGTAGAGCTTGGTAGAGGATCCAGAAGATATTAAAATGAATAGACTTTCTTATCACTCCCTTATATCCCTCCCTACTGTTGTCAAATTCATGGCTTATTTTTTATTCATTGTTATTGCTTTCATGTATGTATTTGTATATACAAATGTATTCCTAAATAAAACCTGTTGAGTCCATATGATACTACTTTTATGTATGTTTTTCTGTCATAACAATGCATTCTTTCATGTCTTATAACAAACTGCACGTGTCACATGATTGGTGTTGTCTATGATTTTTCTTAGGAGACAACAGTGTAAAAATGAAACTTAAAATGATAAGCTCACCATCAATGGATATTTAATTTCTCATTCACTGTGACATTCATATTTTGAGGGGATAGGTCTGGATGGGGGAGTGGGGGTGGACATGGGAATAGGTATCAGGTACAGGGAGGATAAATGGCATGAGTCACATAACTTCTGACCTACAATTTGCCCTGACTACAAGAATGCTGGGACAAAGGTGGTGCAGAAATTATGGGAGTGGCCATCCAATGACTGGTCAAGTTTGAGATCCATACTCTGAGGGGAGCCCCCGCTGACACTGCATAGAGTTCCAGGACCCAGAGGCTCAACAGTCCCAAAAAGCTATGATAGAACTAAATGTGACTAGCACAAAAGAAAAAAAAAGTAAATAAAATGATTTTTAATGATGCTCTGCCATACTCAGTGATTGTCATCTGTGCCTAGCCTGATGGTCGTTTCTGCCTAGCCCAATTGAAATCTGAGAGGCTCTACCAACAACTGATGTAACAAAAGTAGAGGCCGATAGTCAATCATCAGATAGACCTTGGGAAGTCCTGTTTAATAGGGGGAGGAAGGGAAGGATTATAAGAGCTAGAGAGGTCAGGCAACCACATGAAAACACACAGAATCAACTAACCCCGGCTAACCAACTAATAGGGGCTCACAGACTGAGCCACCATCCAGAGACCTTGCTGTCCTAGGCCCTCTGTGCATATGCTACAATTGTGTAGCTTGGTCTTCTTGTGGGAATCGTAATAGAGTTTCTGACTCTGCTACCTCATTTCGGAACCCTTTTCTCTTATTTGGTTGCCCAGTCCAGCCTTAATAGGAGAGGGTATGTCTAGACTTACTGTAACTTCATATGCTGTGACAGGGAGACCTATATTTTTCTGAAGAGAAAAGAGATGGAGTGGATTGGGGGTAAGAAGAGGGAAAATCAGGGGTAGGGACTGGAAGGAAAGGCGAGAAGAAGGGGAAACTTTGATTGGAGTGGGAATCAATTAATTAATCAATTAACTAATAATAAAAATTATAAACTATAAATTTACACCAAAACCATCATACTAATTTCTAAGCATACACATATAAACAGTAAGATAGCAACCTCTTGTGCAATATGTAAATATAACACCAACCACAATTATCAATATCACAGGTACATTTGTAGTTTGTCTTGTGTATCATATGAATTCTTCCCAAGTCTAGGAAATTTGGTGTTTCCCCTTCTACTCTCTTTTAAAACAATTTGAAGTTGCTAGTTACTAAGTAGTAAAACCCCAATTGTGTATCAGTGTAAGTTTTAGGTCAGAAAGTAATTATTTGACCAACTCTTTTGTCTTTTCACCAAAAATAAGAAAGTCTACCTGCCTCTTATACTCTGTTTTAAAAAGAGGTTTCTATAAGTCAGTTTGGCTACTCTTCTGACTGGCTGCTCATTGCTCATAAGGGGAACTTTTGCTGCCCTGTAGAAGCTTCTTTAAAACATGTTTTATTCGGTTTAATTATTAATAAAAACATTCCACAGGAAAGATACTCAAAATAGTTTCTTAAATAGAGTTCATGTTTCCCTACCAGCTGGGATACCCTGAGTGAACGGGAAGTTTGTTCAGCTTTTCAGTCAGCACTGAGTTTACACAACCATAAGTATAATTAAGCAAGGGTACAACCTTTTAATGACAATTCTTTGAAGCAAATTTAGAGAAAAACATTTTTTTTAAGCTAGGAAACATTTTTTTCTTTAAAGACATTTAAGTTCCATTACCTTTATAAAAGAAAATAATTTCATTTAATGCAACCCCACTATCATTTCTGGAGAGACATTTTAAGTCTGTAGTAAAGATAAATAGGTGAACATCAAATAGGAAATGGTTGAGGTCCGCTTTGATTTTGTTTAGCCTGTAGTTTACACATTTGGGGTCTGTGTTCACACTCTTGTATAAAAGGAGAGAGCACACGTGAGGGAAAACACAGTTTATAGTGTAGGGGACTGGAGAGAACTGAGGTTGGCTCTCAAGGGTTCTATTAGGTCACAGTTTGAAATACTCCTAATTAATATCTCAGTAATTCGTGTCACAGGGTACTGAGTAAGCATTCAAATTTGCAGGGTAGTGTAAGAAATCATAGCTCTTGCAAGTGTTCAGTTATAAAGATTACATTGTATTCTGGTCTGGAAGACATCACAGGTGGTCTGAAATGGATTTAATTGTTTCATTGAAGTATAATGAAATGTTATATAAAATGAAGTATTATAAAAAGTTTTCAGAAAGATAACTTTTTAATTAAATTATTTTTAGGGAAAAATAGTTATTAAGCCTTAAAGGGAATTCTGAAGAAATAGTGCTGAAAGCAATTATAAAAATATAAGAAAGTTGCACATAGGTATCAAAGATTCATGGTGGATGACCTGTAGAATCAAATTCATGAGCTGGAGTTGGGCTTCAGTGGTGAAGTACCCTTGCTATTTCTGACCAAAGTTTGGCACCTGCTCCTGGGAGCTAGTAATCATCTATACCTTCCCACTTCAGGGGAGGTACACACATGTCCACATACAAGCACATAGACAAATAACAAATTTTTAAAACTTAAAAGTAACCATAAGTCAGATTTCTCTGATATCTTTAATATTGAAAATAGGAAATGCTAATTTTTCTTACAGGATGTCCATATATTAAAATGTAAAATTTTATAAATAATATGTTTGTTTTTCCCCTTAATTATCGTAGGAATCTTTGTCTCCATGCAGATCTCGAATATATAATTTGATTCTTAAGTGTTTGTATACAAGTACTGTGTCTGTGCCATGCTCATGAAGATTTAGCAACAAGAAAGTCCTCAAACACTAAGCACTCGAATACAAAGTGGGTATTGTCTATTCACTGGGGCTAAATAAACAACTGAAAGATATTAAAATTCGCTCCAGAAGCCAACGGCTTTGCCTAGAAGTCACTTCGAAACTAGATGTCTATTGAATTTTAAATTTTCATATCAAGATATTTTACAGATACATTTCATTTCATTAAAGTATATAAGGATATCTAAGGGTTTATTCTCTAGTTTACAAATAGATGACATATATTCCTAGAGTTCTAAATATTTGTACAAGCTTGAAGAGAAAACAGTAAAAAGAATGAAAATTCATAAGTAATACTGATACCATGAAAGATGAGACAAAATTTATATAATTAAACAGACTGGAAATTTTTTTCTGATTATTTACAATATTACATATGCAGTTATATTTATGAAATTCATTTTCTAACTTACATATTTCAAAATTATCAAGACACAAAGATTATTATTAAAAGGTAAGCTAAAATAATTTTAATGATATTTAATATTCTTCAGGTTTATTGCATACCTTAGATAATATCTGCATAATAATATCTGTCACTGTAAATATAGTCATTTGTACAAAATTTAAATAGATACACTCTAAATATATGTACTGTTTTTTAGTAAAATTGAGTAACAGAGGCAGACAGATCTCTGTGAGTTTGAGGCCAACCTGATCTACAAGCGCTAGTTCCAGGACAGGATCCAAAACTACAGATAAACCCTGTCTCGAAAAAAATAAAATAAAATCAATATATCAGTATTTCAGTTTACACAACTGTTTTCCTAAGTCTAATTATTTGCCTATGAACAGTGATAGGAAATAAAAATAATCAAACTTACAAACTTCATTAAGTACACTATCTCTATTACGGTGTGTGGTTCCATGACAAGAGTTTTCTTTTCTTTCTTTTTTGTATTTTCTTCTATTGCTTTTTAATTTTATTAAAATAACTCGTTATTAAAAATAACATAACATTTATTATAAAATAACATACCAAACCCTCCCTCCTCTCCTCCTGTCCCCTTCTCTTTCCCACCTCCCCAGTCCCCATCTGCCCCTCCTTCATCTCTATTTAGAAAAAGGCAAACCTCCCATGGGCTTGCACACAGCACAGCACATCAACTTGGGGCTGGACCTTGCTCCCCCCTTTAAAATGAGGTAATCCAGCATGGGGGACTGGTTTCCAAAAGTCAATTAAAAGCCAGGGAGAGGTTCTGTTCTCACTGCTAGAAGCTTTACTAAGAGACAAAGCTACAGGATTGTCACAAACCTGAAGAGGTTCTAGGCCAGTGACTATTTTCTGATATACATATATATGCCATTCTTATTTTCTAAATTCTTAAAATGAAATTTTAACTATATGTAAATATCAAACATTTGAAATAATAAAAAAATAATTTATGCAAAAATATAATTCACACACTAAGCTACGAAGTTACTGTTGTTTTTTTTTATGAACACAAGAATAGTAATACCTTTCAAACTAAAATTCAGTAGACCATTTTAGCAATTTATGATTGGGGTCATTCCTGCTAAGAAAACTAATTAAAACTCCGTTATCCCCTTAGGTGTTTGAATTTTATATGTTCTGTAAAGGACCAAAGAGGTACATCTATCACATGTGCAGAGTTGTAAGTACTTAAATAGCCAGAGCAGTTTGATATTAGCAGAGTAGGTTGCTTGACTTATTATAGTTATAGATGTATGGAGTAATGTAAGCAGGTATTGACTCAAGGAAATATTTAGGTGTATATGGAGGAGACACCAAGAATGATATTTTTTTAACTTTTTTATGAAAATACATGACATCATAGAGTATTTTAGTAAGTTATGCTTCTGTTGAGCCTTTCTTTTACTGTCAAGGCACACAGGGATGTGAGCCTGTCCCACCTTGCCTGAAGGTCAGAGAGGATGAGCTAATTTTTGGTCTTTCAAAGTTGTTGACAACAGGTATGGCTACAAAACCAGATACCCTGACCTAGGGTGTGCTTACTTGGTGTTTTGCACATCAGGATGGACCAAAGAGATGTGTCCACTCCATTCTGAGAACGGACAGAGAATTCAAGCATACTTCCTTTATTTAAAAAAGGGAGTTTGACATAGGGAGTGGTTGCCTACAGGTTTCTTGGTCTAGGGTGTGTTCACTGCCCCCTACATCAAATGCTTTACTTGGGAAATAATGGAATGATGTCTTAAGCATTGAAACAAGTAACAGTTCGGGCTTTCTTTTGTGTCTTGTTAAAGCAGTCTTTTTACCCCCTCCTCACTCTTTTGTATTGTGGTATAAATGGGTGTAAAAATAAACGTGAGTGAACTCAGAAAACAGAATTCAGCATCCCGTGTCCCTTGAGTTTTCCTTCCGTTGCTATTCTGTGTCTCTGTGTTTGTTTCTTATCTCTGTTCCTACTACCTAACATTTCTAATCTTTATGCTTCTACTCTGGAATGTAAAACCTCACTATGGCTGGACTGTAGTAAGTCACCCGAAAAATGTGGCTCGCAACATTTTACACATTGAAAATATGTGTGCACTAAAAATAATGATCAACCTTAACATAATTACATGTGTGCTAAAATTTAAAAAAATTGGAAAACAAAAACAAAAGCATATTCCAATGTGCCTAACTCGGTTTAATAGATATGTGTATTCCATTCCTTGGGTCTTAAATTCTCCATAAATGTGCTATAGGGTATTTAATTCAGCAGGTGCCTAGGATGATTCTAATGAAGTTTAAGTAATGTGTCCATATTTTCCTCAGCTATTTCTAATTATTTATAATATACAGTTATTCTCTAAGGGCATTTAATTCATTTAAATATCACAGGATAAGTTTATTTTACAAAATATCTCATGGGACTTCATCAACATATATTTACATATTTTTTATTTACCATTACATACAAAATTATCCCAACCTTTCTTTAAGTACATTCAGATTTTATGAAATATCCTCCTGGTCTAGAATGGAATTAATAAAGCTATGTCTTTATGCATTTCCTGGGAAGAAAGAAAAAGAGCCGGAAGGCGTCTTGAAAATTGTGTGAGGCCCTTGGTTAAAGCACAGACAAAAGTGACCACTACTTACCAGCCAACTTTCTCATTACTCAAGCTGGTCCTGGCCACAATTCCTCACTTGAGGACTTTGATTCTCTGTGTTCTTAAAATAAATCCCTCTTTTCCTAGTCTAATAAGTACATTATTACACACACAACTTTAAAAGTCCTCCCAAAATGCTAATGAAATTATAGATCATTACAAGTATTCTAGAAAATGTTCAACCAGATGCTTAGGCACATTTTAATCATTAAAACATTTTATCTAAAATATCCACTTATTTTAAGAAGAATAAGTTTCAGTAGGGAAGCTAAATAATTCAAGAAAAATACTGTATTGTCTAAGTTTCAATGTTGTGCAAATAGCATTTTATTACAGACATGTGTTCTCTGATATTTAGCCCAGATGATTTCAAATGTAATTGTCAGTGTTGAAAGCTGTTTCATTCTTCTGAACTATGCTTTTATGATTGCAATTGACTTTTTATATACAGCATAAAACAATGATAGAGATACGTTGACAAGTACATCTATGTCCTGCCTGTCAGAAAGAACTTCTCTGCTTAAATGAATGACAAAGACACTGTAGAAAGTTATATTAATCAGGGTGAAATGTATGTGTTGATAATTAGTTTCAATACATTGTTCTTACCTTAAAAATAAGTCCATAAAAAAGAGAGCAGTGCATGGTATAGATCTTTTACAAACTCCTTTTTACTTATTCTCAATATTTCATACAATTGAGTAAAGGTGCTCTGCCATTTTGAATAATGAAGAGAATATTTAATAAGTATGATGGCTATCTTTGGTTGTCAATTTGACTACATCTGTAATTAACTAAAAACCAAAGATGGAGAGCACACCTCTGAGAATATTTGCTTAATTCTAAGATTGTAATCTGGTCCATTGTGGTTGGAAGACACAGGTCTATAGATTTTGAAGCAGAAAACCCACCTTTAATATGGGCCACACTTTCTGCTGGAAGCCTATACAAGAACATGGAAGTAAGAAAGTACCACTTCTTGCCTGTTGCCCTCATCTTGCTTGCAAGTTCATTTCTTCACTGCTATTAGAATGTACTTCTTTTGATTCCAGCATATACTGAAGACTAGCTGAGGCATCCAGGCTTGTGGACTGAGCAACTACTGGATTCTTGGACTCTCTGTTCTCAGCTATTCTTTGTTGGTTTAGCTAGCTCACATCCTGTAGGTAATTCTAATAAATCCCATTTATTCATACAGAGAGAGAGGAGAGAGAGAGAGAGAGAGAGAGAGAGAGAGAGAGAGAGGAGAGAGATGGTTATAACATAAACTTTTCCCAGTAGCTACTTTATAGTATGGAAAAGTGCAATTCTAATGCTTTCTTTGTTGAAAAAATAACTTTCTTTAAAATGATACAATGTTTATAATAGTGAAATTAGATTAATTATGCATTTAATTCTAGTTGGCCAAATTGGTACTGATTTTATTTTGTTCTATTTTTAGCATATTTTGAAGACAGGACTAAAGCAATTGGAGCTTCAAAAGTTTCCTGGTGAAATGTACTTAATGAATCATATAAGAGAAAGGTTTATTGAGTAAATTTGAATCTTTTCTTCACCTCCATATTAATGAAAAAGGTATGTAAATAAAGTTTAATTGGCATTATCACAAACCATTATCTAACAAGGAAAAGATGTGAATTTTGAACACATGGCCTTCCTACCTTGACAGATACTTGACTACAGCAAAATTATGAACAAATTTTAACCAAGATGTTTTCATGAGAAGTGTGAAAACACAGTAAATATTTAATCTTTTAAGCCATGAATCATTTGAGAAATAATTTTACACATACTGCAAATAAATTTGCTCTTTCAAGTAAAAATCTATTCGGGCTGTGGTGGCACACACCTTTAATCCCAGCACTTGAGAGGCAGAGGCAGGCGGATCTGTGAGTTTGAGAACGGCCTGGTCTATAAGAGCTAGTTCCAGGACAGGCTCCAAAGCTACCGAGAGACCCTGCCTCAAAAAACAAAATCTCTTAACAAGATAGGTTTTAGTAAATTGGATTAATTGGATTGTAGGAGTCTTTCCTTCCTTCCTTCCTTTCTTCCTTCCTTCCTTCCTTCCTTCCTTCCTTCCTTCCTTCCTTCCTTCCTTCCTTCCTTCTTTCTTTCTTTCTTTCTTTCTTTCTTTCTTTCTTTCTTTCTTTCTTTCTTTCTTTCTTTTAGTTTTCCCTAGAAACATACCTTACTCAGTACTCTGGGTATTCAATTTTCACTCTCCTTCCCATCCTCCAATTTCAATACTCCATTCTCATACCTTTGTGCAGATATCTACTGCAACCTCTCCTTCCTCTTTTCCCTAAGCCACTCTGAGGTAGATCTTATCTAAGTCTTTCTCCTCACCCCAACACCTTAACTCACTCCCTAACAGCCAAAGTACTCTCTCCCTGGAAACTTGCTAGCCCTGTCAGCTGGAGAATGAGAATCTGTGGCTGAGATAGCTTTCCTCTATCCCCTGGACCTGCTCAGCCCTTCCTTTGCTCCCTTCTAGGTCACCTGATTCTCGGGAGTCAGAGACCATTATTCAGAAACAAATTCTACCTGGCAGATTCTTAGTAGTCACAGCTGGCAGAGTCTCAGAAACACTACCAACACTAGCCAACACAAAGTCACCATACATTCCTAAGACCCTGAGAGGACAACAGAAACCAAAGGAGGCAGGGAATCCCACCCAATAAAGTTAAGATCAAATATCATAACCTAGAATTATATTCATATCTAAACCAGATGCCTAGAAGTCAATGTAAAATCACAGTCAAATATGGTGAGGAAAATACATTTCCACTAGAGCCCAGCACCACTTATACCCTGAAAAACGCAAGCTAGCTGAAGCACACAACAAAGACTTGAGAAACCTTAGAATGTTGGGTCCCAAATGGAATGTATCCATCAATTTCCTCCTTCCATGGCACAGGGAAACCTGTGGAAGAGGAAGGGGAAAGATTGCAAGAGCCAGAGGGAATGAAAACCTCCAAAGAAACACAGCAAAGACCAATACACGGATGGACTCATGCAGATTGCTCAGGCATGAGCTTGATAATGTCTGAGATAATGTCTGAGGTAAGGGCTGAGAGTAGAAGTGGACACAAGCCCACATTCCTAACTCAATAGCTATCTCCAATCAACAACTTCTCACAAAAGAAAAATTAATATTTTTCATCTGAATTTTACTGGGTATTCAAATCAGTCTTAAGTACCTGCCCCATGCTTCACAGGAGCTGGCTCGTACAAAAGGAATTCAGTGGTAACTTTAGAGCGATTTTTGGTCTCATAATGCTTTGTCTGGGACCTTTTTCTTCTTCTTTTTTTAAATTAATCTACATGTCTTTTGTTTATATATGATGGTTTCTGACTTTGTGTTTTTATGCAATTTCTGATTTTGCCAATGTGTGTGCCTCTACATCTATAGGGGTTTCTTGCGGTTTTTCTTCGACAGTTTGTTTTTCTTTCTGTTAGGGTTTCTGCATAGATCTATATAAAATAATCTTTTATTGAAAACAACAAAACAAAAACCTAAGGTAGATTTCTCAATTGTTGCGAAAAAAAAAAGCATGAGTAAAACAACTTGGGGAAAAAAATTTAATGTGCTTAGTCTGCCACATTACAAATCATCATTGATGAAAGCCAGCAAGAGAGGAACCTGGAAGCCTGCACTAAAGCAGACGTTGTATGGGGAGTGCTGCTTTCTGGATTAGTCTTCATGTTTGGCTCCATCTGATATCTTAGAGCACTCAAGACCACCAGCCTGGAAGGTGCTAATGGCCATGGTAATATTGGCTTTCCCTTCAATGATCAATTGGAACAATGCACAACAGATTTGCCCACAGGTCAGTTTGGTGTGAACATTTTCTCAGGTTCTCTCTCACAAAATGACCCTAGGTTGTGCCAAGTTCACATAAAACTAGTCAAAAAAAGAGGGATAAGTAATTTAGTGTTTTAGTGGTTTTAGAATAACCTTTGAATATTTCCACATCCAATCTTAAACCTACCATCTTGGGGGTTCTAGAGAGGTCAATCCATAGGTAGACTTGCAAATTTTTATAGTCTCATAAAGAAATGGAAACATACCTAAGGAAGGGAGTGTTGTGGTTTAAATAAATTATTTTTAAATGCATGCTCATCAGAGAATGGTGCTACTTAAGAGGGATTAGGAAGTATGACCTTGTTCGAACAGGTGTGACCTTTTTGGAGGAAGTGTCACTACAGTTGGGCTTGGGGTTTCAAAAACTTAAGCCAGGCCCAGCAGCTCTCTATCTTCCTACTTGTTAATCTGTATGTGAAACACTCAGCTATCATGTCTGCCTGCAGGTTGTCATGCTCCCCACCATGAGGATAATAGAATAAACCTTTAACACTTAAGCAAGCCACACCTATAATGATTCCCATTTTAAGAGTGTCCATAGTCATGTTGTCTCCTGACACCAATCGAACACTAAAACAGGTAGCAACACACCTTAAACACTAATATGTAGTTGTCCATCTTGACATTTATATGCCATGGATTTCTTTGACTACTATATGGACATATAGCCAAATTTTGTTTATAACCATTAGTAATTCATGGTCAATCTTAAATGACTTTATATGTGGTAACCAGCCATATAGAGCTGAGCAACAACTGTTAACTTTAGATAGAAAGGTAAGGAAAAAGCGATATAAAATGGTGACATTGACAGAAGTATCTTAAGAAATTAAGTAACTAAGAAAGAAAGGATATCTCCTATCTATGATACTGATATAGCAGCATAAAAACATAGAGAACAAATGCCAAGGGGTATCAAGACCTCTCCAATATGTCTGAAAAAGAATAACAGTAGAAAGATAGATTTTATCATTTCACATGTGGAAAATATTGGCACAATTTTAGATAAGACTAAAGAATGTGTCCTTTATAAAAGGACAAAGGATTACTAGGCATTGGGAAATGATTTTAAAATCATATATGTGATTTAATACATATTTATTTCTGGAGATGCTCTGCTTTCAATAAAAATTTACCTTATATTAAAATAGAGCTTATTAGACTAATAATATTTATGTCAATAAATGTATTAAGCCAAAACTGCAGATTTTTCTAAATTTCCGTGAAAAAAAGTCAGCAAATAATGGTTCTTAGTTTCATAGAAATGGTAGAAAAAGATGTACACAGGGCAATCTAAGAGAAGTATTTGACTTCTGGTTTGATATGAGAAAAAGATGTAGGCATTTGGTTATACTGACTCACAGCAATATTCTTCCTTAGGCTACTCGCCTATCAGTCACTTCTGTTTAAAATACATGCACTGTGACGAATGTCAAGCTATTTTCCATGACTGCTTAAATATCTTTTGTGTATTATGTCAATGAAAATTTGAATTAGTTTGAATGGCTTATAATTTCAAGGCAGTCTTCTAGATGGTTTTTTTTTCTGAATGCAGAGACAAATATTATTTAAGTTTTTTCCCAGGCATAGAATTGTTGGGATATGTGTCAGTATCTCTCTAAGGAGGTTGTAAATTGTTACAGTCTGTAAAATGGTATCTGCTGATTACCACCTGTGCCAACTGTTAAAGTCATTTAGGACTTCCTCTCTTTCGAGGCTAATTAAGGATCAAGTTTTACGGACCTTAATTTGGATTTTGCTGATTACGAGTGATGACAAGAATTTCTTATTTAAAATTTTCTAGAGATCTGTGTTAAAATCACTGAAAAACAGCACAATTTTCACCACTTACTTTTGTTTATGTATGCCTGAGAATTGATTTCTAGAGGATGGTTATGGATTTTTGAATATGAATCTATGTTGATTTTACAATTGCTACACATATGCTCTTAGCTTTTCTAGTCTACAATTTACTTAGAGTGACATATGGGAACACAAAATAGTTATTACAGTATAAAATTGCTGAAATTGCTCACTTTGTCTAAAAATAGTTAAAATATATTTCAAACTATTTTGCAAAGTATTAACAACTTATTTGATTACAACATTTAATAGACATGAAATTGATTTTTTTCACTATGCTTCCTTTCCTTGATTATTAATGATTTTCATGTAGAAGTTTGTTCTACCAAAGTTTTTATTTATGCTTAGGTTGACTACAAGAGACACCAACTATGTCTTTCAGATATTTTGATAATAAATATTAATATTATTTTGTCTTATTAAATATGTGTAGTTCATCGATTTGTATTATTTCTTTAGTATTATATATGGCTTTTTCACTTTCCTTCCATATGTAAAATATAATTTTTATGTTGAGATTCATGAAGAACATAGATTAGAACTATACAAAAATGAAGATATATTTTGAAGTAACTCCCATCCTTCTGGTTATAATATCACTATCCTAGAACACGATACTTTCCTAATTTTTTTTGGCTATTTTAAATATTTTTCATAAGCATTTATAATTCATTATATAAAAATATTGATACAGCACTCTGTCTTCCAAAATTTCTTGTGTTTCTTTACTTTTGAAAACATTGCATCAGGAAAATTACAAATCAAAACAACTTTGAGATACCATCTTATACCTGTCAGAATGGCTAAAATCAAAAACACCAATGATAGCCTTTGCTGGAGAGGTTATGGAGTAAGCGGCATACTCATCCATTGCTGGTGGAAATGCAAAGTTGTGCAACCACTTTGGAAATCAGTGTGGCGGTTTCTCAGAAAATTGGGAGTCAACCTACCTCAGGATCCAGCAACACCACTCTTGGGAATATATCCAAGAGATGCCCAATCATACTACAAAAGCATTTGTTCAACTATGGTCAAAGCAGCATTATTTGTAATAGGCAGAACCTGGAAACAACCTAGATGCCCCTCAATGGAAGAATACATAAAGAAAGTGTGGCACATCTACACATTAGAGTTCTACTCAGTGGTAAAAACCAATTGACATAGTGAATTTTACATGCAAATGGATGGAAATAAAAAAAAAACACTATCCTGTGTGAGATAACCAGACCTGAAAATATGAATATGGTATGTACTCACTCATTAGTGGATTCTAGTCATAAACAAAGGACATTGAGCCTATAGTTTGTGATCCTAGAGAAGCTAAGTAATAAGCTAAACCCAAAGAAAAACATATATAGATCCACATAGAAATTGGATGCAGACAAGATCGCTGGGCAAATGTTGGTAGCATGGGGGTAAGAGTGGGATGGGTGGAAGGGGAGAAAGGGAGATAGAAGGGAGAAGGAATGGGTTGGGGAGAGCTTGGGAGAGTGGGATGGTTGAGGTGAAGGAAGGACGGATATGGGAGCCGGGAAGGAGATATCTTAATTAGAGAGCCATTTTGGGGTTGGCAAGAGGATTGGCTCTAGAGGGGTTCCCAGGTGTCCACGGGGATGTCCCCAGCTAGGACCCTGGGCAGTGGAGGAGAGGGTGCCTGAACTGGCCTTGTCCCATACTCACACTGATGAATATCTTGCATATCACCCTAGAACCTCTGTCTGGTGACAGATGGAGATAGACAGAGACCCACATAGGAGCACTGGACTGAGCTCCCAAGGTCCAGTTGAAGAGCAGAGGATAGAGAATATGAGCAAGGAAGTCAGGACTAGGAAGGGTTGGTTCACCCTGAACTAATGGAAGCTCACCAAATCCAGCTGGACTGGGACTGAACGAGCATGTGATCAAATCAGACTCTCTGAATGTGGCTGACAATTGGCCCAGACTAAGAAGCCAATGAGAATGCCACTGGGATTTGTCTCTACTGTATGTAGTATTTTGTGGGGATCCTATTGTATTTGGATGCATACCTTCCTAAGTCTGGATGTTGGGGGGAGGGCCTTTTCTTCCCACAGGCAGGGTACCCTGCCCTCTCTTAGGACTGGAGGGGAGTATAAGTGGGGGAGTGTGAGGGAAGTGGGAGGAGTGGAGGAAGTGGAAATTTTGAATGGTATTATTTATAAAGCAATAAAAAAATAAAAGAAAATATTGCCTTGTATTGCGTTCTTATTTTAAACTTTGTGTTTTTTATTTAGGTACAGTTTTTATTTTGATGTCCAGAGCTTTTCAATTATTGTAAGTATGAATAACATATCTATACATTTTCTTCTGGAGTCTATAGAGAAATGTGCATGAGTGCGTTTTCATTTGTATTTCTTTCATCATTTATTTTCCATTTTATTGTATTTTTCTCCATCTTTTCAAGGTAACCTATAAAACTATAACAGACAACTATGTAGGTCATATATAATAGCTTACACTGTCTTCTAGATTTAAATATAAATATTTGTATAAAACATTTAGAGTTTTGTTAACAACTATGTTAATATTTTACCTCTAATTTTCTAAGGTATTTTTTTGCTTTTATGGAAGTCACCTTTCATTTAAAGATTTCAAAAGTAAGCTTAATTAACAACTGATAAGTTAACATTAAAGTTCTGATAGGATTTTTTGTATTTTCTACTATAAAGTGGTTCTTATAAATACATATATATATATGTGTGTATGTGTGTTTCTATGTTTTCAATATGTAAATCACACTAAAATTGGTATATTGTAAAGATAAGTGAAAATTTTTAATCTATTAATAAAGTATTATTTCTAAAAATTCTTTGTATTACTTATTATTCTTTTCCTGATCTTAATATATTTTATTCAGGAAATTTGAAAGTTTATCTTTTTATTACTTAAGTTATCAAATGTCATTTTATTGTATTTCATTTTCATTTAAATTTTGATGCTTTCTATAATCTCTAGAGGCCTTATGCAATTTTTAGGTGTATCTTTTTCTCACTTTAGCAGACTGGTTATTTTTTTTCTTCTATTTTTAATTTCTTTGGATGTATGGACTGTATCTTCTTAATAAACATTATCAAGCAGATTTAGGATGCATAGTGTTGACAATGTTTTAGAAAACATGGATCACATTATTGCTGTATATATTCAAATGATTTTGAAATCACTTAGTAACGAAGTTTTTCATTTTGTCTTCCTTCTCCTTTGTTTATTATTTTATTGCATTGATGTATGTGTAAACAGTTGATTTCCCCCTGAATTGATGGTAAAACATGTTTTCTGTAATTTTAGCATGAAAAAACATCCTATATTCATATGTGCATACTTTGAAGCAACATTTTCTGTAGAGTCACATAAACTCATAGACTTCAGTAATTAATATTACTTATTTTAGTTTCAATCAAATGTATATTTATAACAATAAATTTAATCTTATTTGAACAGGGATTTTTGGGCATACTTGAGATAACAGCAATTCTATGGAAAGTGATGATAAATTATCTTTGAAAATATGTTCCTTTTTGTCATGTTATTTAGAGATATTTCTAATGTATACATTCTGGTTTATGTTTTAGGGCCAGTTGTGCACTAAATTCTAAGCTATTGAGCATTATCATGTAACTTAATAAGAGAGACAAAAATAATGTGAAAGAAAAATTGTAGGAATGAGTTTCTTTTCTTCTCAAAATTCTTTGAACAACAGATGTAACTAATGGAATAATTATTTTTCCTATATATATGCAATGCAAGAAGAAAAAGCTTCTTTGGTTTGAAAATAAAATCTTTGAAAATGTTGCTAGTGTATGAAAAAATACTATTACAGACAATGAGGAAAAGACACTGTGTATTGTGACACTTTAGTGCTTTGGTAATGTGTATTTACAAACCACATACATAGAATAAACATAAGTTTTAAATTTATATTTTTCTTACAGAAAATTAAGGCTTCTTATTTAAAATTTATGTGTAATAACAACTGAAGTTTCTATGAATGTTCAGCCCAGCAGGTTAAGTGTATGAAGTGTTCTGGGATTTTTTTTCAGGAGCCTATATAGGACTGATTTGTTAACTCATGTTCTACTCCTGTAATCCTGGCTACATCGGTCAATACCCACATTTGGAAACCCTCTAGCCCTGTGCCTTCCTCAATTCAATGCTGACTTCTTGAACTCCTCCTTAGGGGTACACAGAAATATACATAAATTTAAAAAAATAAAATAAAATTCAGGTGTATATTTTCAAAACAATACTGTGTCTTCTAAAGTAAATGAAATAATAATAAGATTTGGTATTGAGAATAAGATTATTTGTTGTCATATTGGTGGAGATTTTAGGACAGATGCCATTATAATATATTCAGATCACTATCTAGGTTCCTTATTTTCGTATGTTTAGTTTTCTAAGCAACTTAAGTATTAACCTGAGTCCATATTTAATGAAATATTTACATTAAATATTGTAACTAATATGAGATCAACAAGTATTCATTTTTAAAGACCCCATTTTAATTAGATTACTGTATAGTCTTAATATGTCAAACTTTCCTTTGGATCACTATATTTTATGTTGTCTAGTTACTTTCCAAAGTTTTTATCTTACTGTTTTCTGTTTTCCTTTAAAAAGTACCTGAGAGTAGTAGATTTTATTTGTCTCTTTGTGTATAAAAGGTGTTTTATTTCTTCAATACTTCTGCTCATGTCATAGCCCAAATTTTATTACATTGTTTTCTTTCACGTTTACTGATCAAATGGCTGTTTATTTCCGCTCATGTGAGGTAAATTAGAAAAAAAAGGTGATTAAAAGTTTCTTCTCTTTGTTATTAGCAGTGCAAAAACTCAGAACTTTATTAAATGTATGACTGCCATTTGCATCCCATGTGAAATGAATTAAAGGAGCTGCTTATTGTGAATTTATTATGCATTTATTCATTTCCTAGTGATCAGCACGCTGTAACTACTTAATTAACAAGGCTGAAAATGCCTTAAATTTAAATATTAAAATATTTAATGAAAGATTCTGACTTCTCAGTGTCAATTATCTCTAAAAATATTTGGTAAAATCATTGAATGTATTGTTTATCATGAAATAATGTCAAAGTAATATTGTTGATGTAAGCTATTTATTCTTGCCATAAAAACTAATGAAGCTCTCTTTTTTTGTTGCAATTAAAATGTATAGTATAATTCTCAGGCCTGAGGAAAAATAAATGGGGCTCATAAATTAAGTTGCCAGTCAGGTTCATATTAAGTATATAATGAGAATCTTTTGAATTTGAAGATTTATTAGCTATGAATCAATAAATTGTGTTGATAACAGGTAAATATTATATTAAATCATTATTTTATTATCACAATTATTAAACAGACTATTTTTGAATATTTAATATATAGGAATCATGAAATAATAGTAAAGATAGAAAGATAGAAATATTTGCTTTCTCATCCCACGTTATAACAGTAACTTTGCATGAGGTAAGGAGAACTGTGGCTGGTGTGTAAAATTAAAAAATTTAAAAGAAACACAAGACCATTATGAATGATTATTATAGATATTATCAGTTTTTTTAAAGAATCATATATAAGTTGCTGAGAGGCTGTAACATCTGTCTCATTTTATTATATAAATGTTTTGCAGTAACCTCCATTCATCTGGAAGCATATTTGAATGATCTCTGCAGTCACCACTGATCATCTGGGAAGCCTAATATTCCATTTTGTTGTTCACTGTCACCGCACTGAAATTCCCTGGGAAGTATATCATTCTCTGTGTGTTTTTTGTGTGTGTGTGTTTGTGCTGCTGTAACACCTTCTCTAGTGATTTTCTCTCTTCCATTCTTTCCTTTTTTAACCAGTGGAAAGTATTTAATTATGGCAAAAGTATGTATATAACACTAAATTTACTGTTTTAGCCAATTTATAGTTCAGTGGTGTGGGAGAATTGTCTGTATTCTGTCAATCATGTTTTAAATAAATGCTGATTGGCCAGGCAGGAAGTATAGGTGGGTCAACCAAACAGGAAGTAGAGGCAGGGCAATAAGAACCAGAGAATGTTAGAAAGGAGGAAGCCATTCCTCTCATTCCAGTCCAGGGTGGCATCAAACTCACAAATTCTGCCTGTCTCTGCCTCTGTCTCTGTCTCTGGAGTGGCCAGGTACAGAAATCTTCAGAGTAAATTCTGTGAGATTTTCAAAGAAGATCTATTATCTGTAATCATTTAATTCTAAAAAAAGAAGTAGAAATCAATGAACTTCCAAACTCTTTTGCTTATGCAAATGTTAATTTAATACTAAAACCAGGTAAAGTCACAAGAAAAGTATAGGCCAACATCCCTAATAAATACTGTAGTAAAGATAAAGTATTTGCAAGTCCAATATAGTCTCTTATGAAATACATCTTCCACTGTAATCAGATTGGTTTTACCTTAGAGATACAGTAAGGTTTCAACAGGCATGGATCAATAAATGTAAAAGAAATTTTAAAAATGAACTCGTAGAAAAAATCACATGATCATTGCAAAAGATATAAAAAAGTCTTTGACAGTATGCAACATATCTTCCCAAAAAAGTTCTAGAAGGAATAAAACTGGAGAGACATGAAAAAAAAGTGTGAGTCAATACATTTCTCTTCATCTCTTAGAACCGACTTTGAAATAAGATTGACTCCATACATGTCCAGCACAAAGAGATCAAGCTCAAGTGAAAAGTATCAAGCTGTACATTTCTGTGTGTGTATGTGTGCATATCTGTGTGGTGTGTATGTATGTGTTGTGTTTGTAATGTCGATTTATATATAAATGCGTGGGTATACTTGTACATGTGTAAGTGCCTGTGATGTCCATGGTGCATGTGAATGTGTTCATGTGTGTGTATGCATGCATGTGTGAATATGGTTGTAAGCACTTGTGCATGCATGTGTGTATGTGTTGTCCATATGTGTATGTGTTTGTAATTCTATGGATGGAACTCAGGATTTCAGGAAAGCTACTCTAGCAGAAAAAACACACTTAGACTGGTATAATTTTTAAATGAATGTTATAGTAGCTATCAATGTACATTTCAATGGAAAAATTTTTTCTAAATATAAAACAAATTTAAATCTATTCACTTTTTTAAAAACTATTCATCTCTACTAAGTGCAGATGAATTAACAAAGAAACAGGTTTTTATAAGACACTTTTGATTGGAATTTGTGGAGCCAATTTGTTGTCAACCTTGTTCTCTGTAGTTTGATCTGTTAGGAAATACTTTTGATAAGTAAGTGTTAATATGCCATTAAGAATAAAAGACTCATATACTTGAAATTAGAAGTGGTGGAGGAGTGACTGTGGGCCTTGTCCTCCACTTGCAAGTCAAGATGACTCAATTTTATCTAATAAACTCCTAACTGTGATTTAAGAATTCACTTGTTTTCTAGTCTGGTAATTTTTTGTAATCCATCATACAGTTACCCACTTGATATCTAGTTGCCTACAAGATTAAATTAAATTGCTAATAAACATCTATCAGCACTTATTTTTTCCTCACAGACATTCTCCACTTTATTGCATTAGGTAGGATGAAGAGAACGCATGCAAATCATACATGTTATAGGGAAGTCTCTCCTGCTCAGGCAGCAAAACCTAAACCAAAGTAGGTCAAATAAACTGCTTTCAGGAAATTGATGTGAAGACACAAGGGAAACAAAACGAGTAGAGAAGCATTCGTTTCCGTTTTTCTGAGATTGTTTTATCACATAACAATATGCTCACAACAATGACTGAAATTTACATTGTGGATTTTATTATGGGATAGTGTACTGGTTTGTTTTTATTGTCAACTTAGCAAACTAGAGTCACTTGGAAGGAGGAACATTTGTTGAAGAATTACCTACATTAGATTGGCCTATGGCCATGTTTCTGAGGAACAGTCTTGACTGATAATTGACCTAAGACCATCCAACCCAGTGTGGGCAAAGCCATCATCCAGTAGGAGGTTCTGAACTGTGTAGGATCAGGAGTCAGGGAGCAAGTCACTAATGCACTAATACTTCATGGTCTCTGCTTTAGTTTCTGCCTCAAACTCCTCCTCTATGAATGCACCCTGGATTCTCTCTGTGCTGAGCTGTTTTTTAGAAGTATAGGACAGAAAATACCCTTTCTATCCTGATTGGATTTTTTTTGTGTCTGTTGTTGTTGCTTTGAGGTTTTCTTTGGTGTGTGTGTGTGTGGGGGTGTTTTCTAATCTAACTGTTGTATCATAGCAACAGAAAAAGATCTAAGAACAGATAGCCTTACCTCGAAAGGACATGGTCTGGTTTGTGATGATTATCCCTGATTTGCTTTCTTTACAATTTTTAAAAGTTTTAATATTTTATCTATATTCAGATTTTGAAAACTGTGGTGTCAAAAGTCATGCAATCATTAAAAATGGGAAATGAATTGTGAAGGGAATGAGCAGTCTGGTTTAAATATTGTCTATTCATGAGGGGAGAATCTGATATTTTTAAAACCTTGTCTTTTTTGATTTTTTTCTTTTCCTTTTTTCAATTTTTTTTCTCCTTCCTTTCTTTCTTTCTATTATCTCTCCCCCCCTCAACTCTGATTTGCCCCCATCCACTCCGCCAGCATATTCATTCAGAAGGAGCCACGACACACACAGGCCTTGAACAAAGCATGGCACATCAAGTATAGGTAGGGCTGAGCTTCTCCCCCTGCAGAAATGCTGGGCAAGGTAATCCAACATGGGGAACAGGTTCTAAAAAGCCAGCTAAGAGCATGGGAAAGGTCCTGATCCAACTGCTAGGAGACTTACCGACCAAGGTACACACCTGGCACACACATGCAGAGGGCCTAGGTTGGTCCCATGCAGGCTACCTAACTGTTGGTCCATAACCATGTGTTTTCATGAGCTCCTCAACCATAACCTTGTCACCCCACCTTCCCCCCATAGTTTACTTCCAATACTCACTTAGGAGTGAGTACTTGACATATTTGCTTTGGGGGTCTGTGTTACCTCGCTTAGAATGACGTTTTTCGAGTTTCATCCATTTGCCTGCACATTTCAAGAGGTCATTTTTTTTTTTTACAGCTGAGTAATACACTGTTGTGTAAATGTGCCACATTATTCTTATCCACTCTTCAATTGATGGACATCTAAGCTGTTTCTAGGATGTGGTTATTATGACTAATCCCATGAACATAGTGAGCAAGCGTCCTTATAGTACGATTGAGCATCTTTTGTGTATATGTCCAAGAATGGTATAGCTGGGTTTTAAGGTAGAATGATTTCCAATTTTCTGAGAAACTGCCCTATTGATTTCCAAAATGGCTATACAAATTTGTAATACTACTATAACTTTCAGAGGAGGAGTTTTCCCTTATTCCACATCTGCTCTAAAATAATCTGTCATCAGTGTTTTTGATCTTAGCCATTCTGACAGGTGTGATATTTCAGAGTCTTTTTGATTTGCATTTTTGTAATGACTAGGGATATTGATTATCTCCTAAAGTGCTTTTTGTTCATTGGGATTCTTCTGTTGAGAACTCTCTGTTTAAATCTGTACCCCAATTTTTAATTGGATTTTTTGATATGTTGATGTATAGATGCTTGAATTCTTTATATATTTTGGAGATCAGGCCTCTGTAAGATATGGGGTTGATGAAGATCTCTTCCCATTCTGTAGGCTTCCTCCTTCTATTTCTCTCTATATTGTTTTCAAATAACAATGAAATTTTAAGGAATAAGAATCACAGAAGATCAACAGAAAATTTTAAGGAAAGTTTTAGGATTGTTAAATGATTTCTCAAGTTTTAGAATTTTGTTACCAACTTAATGTTTTCAGAAAAATAATGGAAATAGAGATGATATTTTAAAAATAACAAGAGTAGGGTGAAAAGTGAATACTTGTAGAGAAGTCATGATTATTCCATTAACCCATGTGTTTGAAGAAACATGAAAATAAAACAAACAACCAAAATCACCGTAGACACTGAGAAATTAAAATAAAGGGAAATAACAGAATAGTAAACAACGTTTCCCTAATTTCTAGTTAATTTTATGGTTCTAGTCATCCAAGGCCAGATGCAGTCTCAAATCATTAGAGAAGTTCTACAAATAAGCAGTTGATAACTATGAAATACATCACTGCTGTGGTGGCGTAATGACGTTTCACCCTCACACACTGCAGCCGATAAAGGTCAGCCTGTGCTCTATTCACTTCTTCATCAATTAGACTATGTCTCCTGTTAACTACCAAGAACACCCCAGTTTTCATGGTCACCTTACCCTTGTGCGACGAAAATTGTGGGATATTGAGAGTATCAATTCAGGCACTACATATACAACAAAGAAAAGCTATAAAACTAGGTGATGAAAGTAAAATTCAATATTGTAGTGTGAGATCATATTCCCATACCTATGACTATAATATACCATTACAGTTGTTCCAAATTATATTTAGTTACCATTACTAATAACTTACTATTCATGATTTATAAACTAACCTTTGTCATACGTATACTATTTTTTTTCTCATAGTAAACACACAACTAAATGTAGGGTTTGAGAATGTCTGAGGTTTTGGGTAACCTTTATGTATAATGGAATTTATATCAAGTGTTTAGAAGAGTTTACTGTAAACTCAAAATATGCAAAGCCCAAAGGGTGCTAGGAAAGTTATACTTTTAAGAGAGATGTTATTATGTGAAATATTAATGATAAAAAGTTCAGTTCTCTAAGGTAAATATAGAAATGATGACATAATTATTTATTCTACCTGCTTACAGATACTTTAGAACATTTTTTAAGAATGCTCCACTTTGTTTGTGTCATTAATCTCCTATAAATTCCACCTTCCAATGCTTTAGCATGCTTTCCAAACTCAAATTCAAAGCGAAAACAACTGAAATATTATATTTTCTCATTATTTCCAACCCTGTCATATCATTTTTTTGGTATAGTACTTGATGATAAATAGCATCATAAATGAAATTGCATGCTATAAAGTATCATAATAGAATAAATAAAACAGAGAACTCGGTGGTGGCTTCATTTTATTTTCCTTGAGCCATTAACCAAGCATTGCCATTATCTTCGGTGACAGAAATGGGTGATGACAAAAGACCTGCATTTCCAGATGCTGAACTGAAATCACAGCCTAGGAAACAAGCAGAATTTTACAGTTTTATTTGAAACGATTCAGAGATTTATTCTGCTTTTTCTGGGTGTGTCAGAAGCATTTTAATATCGAGCAAGATGAGGAATGTTGTAGCTCCATAGCTTAGTTTTCATGCTAAAAGCTAAATGAAGCCTAGGAAAGTTTTATTATTCCAAACCCTTGCCTTTTACAGACATGCCTGAAGCAAAGCTCATGATGGCAATGAATTTGGTAAAGGAAGTGCTAAATGCTGAAAAGTTTCTAAGAAGAAGGGCAAAAGAAATATTGCACACCAAAGGAACATGGCTTAATAGCATAAAGAAGAAGGAAGCCTATGGAATGGAATCTGATACAAGGTAGTGTAATGGGTGGAATAAAGGATGTCAAAGGATGGGATGAAGAGGAAAAGATTTAACTTGAAGTCAAGTTGAAGCTATTAGAATGCTCTGAGCATGATAGACACACATTAACATCGGAATTTCAGAATAAATTGTCATTCAAATGCAGGACCCCCTGGGTAATTTAAAGCTTGAAGGTCATTTGTGGTGTCCTATTGGTAAGAAATGCTGTCATCATGTATTAAGGCTTAGGAGCACTAGAAAGTGAAGGTGGTGGTCACAATAACTATTGTTTCAGGGAAGTGTTTAGTTTAGGGTCATGAGGCTCACTTTTATTTTTCTTTCAAAAACTTTCTTTCCTGACTTGGGGTGGAATAGCAACTGGTAAAGAAATTAACATTTTAACTTTCAACGTTTGCATTTTCCAAAATATCTAACTGAACTAAAAATAAGCTTCCTCCATATTAGATCAGCCCTTTGCTTTTACAATTTAATCAAAGTCCCTTAATTGAACTGTGGCAAAGCCTTTAGACCAATATCTAAATATATTGATACTCCATGCCAAGCATAAGATCTTGCACTTGTAAAATTCATAATAAATATTAAACTGAGGTTTGTGTAAATTATTTAATGGGTGTTATTAAATTGATCATAGTGAACATCTTCTCATAACCATGGGAGTAAGGATTCTGAGGCTAAATTCTAACCATACAGAAACCAAGTCACATTAAAGGGGCATAAGAACATACATTCATTTCTAAGACTAGATATATTTCTTAATTATTATTTTTATTTTTTGGTAATATTTATTCCCTACAAATAGTATAGGTACAACATATATGCATTATATGAAGCTAAACTAAATATGATGTAGGTTAAAAATAAGAATTGGAGCTGGTTATAGTGATATGACCTTGAGGTATCAACTACTCAGGTAGCCAGCCAGTGACTGCATGATCACTTCTGTACAGAGGTACAATTCAAATTTAGGTAGTATACTGATATATTGTCTCCTAAATTCTAAATTAAGATTAAATAATCAAACTACAATCACTTCCAGTTGATTGCAACCAGCCTTACAGATAGGAGGGTGTAATTAGTGACTCCTACGTCCATATCAATGGCTATCAGACAAATAAACAATTGATCCCAAGAACTTGGGATTCCCCAAGCTATTTCAAGTCTGGAGTAATTAGAAGGGGATCTTGTTTTGTGTGGGAAAAGGTTTATAACTAATCAAATAATCTTTCAGGAAATATAGGTCAAAACAATGAGGGCTTGAAGATTATCCCTAACATATCCAGACATGGATGACTTAACTCAGGATTACTCTTGCTTTCTACATAAACCGAAATTTTTGCCAGAAACTGAAGATGGCCTTTGAATTTGATCAAATGTTGCTATAGTGAATAAATCTTAACTTTTTTTTTTTCACTATTAAGTTGACTCTATTTTTTTTAGTAATGATATGTGGCTGAGTTTGGCTTTGTTATGGCTGCCAGAGCACATGCTCTGACCACAATGACTCTAGTAACATAATGAAGAGTTCACTATCAAAATAGACAATCAAGAAAACAAGCAAACAAATTCAAAAGGGAAATAGACAGGGATGTAAGAAGGGACAAAGGGAACAATAGAGGCAAAGATACAGAGATTCTTATGCAAAGTGTGAAAAAAGAGCTTATTTCCCTGGGTGCTTGATGGAAATATAAGGTCAACAGACATAAATTAAATACAACCGTGTTAACCCAGAAGAAATTAAAACTTAAAATTTCGAAAACATTCAGCCTTTCATCCTCTTCTCCCTCCACATTCCATTTCCCACCCTCACTTCTCCTCCATGCCCTCTTCCCTTCCTCTTTGTTTGAGTTTATTGAGAAAGTCTCTACCTTCCAGGCTGTCCTTAACTATCAGTCACCATGAGTTAGCACCCTGTCTGCTAGGAGTGCTGATTTGTGTCATGGTGTCTGCTTCCTACCTTCCTTTCCATTAAATACTATAAAAATTTTATCTTTTACAGCATCAAGAACTGTTATAGAGAAATGTTTCTATTTTAATATTTTAGAATATGAGATTTGGGGTTTTGGTGACGTTTTAGTCTAAAACAAAACTGGCACACAATATTAAAGTTAATATGCAATGGAATATATACAATAAAGATTAAATAAATTTCCTATGCAACAGAACAGCCTTGAAACCAAGATTGGTAAAAAGTTCAAGAGTTCCAGAAAGTCAGAGTGATGATTAGCATACTTGTCAGGTTAGCAGGTTATCAGTGTGATTAAGGTGTTTCACATAAGTAGTCCTTCCCGCCTTGAGGAGCTCCTTTTCTTGTTTGGGATCCTTGACTGTAGGGCTAGAGAAAGAAAACTGAAAATCAGCCCACATTCATCAGGGCCAGTTTCATGATTGTGCAAGTCCTTTGGCCAGTTGTTTTTAAGACCCTGATGCCTAGCCTTCCTCATGATGATGGTCTATGTTCCTGAACTGTGAGACAGAATAACTTTTCTCTCCCTGAGTTGCTTTTGCTATGGTATTACATTACAGTGATAGAGCATTAATTGAGGTAAACATAAAAAAATACTGCTGAAAGAGTAAGAAAATATTAATATTTTTTAAAAGATGAGAGGAAAAATGGATGGAAAATTATACAAAATAGAGAAGACTAAAGAACTGGTTAGCAGTTCAGAACAATTGGGGGTGTGTGAGGGATAGGGGTAAGAGGAGATGGGGAGAGAGAAGTAAGAAGGAAAGGATGGGGAGAGCTTGGAGAAATGGGACAGTTGGTGTGGAGGAGGAATGGATATGGGAGCAGGGAAGGATACATCTTAATTAAGGGAGCCATTTGAGGGTTTGCAAGAGACTGGACTCTATAGGGGTTCCCAGGTGTCCAAGGAGATGTTCCCAGCTTGTTCCTTGAGCAGCTGAAGAGAGAGTGCCTGAACTGGCCCTATACTATAGCCACACTGATGAATATCTTGCATATCACCATAGAACCTTCATCTGGCGGTGTATGGAGATAGAGGCAGAGACTCACATTGGAGCACTGGACTGAACTCCCAAGTTCCAAATGAGGAGAAGAAGGAGAGAGAACATGAGCAAGGAATCAGCCCACCCACTGTGATGGTGGGGCTGATCTAATGGGAACTCACCAAGGTCAGGTGGACTGGGACTGATGGAGCATGTGATCAAACTAGACTCTCTGAACCTGGCAGACAATGAGGGCTGCTGAGAAGCCAAGGACAATTACACTGAGTTTTGATTCTACTCCATGTACTGGCTTTGTGGGAACCTTGTCTTTTTGGTCCTCACCTTCCTAGACCTGGATGGAGGGGGGAGGTCCTTGGACTTCCCACAGGGCAGGGAATCCTGATTGCTCTTTGGATTGGAGAGGGAAGGGGAGGGGGAATGGGGGAAGGAGGAGGGAAATGGGAGGAGGGGAGGAGGTGAAAATTTGTGATAATAATAATAATAAATTAAAATGTATATATATATATAAAACCAAAATAAAAAATTAAGAATGAAAAATAAAGAACAAAAAAATTAAAAAAAAGCAAGGCTAGATTAGTAGAAAACACTTTTGAGCATTCAACTTATGGGGGCAGGGGAGTAATAAACAAAATCATATTTATTATAATTCTGTAAAACAAATTTCAGATTAGCATGAAACTTATCCAGTATATTGAAATACAGAAATCAAGGAATCATCCCTACTTATTTCTGTGGATAAATTATTTGGAGCATATTCATTAAGCTCTTTCTTGTCTTATCAGCGTTAAAAAATAGTATTCAGGCATGAAGAAATCCAAAACTGATTTTTTCATCTCTTCTTGTTAAGTTATAAAACACTTAATAAAGAAACTATGTATATGAGTGATGAAAAAAATGTTAATATAGAATTATGTAAAACAGACACAAAAGGAAAACAGCATAGTGAGGATAGAATATGACTTAAGATAGGACCTGATTAGTCTTGAGAGTAAATGTTAAATGAATTTATGATTAGATATCATTATATATTTCATTTTTATTAAATATAATTGTAACTGTGTTCAATAACTAGCTAAAGGTACTTAAAGTGTGTTAAAAGTACATTATATTTAGATAAAAATGGGTAAAGCTTCATTTTATTTCTCCTGCATATTCTCAATACTATACTAAAAAACTGATGGGAAGGGTAGTGACTCATTCAGCTTAACTAGATCCATAGCCCATTAAAAATTAAAAATTTAAGTCCTGAGGTTAGTGAATATACAAGAGTGTAATAAGTAAAAACTATGATATTCTATATTTATTGTGCAGATTCAGAAAAATTTTAAATCCAAATACCACATATTATCTCGTGGCTATCTACAGAGTATACTTCAAAAGTATGTATGAGCAGAAGAAACAATGAGAATATAATACTCAACATAATACTGAAAAGCAGTCACAGAAATAGCAGCAACATTAAGTTCAGCTGTAAAGTCACAGTTTTAGAATTAATATAGTATTAGCCAAAAATGGTGACAAAGCTCATGGGAAGAAAATAGAATTAGAAACTGATTACCAAATAATGATAATAATTTATCTTTTAAAATAAAGCAAAATTATTTCAATGGAGAGAGAATTCAAAAAATATATTGGAACAACTGGATACTCAACAAGAAAAGAATGAAAAACAAGGAAGGGAAGCAGAAAGAAATGAAGGGAGTGAGAAATAAAAAGAAAAATAAAAACAACACAGCTATATCTTGGAGCTGCATTTTCTCACATACATATACACACTCATATCACAGACTTAAATGTATTGCCTAAAATTATAAAAGTTCTTGAATAAGATGGGAGCAAAACTAATTAACCTTGTGTTTGGTGATAAGAATTTTAGATATGTCACCAAAATAGGGTATATCAAACTCAGTAAGTTAGGGTTCTTTGAAGTTATTTTTTCTTGTTTACACATTAAGTGATTAATTTAAAAGCAGACCAGAGCCTGGGAGAAAACACTCAGGTAGATATATATCTGATCAAAGACTCATATCTCTGAATTACAAACAACTGACAAAAGTTAGCAATAAAGCAGAAAGTCCCTTTTTTTTTCTAAAACAACCACTAAGTTTTGACAAGTTTATAAATTTGTAGAAGCTGTCAGAACAGATTTCATAATATCAGTGGCTCAAAACTGAAAATTCAGTTATTGATAATTCCATGGTGTCACATCCATATTCAAATTCTAGGAAATCTACTTCATTCTGGGGCTTCTGAAACAATCTGTTTAGTGGACTTGACATTAATATTCTTCAATCTTTGGATTCTAGAAGCATTACGCTGTTTTTGCCTTTTGCTTTGCTTATCCTAATGTTCTTGTTTATGTTTAAATTTCCCCTTTTCTGAAGATACCATCCAGTTTGGAGTAGGAGTCTATTCTTATCAATAATCTCAAGTATCTAACAATGACCTTATTTCCAGATAAAGTTTCAAAGTGAGATACTGGAGATAAGTACTTTCGGATGTGAACTCTTAGGGGTGATGATTCAAACAACCACTGATATCTGATCTTTGTTCTTAATTAAAAAGACAATATATTTGAAATTAAACATATTTTAAAAAATCATTCAAAACTCTACACAGAAAAGTGAATTAACAGTGAATACCATCATATACCTTCTGGGATGACTAAAAGCAGAGATCACAGTAAATATCACTGAGCCTGTAAAGCTGCCAGACCTTCCATTATTTATATTTGGGAGAGCAAAATGATGTAGGCTAAATGGGAGACAATTCATTCTTACGAAGCTACAGAGAGTACTGTACACTAACGTAGAGTAGGTTCACATGCACACTCTCAAACACATACCCTAAGATAAATGTTTCTATTACTTACTCAAACAATTCTGTAATAATGGGAGTTGTTGAATATGTGGACTGTGGTATATGCATTCAATAGAATACATTAACATTCCTTAGTAAAACACCTAACAAGGCAGAAGCATGCATAGAAGAGAAAGCCAATGAATCTTGCAAACCAAAACTATATGATTTAAATTACTATTCTTGAGTAAGCAGAAAAGAATGCATTAGTGGATCAGCATAAAATTTATACTAGTAATATTTTTTTGGTATGATGCAATAGATACATGCTATTTCACATCATCAACATCCTTAAGTGCCCTGCATATTAAATGTAAGCTAACCATAAAGCAAAAATTCAGTTTATTCTTTATTGGGTATTTATTAAGTCTACAAAATAAAAATTATTTATTTGTACAGCTTTCTTTTCTCATTTTACATTTTATTACACCTTTTCTTATCTCCAAAGAAGGAAAGTTTCTAGCAAAGTTAATAAAAAAATGATGCAGCATGTGATGAATATTGAAGTTTAAGTTTTCATCTTCATAACTTCTTTTACCCTTGATCACTGGACAAGACACACAGAATGGGAAAATTTCCTTGTCTGAAATTGTGCAACATGTGGATTGAATATTTTAATATCCATTTAATTTTACAGTAATTAATTGAAGCAATAGCTTTGGAACCTTACTAAAATGCATTTTTAACTATTTTAGCCACTATGTTCAGTAATTTAATTTTATAGTTTGTGTCTTCAATAATATATACACTCTTTTTTAATAAACAGTAGATAGGTCATAATCATTGTCTTTGGGAAAGTTATAATTGACTATATTCTACTTAACAATATGTCTGTCAAAATACATAAAATATTCAGAAAGTTTCCAAATAATAAATAATCTTAAAAATAATAAATATTAGATAAAGTGACAGTTCAGATGGATGGCTGATAAATTTACTAGTCTACCAATCTGCACCTTGAGAATTTTAAAAATCATTCTGATCATCTTATGACTCCAAATTTGTTTATGACTTGTGAATTATTGGCTAAGTGGAAAATACAATAAAAAATAGAATTCATGAGAAGATTAATGACTACTGGATACTAAAAACATTTCAGAATATATGAGACTGGAGTTGAGGTGTCAAAAATAAATTTATGCATTTGACAAAAGAAGAAAAGTATATGACAGTTTCTGGAATATTAACAAACAAATAAAAACACCACTGAGCAATACGGGCACAGATAGGAGTATTAAGCCAACTGGAACACCAAAATAAAAATCTATTCATGCCAACTGTCAGGAGAATTCCACCACATTGCATTGCTACATGAAGGACACTATGGAAATTTATCGCTCTCCTTCCAATCTTCCTAGCAAAATAGAATAATAGAAGGGCTGATTATATAATGTTAATTATATAATAGTTAATTTTTACATGAAAAGAAATTTCTAGCTTCTAAGATGTTTTTAAAAAGGAATTCAATTTTATTTTACTGTAGTCATGCCATCTAGGTCTGTGTTTTCCCTAGTGTCTTTCCAGTCATGTGGGAATTTGAGGACAATATTAATAAAGTATAGGGGTGACATCTATGTATTTCATTTACAGACAAAGTTTTCTAAGTAAGTTTTTTTTGGTGCTTTGTTAAAGCATTTCAATAGGCCAATTCTCTTGAACTTATTAATTTTAAATTTTTAATGATTTTAGTGCTCGCTGAATTCTAAGGATAGGACGCCCTGACATACCTCTCTTTATATGCTCATAAGTCAGCATGTTTCAAATAGTTTAACACTGTAAAATACAGCCTTGCTTTTACTTAAAGATAACTCAGAATTTTTTAAGTAAATAATTAAACCTGAATTCATTTATTAGAGTTATTTGTTTTCTTTCTCCTTCACATTACCATGTGAAATATATCAAATAAATTATAAGGGGACATATTAATAGTATATATCAATTTAAGATTATTGCTTCAGTCAAGGGCTTTAGCATAATATCTTATAAATCATAGAACTTTGATATGTAGCTTAATGACTTTAAAAAAACTGAGATATCCTTGCATAATTTATTGTCTCTGACAAATTTTTCGTGCATTTTTATGTGAAAATTTGGATATAATCTGTATAACATAATTTTCTTTCTAGGATTTATCTGAAAGGATCCACAGCCAACATCTAATTTCAAAATTCAAATAAGTCTGAGAGGTGCATCATCAACTTAAATAAATACAAATAAATTACAGGTGGCTTGGTTAAATATGTCATTTTATAAATGGAATGTTGTTAAGTGGATACTGCCAGGGTCTCGGTGGGATGTCCTTTTTTTCCTCTCTCTCTCTCTCTCTCTCTCTCTCTCTCTCTCTCTCTCTCTCTCTCTCTCTCTCTCTCTCTCTCTCTCTCTCTCTCTCTCTCTGTCTCTCTCTCTCTCTCTCTCTCTCTCTCTCTCTCTCTCTCACACACACACACACACACACACACACACATATGGTTTCACTGTATTGTATAGTCCTGGCTGTCTTGGAACTCACTACTCACTATGTAGACCATGCTGGCCTCAAACTCACAGAAATCCTCCCACCTGTTCCTCCCAAGTGCCCAAATTAATGGCATGCACCACCACTGGTCAAGTTAATGAAGGCTTTTTTAAAAGTATTTTGTTAGTCATAAATTCACAGTTAAAATTTTATTTACATGTTTGGAAACTAAAGACATAAAACTTTAAAGGTGAATACACAAAAGTTTCCCATGTATTTTATTGTTTATAGTTTAATATGCATCAAATAAATACATTTATAAATGTGTTTCACTAATTCTAATTGGCCTTAATAATAAAAACTCAGAGTCAGATATTAGCAGGAGAAAGCTGAAACATCAGAGATACAGAGCAGCCAACCACCAGCTAAATCTACTCAGACCGAAAGTCTGATCCTGTCTCTAGGAAATGTAAGACCGAATGCTCTGAGCTCCTGGCTCCTCCCATCTTATATTCCTCTTTCCATCCCGCCATATCAGCCCAGTTTCCATCTCTCTATTGTTGGGATTAAAGGCATGTGATCCCAAGTACTGCAATCAAAGGTGTAAGTTCTGTCTCTCTTAAATCTGTATCAGTCTAGTGTAGCACAGGATGGCCTTGAATGCAGAGACCAGTCTTCCTAGGCCTCCAAGTGCTGGGATTAAAGGGTGTGTCACCACTGCCTGCCCTCTGTGGCTAACTAGTAGTGGTTTAGCTCTGCAGATTTTTAGAGACAGGATTGCCCTTTCAGTCTGAGGTAGAGGTAAGAACTAGTGTCTCTTTTCTCTGCTTCTCTGACCTTCAGGCAAGATTTGTTAGATTACAAACAAAATATCACCATATAAATGCATCCTTTATTTGAACTCCTGTTATTATTAAAGCTTTTATCTACAACATGTAAAAATTTTACAAGAGCTTTAAGGGAAAATAACACATTATCTAAGAATATAAATTGAACTTCAGTGTGTAATAACACAATATGATTAGACCAGGAAAGAGACACTCTCCTGTGTTGGTTATATTAATTTTTTTTTGCAGCTATAGGGCTTCTGTAGTTATCAAATACAGGCTCTTACTATTTTTCAGTCATTGTCAGAACCATTTGGAGGTAAAAAAACCAAGGCATCATTGAAAAAATGTCCAAATGCCCTAAGACGGTACACCCCGTACATCATCACATGCATCTCATCAGGAGTCAGTCTACTGAAAGTGATGGCCATGTCAGAACAGCATCCTTCCACTATATCGTTCGGGTAGTCAGTAATTGCCTCTTTAATAAACATCCCAATAGTTTTGGTATTAAATAAATTTTTTCCTTCCTCGTCTTCAGCATTTTCTGCCAACACTCCCTCATATCGCAGGCACTGTGCTAGCAACAGATCTTCAGACATCCTCCAAATCCCTCTTTCCGATTCTGGACACTCACTTGGACTGACAGTGAGAAGTCTGTTGAATCTTTTCATTGATTCTAAACTTAAGACAACTCCCCCGTCCACACTGACATACTCATGGCTTCCGGAAAGTTCAGTGTGACCTAGATAGAAAGGTTGTGATGGATCTTTTCTTAATAAAAAATACTTTAAGTTTTCGATCACAGCAAATGTGGTGGGATATGCAAGAAAGAACCAGTTATATTGGTCTTTGTATGTATTAAAGGCATATATTGAAGCTTGTTTCATCATCAACCAGGTGTCAGTCTCATTCACAGCTACTGACTCGAACACTTCAACATGTTCAGAACTGAAGAACTCTGCTTTATCGCAGTGTTTGGCCCAAGTCTCCTTCACTGCCACCCACAAACTCAAATCTTGACGTGTGACAAGAATGATACAGTAAACCCGGATGCTGTTACTAAGTTCCACGCGTTCGGTTTCTGACATGTTCAAGACTTCTTCTTTGTTAGGAGCTTGCAGGTGGTGATGTTCTTGGTGGTGCATCCTGTTTCTGTGACCTAGCCTAATGTGTCCAAGCATCGTGATCAAGGCAAAGATGGTACTTCCGAGCATCACACCCTTCAAAAACAGGCTGCATTCTGAAATCATCTCTCTGAGGCTAAAATGGCTTAGCAGTAGAAAGCACAGCCACCTACGGTTTTCTGCTCAAATCCAAGCTATTCCCTTATACTACTGACCTGACAGCAATGGATGCCAGTGGTACCCTTAGCCCTTAGCATTGGTCCTCTAAGGAAATGGCAATGTAGGAAGTTGTGGTCTTAAAAGTACGGAGAGCCTGAAGGGACAAAGGAGTTTTGCTCGTCACCGGCATTCAAGAGCTGTTTTCTAACTAGGACACCAAAGGACTCTTGAAAACTACCAGGGTATCTGGGCTCTTTGACCCTAGCAAATAACCATAGCCCTCTGTTTAGTTACAGTAAGTAGCTAAAGCCAGAATAAACTCGCTGCTCCAAGTTCAACCACAGCAAGCCCAGTTATTTGCCTTAATGACTAACAAAGTTATGGGGTAGGAGCAGTGGTAAGGGTATGTAATAATCAACCATGTCTTCAGGGCACCAACACGAGCTTCACTAAGGTTTATTTTTTTCTTTTCTTTAAATTGTTTGCAGAAAAGGATATTCAAGCAAAGCAAAAGTAATCTATAACTGATAAAGAGCAGCAAGAGATTCGATCCATCTCCTGCAAAGACAGAATTCCATTTCTAGGCTCCCACAAAGCCAGCACATGCGGTAGGATCAAAAACCCATTGCCATTGTTCTTGAGTTCTCAGTAGTCCTCATTGTCCGCTATGTTTAGCGAGACCGGTTTTATCCCGGGCTTTTTCAGACCCAGGCCAGCTGGCCTTGGTGAGTTCCCGATAGAACATCTCCATTGTCTCAGTGTATGGGTGCACCCCTCGTGGTCCTGAGTTCCTTGCTTGTGCTCTCTCTCCTTCTGCTCCTGATTTGGACCTTGAGGTTTCTGTCCAGTGCTCCAATGTGGGTCTCTGTCTCTGTCTCCATTCATCGAGCCTAGGCAGTTTGGATGCTCACCTTACTAGACCTGGATGGAGGTGGGTGGTCCTTGGACTTCCCACAGGGCAGGGAACCCTGATTGCTCTTCTGACTGACGAGGGGGGAGGAACTTGATTGGGGGAGGGGGAAGGAAATAGGAGGCTGTGGCGGGTAGGAGGCAGAAATCTTAAATAAATAAATAAATAAATAAAATAAAAAGAATTCCATTTCTATATTCACCTAAAACAATGAAGAAAGACATGTGTTACCATGTGCACACTTAAAAGTGTGCACTTTTAATAGTAAGAGTTTGCTATGTACCTTTTCTGTCTTATTTCCCATTACCTCTGTAAGCTTTGCCTATCCAAGGCCCTTTACATATTCTAGACACTGTTCTGACAATGAACTTTTCTGGCATGACTGACTAGATGTGACTTTGTAGCTAATAGGATACATCTTCTCACCATTTGCTCCTAGTTTTCTGAGAAAAGTTTGCCTGCTCTTCCATAATAATATGAATGGTCTGTGCTGTACCCATATTTATGGTATATAGGTTCCGTATTAGTATATTGAACACAGATATACCCAGACTCATGTGCAACTATGGATGCTTACATTTATCTGTCTTCTATTATAGATGACAGATAGTTTACTGTTTTACCTGTGTGTCATCCAACAATTAGTAAAATATTCTTGGCAGTAACTATGATAATGTATTTTTGTTATTATTAACTAATGCCTAATTGTCCTTTTACCTACCATGCAGTGTAATAAGCATGTAACATTAAATAATTATGAGACCTTGACCTAAATATTTCTTTGAAAGATTTCCTGCTTTTATAAAAGTGGGGATTTTTTTTTGAAGTATTGCTGGGGGTGAAAGGATAGTCTAACTTTACCAAATCTAATATTTTGAGACTGGGTATGGCCCTCAAATGAAAAATGTTGAATAAAGATTAATTCAATGAAAACATTGCAATTCTAAATAGAAAGTGATTAAACAACACACCCTGCAATTAGTGGGATGTGCATCAATATTTTTTTTTTTTGCCATTACACAGTAAAACAGAAAGCAGTTTGGAAGATGTAGTAAAGACAAATTCATAGCCATTGAAGTTCTAATCCAGCTGTTCTATGTAAAGTTGAATAGCTAAACAAGTTTTACAGTTTCTGATTTTCTGGCTTTTCAGGAAACTTGCAAATATTTTATGAAGCCTTTTAAAATGCAGTTAAAGAATACCTACACACTATATTTGAAAACATATAATAAGTACATAGGACATGTTAGGACATTTTCCCTTGCTTTTTTCTTTCAATTTCATATACTTGGAACACTTGTTTGCCTGCCTAATTATAATGTACCTAAGGAGCACACAGTGATTTACTTATATTGAAAGGAAAATGATTCTAACCTATGTAATGCTCTGTCTATAAAAACACACAAATAACAACAATAACACCAAAACCTCTGGCTTTATTAAATGTCAACAGATAGAAATTAATTTTCATAACTGAATTCACTGTGAAAAAAATCTCAGACTCTTAAAATTCAAGATGATTCCTTCTACATCTAACAAAATCCTTAAGTTTTAGAGACATCTAACCAATGTCATTGGCTAACTTTCTAAGCTTTTCTTTCTTTCAACATTAACCAGATTAAAATCCAGTTATACATTTAACTTCTACTAGATGGATTCTTAAACAGTTCTCTTTCTACTATTTAAATATTTAAGATGAAAGGAAAAGACACTGAACCATGTGTGGGTAACAAGCCTGTAATCCTAGCTACAAGAAGACTGAGGGAGAAGTGTGTGACTTTACAGCCTGCCAGATCTATGTAGAGAGGGTTTCTCTAAAAAATGAACACACCAACAAATTGAAAGGGACATATTGGTTTTGACCTTAAGTGTGTGTGATGTGTATGTTTGTGTGTATAAGTCCATTTCTTTGTGTGAGTCCTGTCTTTTGTTCTTTGTCTTCACAACTCATATATTTATTGATCATTGCTTTCTTGCTTTAAACCATCATTGACAGTTCAGTCATTCTCAGTACCCACTCTGTCTCGGCATCAGTAATATTGGGATTACAGATAGAGTACCATACTGCTCTAGCAATTACATGAGAGTGAGACATATGAACTCAATTCCTTCATTTTTGGCTAAGATGTTTTATCTACTGAGCTATTTCTTCACCCCAAGACATACTTGTACATTAAGGCATAGAAGCTGAATGAAAGATGACAATTTAAAAACATTAATCTAAAAAAAATATTGCTTTCAATGATAATTTGACTTTAAAAACTCCTTAGAAAAGCGATAAATAAGTATTACTTTTATTGATGTTTAAATATTTTTATAACTTATATTCCATTTTTTAATTTGATAGTATCTATCCTTGAATACATACTCCTTGTTTACACAAATTTCTAATGTGATAGTTTTTATGAAGGAACTAAAAGCTCTGGTTAGCTCTTCTTATGGCAATTACTATAATATTTCATTTTTACTGATTGCACATTTATTGTGAATTTAAAATCCCTTCTTTCTCTCCTGTTTTGAATTTCTTTACTTTAAAATAATGTAATTCATATTTTTATATTAACTTTTGCTATTTTCCCTTCATTTTCTACCCACCCCCATTCATTCCTCAGTGAGGGAGAGACCTTCAATAACGAATTAAAAAAGTCTATCACATCACTTGCCACAGGACCAAAGTCCTCCTCCCACAACTAAGCTAAGCAAGGTATTCCTCCATAGGGAATGGGCTCCAAAGAACCAGATCATGCACTAAAGATATATACTGGTGCCGCTGCTAATTGTCCCCAAAACTGCCTATGCCACACAACTGTCACCCACATTCAGAGAGCCTAGGTCAGTCTGGTTCCCCAGCTGTCAGTCTGGAGTCAGTGATTTCCACTAGCTTGAATCAACTGTTTCTGTGATTATCATTTTTTTACATGTACATTTTACAATTTTCTTGTGTCTGCCCTAAAACCTAGACATTTCCTTGATTAATTCAAACATAATCAGAAATACTTCGCACAAATTTTAAGACAAAGAAAGGATTTTGTAAACTGAAGCCCACCAACAAACACTTTTCGTATCTCTGGTATTGTTTCAAGTTCTATTCAAAGTTCTATTCTTATTTGCTTCATGCAAATGAAGAAATCATTTAGGTTTGTGTGAACTAGTTGCACAGTTTCACTGTCCAGTACCATCTTTTCTTTTAGGTAGAAAATGTCATGTTGTTAAATACTTTGGCATAATTTACTTTATGCATGAATTTGATATGGACAGAAAGCAAATCATCAAAACAAAGGAAGGGCAGAGACTTTGTAAGCGAAATACAGTCAACATTACTAATTTTCTATCCTAAGAATAAAAGAAGAAGATAGACTCACAAGAAGCAGCAATATGTTAGTTGGTATATGACAACTAATCATTTGTTCGGAACAGGATTTTTGCAAGTACCGTCACCTAACATTTAATCATACTTGTTTACATAAATGAGTTTCTGTAAAATATTCAAGCTATTTGCAATCAATCCATTTAACCTCATGATTTATAATACTGAAGCATTTGCTTTCTGTACTTGGACACATAGAAGGATGCTTTCCTAAGATATCTTACATATAACCTTTAATGTGCTGCAGAAACTGGTGATTGCACCTTTTTCATAGTGATAAAATTTAAAATTATGTTTTATAATCTTGTAAAAATTTACAATAGTTCACACTGGAGAGCCTTTGTTTGATGTTTTCAGAAGACTTCAGAGAGGTAAGCAATTGGTATTTCAGTGGCTTATTAATCTACCTGTAGACCTTGCCAGATAACAGTAGCTAGTTTTTTAAAGCATTACTTGAAATATTCCCACTTGGTACTATTATTGATAAAATACTTCATCTGGATGTTAAAATTATCTCTCAAAGAAACTTGGCTCTAGGACATCCACATGTTTCTCATGGTTTATTTCCCATGTGGTGTGAAAGTCATGGTAGTTGTACCCTGGTACAGGAAAGGACAGAAAACAAGGCTAATGATTATATGTTGTGGTTTGAATTAGAAGAGTTTTCCTTCCTCAGTTAATCCTCTCTGAAAACTCTGAAAGATACTCAGATTTGGGTCCCCCGGGAATTTTGAATTCTAGAAAGTTGAAAATAGATGGCAGTTTGGATGCTCACTTTACTAGACCTGGATAGAGGTGGGTGGTCCTTGGACTTCCCACAGGACAGGGAACTCTGATTGCTCTTTGGGCTGACGAGGGAGGGGAATTTGATTGGGGGAGGGGGAGGGAAATGGAAGGCGGTGGCAGGGAAGAGACAGAAATACTTAATAAATAAATAAATAGAAAATAGATATTAACCATCTTGATTGCTATTATATTATCTTCTTACTAGAGATATTAAATCTCCAAATGTACCTGTCACATTTGCAGGGAACGACTCTTGAAATATTTTACCTGATTCTCTGCATTAAGAATCTAGAAAACAATCCAAATTATTATAGGCTAAGTGTTTAAACTATGCTTATTCCCCTACAATTCCAAAGCCTATTAGTGTATTATTGGTGTTTGTTGAGGAGTATGTGAAGTGCTTCTTTACTTGTCTGTTCTCTGGCACACCCTCTGTATCTATACTCCTTCCATTTAATGAACTCTACTTGAATTGGATTTCACTCCTACTTTATGACCTCATTTGTTCTTAATTACCTCCTTAAAGGCCCTATTTCCAAATTCAGTCAACATCAGAGGTTACATTTTGACCTCTAATTCAGAGAAGGCACACATGATCGTATTATGGTTACCCTTATATACTATTATAATACCACCCAGTTTCAAAAAGACACAATGTAGTCCATAATAAAACCTTTATATACTTCATCATTTTAAACACCTTTAATCTCACAAGTGTAACAGTGATAATATTTTATCAAATGAACAATTTAATTCACACATTACTAGGCCTCTTTATTAAGCTATCTTTGACAAACTGATGTATATTTTCTCCTGGCTGAAGCTGATATACCTACTGCTGAACTAATATTGTCCTTGGCCCTTGACTTGGCTTAAACAGGTTGACAGAAGTTTAATTGACACAGAGTGCAATTATACTTGTCCTTTGACCTTCTCACAATTGCTCGGAGAACTTGGAGCTTTCTGGAAGCATAGGTGTCCCTTAAGACTGATGCCTAAAATAATAACTTATAGAATCCTAGAATTTGCAGGTTAATGTATATGATAATATGACGACACAGATCTAGGAAAATAAATCACAATAATAGAGTTGAAGTAAATGTTCATTTGTACTTACAGTACTGCTACAACAGTCTACTGGTATAATACCTTCTGCATACTACTATGAGAAATACTTGAATCTTCTCTCATATATGACATAGAAACCCATACGAAAAAATTAAAACCATGTCTCTTAAATTGTGGTCAGCTAATTAATAAAATGTCACTAATTATTAGTTGCTATCTTTGAATAAATACAAATTCTTATTATTGTTATGTTTATTACCTATCAAACAATCAAACTAAGATTCACTTATATAACTTAAAGGCCAAGAAAGAGTTACTTTAAAATTTTCCTAGATTCAGTCTCAAATGATTCTTATAATTGATGAAATTAGCTGCTGTTCATGCTCCTTGCAGATTGTTGTACTCTAAAGCACATTTCACCGTGATGACCTCACAAGCAAAACTCCATGACCCTATCATTCCTTTATGTAGATGCCTACAAAAACAACACCACATTGGAAATGCCAATTTCCTTTGACCTTTGAGCAGCAATTTGACACTCACAGACTGCTGACACAGTGACTTCTAAATAGTGTGGATAGGTGACCTTGGGGAAATCCAGAAATAGCGCAGTTTGAACAGAGAACCTTTATAGCTATCTCTTTTTGAAGGATTTCCTTTGAAAACGTTTTTAGAGTTCATATCCTGGGGTCTTTGCCTGGTTGAGTCTTGGACATCTCTGAAATTCCATCAAAGTAGGTTCTTGTTGCTCCTATGCAAAGCCCTACAGTTATTATAATGACACCAGTATCTTTAACAATTTTGACCACCTTTGTATATTATTCTTCGTCAAAATATATATTTATTCTACATAATTTCTTCCATTTTCTATTCCTAATCTGAACTGCCCTCTTGGATAAAAGCATCGAACAGTTACCATGCCCCAGTTGCAAAGCTATGCTGTTTTGAAATTTCTCACAACAAATTAAATTATTATTTTTATTTAAACAATTTACTTAAATTGTTATCTGTTTTAAACATTGCTTTATTTTCTATGTAGATACATGAGAGTTGTGTGCATGCACATGTGTGTGCACATGTGCACCATAAAAGAGGATATAAAATAATTTTCAACTAGAGTAACAGATGCCATGTTGTTCCATGGAGCTAAACTGTTGTCTCTCTCTCTCTCTCTCTCTCTCTCTCTCTCTCTCTCTCTCTCTCTCTCTCTCTCTCTCTCTCTCTCTCTCTCTCTCTCTCTCTCTCTCTCTCACACACACACACACACACACACACACAAAACCAGCAACAACAAAAAAAAACAATGTTAAGTATTCTTAAGGTTTGAGCCATTGTTTCTGCACAAGTGGATTTTTAAAATTCAGTTTCATTAGAACATTTAGGACACAGGTGAAACAAAAAAAATCATTTTCTAGACATAAAATGTTTACTTTTTACCCTGTTCCTAATAGAATCTTTATTCCCATCTGAAACCTTGAGGTGGCTTTAATGTCTGTATTTATACTGGAATTATTCTCCTGAACTCTTACCATGATTTCTTTTTCTTTCTTTCTTTCTTTCTTTCTTTCTTTCTTTCTTTCTTTCTTTCTTTCTTTCTTTCTCTTTCTCTCTAGTGATTTATTTTCTTTTCAATTTTATTTTTCTTTTATTGAAAATAATATTTCATACAAGATATTCTACATGGAGATTCCCCTTCCCCACCTCCTGTAAGAATCTCCCCACCTTCTCTCCCCTCCTACCCAAATACATACCCGTCCTGTCTCTGACTTTTCAAAAGCCAAAAATGCATTAAAGTAATAATTAAATAATATAATAATAAGAAAAAAAGAGAATAGGACAAAATAAACCAAAGGAGAAACATAGCAAATTAGATGCAAATGCATACACATTTGCATACATAGACATCCCATAAAAATCCCCAAACAAAAAATATGATATACACACAAATAATTGTAAGGTTAAAATAAAATCTCTGAGAAAGCATTTTGAGACAAGGAAACTCCAATGACTCCACTGTGTCCACTATGTGTTGGCCTTTTGCTGCTGAGCATGGGGACAGCATTTAAGAGTGTTGTGTATACTCAGTGAGACTCTGTTAGAGAAAATTAATTTATCATTTGTGAATGACTATCAATTGGATTTAGCTTCTGGCTTAGGGATTGAAGATTGTGCCTAATTCCCCTCTCAGTGCTGGGAACCCATATATCCCAGATCAGGCAGGCATGCATGCACAAACTCAAAGAGTTCAATGTTCATAAATCCTGCTGTGCTTAGGAAGTCCTGTTCTTTTGGTGTCTTCCATCCTCTCTGGCTCTTACCATCAAACTGCTTGGTCTTCTACAGGTTTTCCTGAGTCCTGAGAGTAAGGATTTGATAAGAATAACCCTTTTACTTCTGAGTGTTCCACAATCTCTCACTTTCTACATACTATGGTTGTGGGGTTCACTATTTGTTCCCATGTACTACAGAAGGCATCTTTGATGATGGTTGAGCAAAATACTGGTCGGTGAGTATAGTAGAATGTGACTAGGAGTCATTTTCTTGCTATATCCTTTAATAAACAGTAGCATTTCGTTTCCTCTATGTCCCTGATCTCCCTATTTTCAGGGTCTTAGGCTTTCTCTGTGAGTTGGACTTCATGATCTTTTATCACTCTCTGATAAATGTATTATAGGACTTCTATATCTGCATTTTCAAACTTTTGCAAATTCTTTCAGCAAAATTGTTAAAAATTCCTAAGAATGCAAAGGTGAGTTCTAGTCAAAGAAAAGATCCACTTCTCTGGTGACAATTTTCTATAGTATTTATTTTTGCATCACTGTGACCAGATTTATTTAATAGAAAGAAATTAAATGATGTAACATTTGTTTTGACTCATATTTACACAAGGTTCAACAAGTCATAAAAGCAATGTAATCTGGGGTAGCACAAGAAATCAGGTCATCACTATAGGATGATGTTGTGATGTCATGATTTACATGAAGCAGAGACAGGGTCTGGAAGCAAGGGCAGGGTGATACGAAATTCAAAGGTTGACTCCCATCTCTAGGGCCCGCCTTTTAAAGATACAGTTTCCAAAAGTAATGTCCAGGGAGCAAGCATTTAAAACTGAAGTCTACAGGGATATCACAAAACATAATGACAGATACTTCATTTGTCCTTATCTATCTATCTATCTATCTATCTATCTATCTATCTATCTATCTATCTATCTATCTACACATCTATCTTTATCTCTCTTTCCCTCCATTAAGAATTTTGTAATCCTATGCACCATTTTACTCAGTTTTATTATCCACTTTCCCATTGTCTAAAAATATTTAGAACCCAAAAATTATAAGAATTTTTTTACAGTGAATGTATACTTGCTTTTTTCTGTTTTTCAAAGCAAATGTTATGTTTTATTAGTTGTTTTTAATGCATGGAATACCCCATAGCTTGTATCCAGAATGGTATAGATACAAATAGTTTGGAATGATAGTAATAAATAAATTATACTTTGTGTTGGTAATAAGAAAGGGGAATTGTTTAGCATTTAGAGAATGTGAACTGATGACAATTTGACAGGAACAAATCTTGCTATCTTGATAAGTATGTCCAAGGTTGCCACTATGTTAGCATTCACAACTAATTTCTGACAATATATCAGTCCCTTTTACTTAAACTTATGGAATCAAAACTGACCATCCCAAGGAATTCACTAAAGTATCTGAGTTGTATTTCATTGTTTAGGATAATGCATATCTGTTATCTACTATAAAATTTTGATTGTAGAATTATATACATTTGAAAATGAAGACACATTTGCATATTATATATAGACAATATTTATATAAAATATATGCAACTCACATGTATATTAAGGACTTTATAACTTTCAACATTTGTATAAGACTTTCTGTGCTCAGTAATCCTAAGGCCCAGGAAACATTCAGTGTGTAAAGTCATTCTTAAGGCTCATCTCTGCTGTACAATTGTGGAAGGATGTATTGAAAACAAAAAGTTGATATTTAGTATTCAGCTGCCCTTCTTTTTGATAAATGAGCTTAAACCTAAAGAGATTAACTCCACTGATTTCACTGTGGCCTGCAGCCTTAAAAGTGTACAGAAGATGCCACATGCTTGACTATAAGATAAAAACATGCTCTTGTTTTCTATAGTGGAGCGGCAGAGTGGCAATAGTTCTTGTGATGAAATCCTTGACCTACTTCAATATTTATGTTTTATCTTGCTGAGAGAATAATTCAGCTGAGTTAAATAACTCCTGTAGAGCCCAGAATAATTTATAAGGATCTCCAGGTTTATGTCTTTAAGTAGGTAAAACATACATGCACACACACACATACACACAAAGAAGCTTCATTGAGATATCATAATTAATACCTCAATTAAATAAAAATCAAAAGAAGAGGAAAAGGGATTCAGATCATTTATAACTCCAAAAAACACACCAAGTAGATAAAAATGTGAGAAGCTTCTTGACAAAGAGAAGGGTTAGAAATATAATTGACTAGACTGAATTCAACGAGTCAGGCACAGAAGAAAGAAGGAGGTAAGAGAAAAGTCAATACAAGATTATAATGGAAATTAAAAATACAGATAAATCAGTGTAATAATTTAAATAATTTAAGTGGAAACAATTATTGGTCTTGCACCAGATGATGTTCTCTGATTTTAAGCATAGTTCCACTTTAGAGTTAACTGTGTGCTATAATTAAAGTGTCAACAACTAGCTGTTGGCACTTTGGTCATCTGTTTTGATCAGATAATTTGCATTCCATTTTTAAAACTTTGAATGTTTCATTTTCCTTTTTTTCTTTTTTATGTATTTTTGCATCTTTTTTAACCTTAAAAGTTATTATTAATGATAATAAAATATATTGCAATTTTCTTGTCACAAGACAATAAAAGCTGTGATTTCTTTCATTATCGATAATCACACATTACAATCCCTGTTCCATATGTGAGCAATTATACTACATTAGCACCATAAATACCACTGTACATTTAAAAAGAGTTAAAGCTTAAAAGCAGCAGCTCATCCCAATTCACATAAAAAAATGTGAAGCATGCCTCATTCCATGCAATTCCTTTAACCACATCTGTTTCTGTGGCTAATGTTAATCTTTATACTAGCTAGAACCTTATAAAACTTCACTAGGTTCTTTCTGTTTTTACCTGTTAAAGACTTGATTGTTAATTTTGTCTCTTCTGAGGGAAATGACACATCCAAACTTTAACAATCGTTTGAAGTAAGCATGGGATGAACATGTTTTTCTCAAATATCAAGAGAGCATATGCTGCTATAGCATTTCTGGTGAAGAATGTAAGACTCTATAACATAATTGGAATGTTTGCTTAATTGTCACAACTTGCATAAGTGAGCATCATATGTCCACTTGGGAGAAAAAAAAGATATTTCAATGATTTGAAGAAAATATTCAGGAGTTTATATGTGTTTCCTAGTAGAGTTTTCAGTAATTATACAAAGATAATATCTGTATTATTTTTTAATTCCCTGTCAAGTATCTATAAAAATTAGAGTATATTGTTTATTTACTTAAACTCTACGTTTTTCTCTGTCTAATAAAGAATCACTTTAATCAAGAAAAAATTTTAGAAAAATGATATATTGCAGAAGGACACACTTTGAACAGGCCACAAAATGTCAAACAAAATGACACTCAGAGCTCTTTCTGAATTCCACACTGATAACATGGGTCCTTTAAATTAGTATTGAAAGGATTATACAATTAACAGATTTGAAAATGCACACTTAATTCTTTCTTAAGGCAAACTTTCTCATAATAAAGACCATCTTTATTTTTTATAAATTAGTAGACTATATAAAATATCCACCCAGAAGAGGGTTGGATTGATCAATTTCTCACATCAGGCCTGCCCCCATTCAAAGTTATTGAATTTCGGGTAATTGGAAGTAAAAAACATCCTTGAAATTCAAAAATATAGATGTTTACTAAACGCTAAGAATATTTGTTATGTGCTTTTCAGTCGCTGTGATAAAATACCAAAACCATAGGCAAATTTCAACAAGAAAAGTGCTTGTTTCATTTACAGTTCCAGAAGGAATCAAATCCATCATGATGGGGGAATACAGGGGACTGTGCAAGGAGGGAAGAGCAGCAAGAGCAGGAAGCAGGCTATGACATTTTTTGGTCCTATAGGAAGCAGAGAGTGAGAACAGGAGATGGTATAAGGACTCTGCTTCTAGCCACAGTATTGCACTTCCTCCAGCAAGGCTCTGCTCTAATCACACCACACAGTGAGGACCTTATGCTCTGATTCATAAGCCTATGGGAAACACTTCTTATGTAAACCACCACGACATATATACACTTCTCATGTATATGATGAAAATAATTTATACATTTTTGCTCTCACTGAGGGAAAGAAAAAATAACCTTAACACATTCTAATAGAAAAGGTCAACCCTTTCCAGATATTTGTAGTTCCAAATTACTTAGGGAAAACTCCAAAACAGAAAAAAATAAAGAAGGAAAAGCACAAACTTCTTGTTATATTATAGAAGCACAACCAATTCTTACATTAAAATGAAGAATTTCCAATTTGTCTTGGTAAAATACCTTCAATGTTGTTTCAGTCTTATTCAACAAATCTCTAACTATGTATTGTAGGATGTCTATAAGCATATGATTAGAGGATTCTTCCAACTATTAATATAATTTTAAATCATATGCTGTTATATGTCCATAATCAAGTGAGTGTGTCATAAAAATTGTATTTAAAATTCAGATAGAAAATTTTGTAAAAAAAATTGCTCTAATAATTAGTAAGTATATTTGCCACCACCACTTTCCATTCTTTAGATGCATAAATTCATAGAACCTCAAATATTTAATAGAATACATTTTCTATGAGACTATAAAGTATTTTTATCACACCTAGCATGTCCATATTATTAAGATTCTGCCATTGAAATATCAGCCAATATTTTATGTTGCTTTCATAGGAAACATGTTGAAGATAGAGACATATTTTAAGTGAACTTTTCCTAATGGTTTAATATTATGGTCATCTAATAAAATTGACAATGGCAATTTGATTTTCTAGAATGAAGTACAAAAACCCCTTCATATTATCTATTCAAAAGATTAAAATGGGTTTTATTCCTGTGGAGAATAATACAATGGGAGTTTTGCAGTAAGGGAGAAATTTGCCCCTGAAAAATTAGGAAAGTAGAAATTTAAAGTCAGGAAATCACAAGGAGGTCAGTGATTGGAAGATTACTTAAAGGAAACTTTTTATAAGAGGTAAAAGGGGTTTATAGCTAAACATATACGATCAAATTCTTGATGTAGGTGGGTTTACAAATGGTAAGAACGAGGAATTTCAACAAATGGCAAGTAAGGGGAATTAGGTATCGAAGAGCAATTTTACTAAAATTGTAAATTGGGGTGACACAGACACCCCAATATCGGGAAGAAGAAAGTTCAGAGGCAAATGATAGAATGTGCTCAAGGAAACAGTGTTCTTGAGTTATCATATTAATTTTTGCCAATCTGGAGTTCTATAGACAGTGAAATAAAAAAAAATAATGCTCAAAAACCACAGTCTTAAGAGGCTGTGACCTAGGAAAACCATTATCAGTTCTCCAGGGAGGTAAAAGAGGAAGAGTTATTCTATTGGTAAATTTTTACCAAATGCTACTTTTCTGAAATGATAAAATATATCTGCATAGTACAGATAATATTATTTTGTGGTTTTCATCACTGGTAAAAAAATATCATAATCAATATAGTAATTTAAATATCTGCCTTGTGTCTCTTCTGTCTTAATCAAAGGTGTTTTTTGTCTATTTGTCTGGAATAGTCAGTGAAGAGATAATTATTGAGGTTTAGAGAGCAGGAAAACATCTTTGTATTTGGGGAAATTGTTGGTTAAGTGTTTGGGACTGTATAATTAAGACTAGGATGTTCTGCTGAAATGTTGTAATTTGTTCACTACAGTAAGTTTGTTTATAACATAGGTAAATATATCGAGGAGTCTAAATAACTAAACAATTTTTAGACATAGCTGATGGAGTAAAGATACTTAAACCAGGGTAAAAGAATTACACAAAGATTATTCAACTATACATGATTGAATCAAATTAGTTTAATTTTCATTAAAGCATCATATCATATGATTAAGTCTGGGGAGATATGGATAGAGAATTAATTGCCTATATGTGAAGAAAAATGGAAAGAAAATAGAAACATTTGTGAACAGACTGAGTTTTTCTGATTAATCTGGGTCTACAGATCAAACATCACCAGAGAGAGCAAATCTGAATGTTGAGGAAAGATCAGAATGTTTGATATTTATTTTAACTTTTTTACTTTTTCAAAGAAAATTATCATAAGAGAAATATATAATTAGCTTAGAATTTATTAGTATGTAAAAACTGATATAAAAGAATTTACTTCTTCTGCAGATTCTTCATTATTAATGGCCTAGCAGGTGTTTTCCTGGATCTGAAACCTTACAGTGTTGTAATTTTTTTTTCATTTCAAATGATTTATCCTAATTATGCTTTTTCCCTCAGTTGACTCCTCTCACTTTCTTCCCACCTCTCCTCCAATAAAGATCCTCCCTTGTTTCTGCCTTTCTTTATAAAAGGAACATCCTTCTAAGGGCTAATGTGAAACTAATATATAATAAAATGAGATAAAAGAAAAATAATAAGTTGGAATAGGAGAAAGTAAGCAAATAGAAAGAAAAGAAAAGAGCACCGCCTAAAGAAATATGAGACATCAACAAATAGAGACACGCATCTTCACACACTCAGAAAGCCAATAATAATTTTTAAGTGAAAACCATAATATATATGCAAAGGATGTTTAGGGTGAATATACACACAAATATATATATGCACACATATATGTTGTATGTATTCATATGCATACACATATACATGTACATATATGCAAATATACATATATGTATATACATACTTTTTTTTAAAGGACATGGTATACAGTATGAGATAAGAAACCTGCAGTGATACATAGAGTTCATTTTGTTGGTCATCTAGTGCTGGGCATGCAGTATTTCAGCCACTATGAGTAAATATTTGCAATGTCCTCTTTGTATCCTTTTAAATTGCAAAATGGGTGGAGCTATTTCATGCAAACAATAGCTAATGCAATGCCTTTGTCCAAAATATATGCATAATCCCTGAGGCCTTGGGGAATATTCTTCCAAAAGTGTGATGAGATCTTAAAATCTACATCATAAAAAATGCATGTAAATTTCCCAATTAATAATGAGTTGTCAAGTGAAAAAAGACAATTTGAGAAAATCTCAGAGATTACAACTATCGTTCCTTTTTTTCTTTTATGCAAGTACTGCTATAAGGCTTCTTATTTGCAAGATTTTATGATAGTATGTAACAGAAAAGTGAGTGAGATGTGCATAAAAAGTCACAGTCTGTTGAAATAAGAGCGGCGGGGCTGCGTCCCTAGCACCCCGGCGGCCCACATGGCTAGCTTTACCGGAAATAATTACACAGACACTGTATTCTTTTAAGCACTGCTTGGTCCATTAGCTTCAACCTCTTAACCCATTCCTAATAATGTGAGTAAGCACCCCAATGTGCGCTTACCAGGAAGATTCTAGCCTATGTCCATCCTGGTTCTGAGCTTCAAGCCTCTGCCTCGGAGAGCAGAGCTATCCCGTCTGCCCGCTAGACAGGAGCACGGCATCTCTCTCTGAGGCGTCTGGCTCTGAGCGGAGCTGCATGCTTTCTGACCTCACTTCCTCTTCCTCTCAGCATTTTCTTCTGTTTACTCCACCCACCTATGTTCTAACCAATCGGACCAAGCACTTTATTTATTGCTTATCCAATGAAATCAACAGATTGATATATGACACTCCCACATCAACAGTCTAGGGAGGATGAAGCACTGACTTATAACTCAATTCTTTCATTCTCTGATAGGAACTAATGCTAAACTAAAAAATATGTGTCAAATTCATCTTCTGTTCTAGATCAAAAACATGTGATGTATTGTATACATATAGTAGAAAAGGCTTTTCCAACATTAAAATATCCTACTTTATATGGGCATAGTAATTCAAGCCTATATCCTCAGTACACATCACAATTGGCTAGGCGAATAGTCACAACCATCAGGGTATTCAAGCTACAGAATTATATGAAATAAAACTTTTGTTTTACAATAACCTTTGCATTTTATATGTCATTTATACTCCATCTCCCTGTGTTGTGATTCGAAGGCAAAATGCACTTAAGGCTCATGTATTTGAGCACTTTGTCATGACGCTGGTGGCAAGCTATTTATGGAGGTTATGGAACTTTTAGGAAGCAAAGTCTTGCTGGAGGAAGTATGTCAATTTAAATGGCATTTGCAGGTTTATAATTCTACTCCTCCTCTTTGTACTTCTTCCCCTCAGTTACTTCTCATATGTGAAATGTAATGAGCTAGCAACTTTCTGCTCCTCTTGACATACCTTGCCTTCCCTGACATGGTAGGTTGCATATCTCAGAAACCATAAATCCATATAAATCCCCTTTTCCTTAAGATGCTATGGTCATTGCATTTTATTACAACAATTGAAAAGTAGCAAATCCAACTTGATGCAGTACATATTAAATTGATAACTTTAATAAAATCTTGAGTTATGTAAGTAATCAAATATCTTATTATCTGCTCTGATGCATATTATAAGTAAAAGGTAGAAAAGATATTTTGAAAAGGATGAACTGCATAATGTGCTATTTGGAACAAAGTGAAGGAAAATGTGCAATACAATGTAGGAACACAGTTTGTAACTAGAACAGATCTCCTAAATAAAGGCATGTACCCATATACCTCCATGGTTTGGTAGCTATCACCTTGATGTACAATGATAGCCAATTGTCTTTAGAAATATTTGACTCAATAGCTGTCATGGCAGATACCATAAAATCTCCACAGTTTCTTATGTTGTAGCACTTGGTTACCATTTAGAGGAGAAGCTTTGAGATGAGGAGTTTGTCTAGCAAAAGTGGGGGTGTCTTCTACGAACATATGCCACAATCCCAACTCCAAAATTGAGTCAACTCAAATGTTATGCCTAACTCTGAGCCCTACAGATTATGGCATTTAAAATGTCTTGATAACATGAGGCTTTTTATGACAGTGAGACACATATGCTTCCTGGTTGCACCAATTTATTTCAAAGGAAGGTGGCAAGCATCAAAGAGCCATCCAGAAGATGTTTGCTTTTATTGTGGCAAAATTAGACACTGGGAAATAAACCAGCCCTGATTCAACTGCTGACATTTTGCTTTCTAAATTGAACAAGCAGGACACAAAAGAAAATGACTGCCAAACTTTGCCAAGACATAAGGATAGTCCTTCAAAATTTCCTGCTTAATGAAGAACAATTTTTTAAAGTTACAGTTTTCCTTAGTTATTATGGAAAGTAAATTAGGTACAAAACTTTGGTCTTACCAAGATAGGATAGATAGTGGAGAGTATTTTTTTGAATTTGCCAAATAAAAATGGACTGGATGTTGTGAATGTATTTCTTATATGATAATTGTTTTATTATTTATAATTTCATTTTTCTGAAATTAATACCATTCCATTTATATAAACAATACCTGATAATTGTTATTGTGTAAAGTTTTACTATGTTAGAGTTTAAACCTTTCCTTTTTATTTAGACAAAAGGGGGGTAATGTTGAGGGAGATTTGTTCGTGTTGTTGCTTCAAGAGTGACAATGAACATAGACCTTTTATCAGAGGACACAGTCCACATTCAGCTGGCCAGAGGGGATCATAGTTTTCTGAAGGACTCAGAGGAAGGTAGGAGAGAGACAGGGAAAAGGAAGGAGGGGGTTAGAAAGATTACATGGCATTTTCTATATAGGAAAGTGGAGAAGAGTATGAGTCGATTGTTTTCTCTATTGATCTGTTTAATAGAATATGTATCCTCAAAACTTTTAACAGATAGATTCATATCTATTTCCACCTGGCTGGTAGTAGACTCCCTGCCTATATGGCATACCACGAATTGGATTTAATTTAAGAACTCTAAATATGCATACTTAATATTTTCCATGTTTCTGATGCACTCAATCTAGTTGTTGCTGATCAAACTTTGTTGGATTTATAATTTTATGAGGTTTTTATTCAAATGATTTTTTAATTAGTACATTTTCTTCAACTCTTTATCTTTCCCCAAGACTTCTGTATTTCACTTCAATAAACTTAATAAAATTTGTTGCTATTATACCCAAATCTATAAGTTCAAACACTTTTATGGTATTAAACTGAGAGGGTAGAATATGTGGCCCTAAAAGCAAAATAATAAAATGAGCTCAAAACAATTTCCAGGCTCATGGAACCAACAAGCACAAAATAGTCTTTTATTGACAATCTCATTGTCCACCAAACTGTTCATCTGAGTTTAGAAGCCTTTAACCTATGATGTTTGGCTTCTAGAAGGATTGCAGGAAAAAAAATTAAGTTTCTGTGGTAATGGGTGGTCAGTAAACATAACTGAGTTTACAGAGAAATAACACATCCTTTCAGTTTATTCTGGATACAATGTTCAGAGAAGATCCTCACTAAATTTGTACCAGGGACAACATGGCCATTGCAGTTCCTGATTCTGGTGTACCTTGGATATAATAAGGCAATTCTATCCACTGCCAATGTCTGGAGTAATCACTGTGACATTGGCACTAGAGAAGCAAAATTTATAGTTTAATTGTTCTTACAGAAAGAGCTTTAACAGGTGCTATTCCACAAACCCCCTTTTCTATATTAACTCTTTTAAATGGTAATAATCACAGTTTATACAATACTACAATGACAACGTTAAATATTACGTACGCATGTGCATTTGGTATATGGGGGAATAAAAAAGCATTCAATTTATAGCATAGAGGCATTTATTTTCAAATACATAAAGACGGAAATATCTAAACAAATGCAATTGGGAAACAAAATATTTTTTTCTTGTACTAAAGCTAGTGGGGAATATGGAAAGATTTTGGACAGGGCAATGACATGATCAAAACCGACCTTCTGTAGATTATTCAGAGATGGGCTATGAGCTACCTGTTCTTCTTGGCAGAGTGTCATGTACTTTGTATCATGCATCTTAATTCATAATCTTTGCTTAAGAAATTATCAATGATTTTACACACTTTGTTTTGAAAATGATTCTAGATAATATTTTTGTGTTCTTATTAGGATGAACATCTCATACTAATTGTATCATTTGACATCTGTCTATTTTATGGTCACTCTATGTTTTTATTTTCTAAGGAGTATTTCATTTCAGTTTTTTGTTTTATCATTTTTATTCGATAAATGGAACTGGGAACAGTGATGCATGCCTGTGATCTTAGAATAAGTCTCCTGAGTTGATTGAGACCCTTCTCTACAACAATAAAAAGAGAAAAAGAAAAGAAAAGAAGAAATATGAAAAAGAAACACTTTTGTTCTTTTACAGATAGCAAAGTTCTTTCTTGAATTGAATTTGGACTATTTTATCTGTTCTTTTTTTTTCTGCTTATTCTTTCTTAGCAAACTATTCATTATTTTCTGGTTTCCCACAACTCTTTTGCTAAAATTCTTGATTTGGGGCCCAATAATTGAGGCAGAGTTTAGCAGAGGAGTAATACTATTACAGAATGTTGTGACTGGCACTGTTTTGCACAGTTGGAGACTAGTTTAACGGTAGATTATAAGACACAGTCACATACAAGCCTAATTAACTGACAATGTGACTGAAGGTCTATATGTGTCCATTTCTTTTTAAATTTATATAAGTTAATATGGTTCTCTGGTCTTTCAAGAAGGAAACTCTAGCTGCCATGGTATCTGATTTTCTAAGAGTAAATTTCCAATAATAGGAGTGTGATTATCCTCGTGTTTTATCATTTGGTCCCAGCAACTAGAAAAATAAAACTTTCATTGCTCAAGAAAAACTGAAAAAAATCAGACTCAAAAGGAAATGCTGGCAACTCTTTATCACAATAAGAGATGCAACAAAAGAGGTTAGGAATTTTTAAGGTATTTTGTTTTAGGAGAAAATGGATTCTCGTCTTCAATAGCTAATTATTGGCAATGAACAATAAAATTAACATTTAAAATTTCAGTTTTAAGCTTGAAATATATATAGTGATTAAATTCTGCAGGAGCTGAAGGAATGTGTGTCTACTAAAAATAATATATTCCGGGCGAGGATCCACACTAACTCCTGCCTTTATATAAGAGAAAGGGGGATCTGTTGGGAGCCGTTTACCCCTAAAAATCATTACAGGAACCATCACCCTGGGGAGTCTGCAGGGAACCCCACACCCATAATTGTGCTAAAAATAGTTCTATTGCCCCACACCCAATTAAAGCTGTTAATGGAAAAAAATAAATAAATAAAAAATATATATTCCTTAACTTTCAGTAAATCTTAATACAACACAGATTCCTTATCTTCACTGTGCCCATTGCAAATATTATCCAACTTTGATTGCTCAGTTTTCCACTTCTGAGATTCAAGTTATGAGTTGCTGATATTTCTAATCAATACCACATTGTTCTTATAATATTATGTTCTTAAGCTCTATGCACATATCGGGCCTACAATGATTATAAAATAGAAGTTTCTTAAGTAGGTGGCAATAATAACTTCAAATAGAATAAAATATCAGAACTTTATCTTGTTACAGGAAAGTGCTCCACTACCTTACATTTTCCTTCACCTACCATAAGCTAAGTTTGGGGACAAGGCAATTCCCTTAAGTAATGCCAAACTGAATTATGCATTATGTCCCCTGGAAAAGAAACAATAATGACAATAAGAAATATTTTAATTTGAACTTATTAAAAGCCATTTAATGGATATGAATCAGATAGGTCTATAGTAGATGTAGACCATACAGATGTATCTTGAGTTAAACAAATATATGTACCATTCATCTTCTAAAATAAGCAATGTGATTTTAACTTTATTTCTATTAGTTGTTGTGGAAATTGTAAAGTTTATATAATACAATGCCTTGAAATGAGAGCTGTTATATCATCTAGAATATTCTTCCTTACAAGCTTAGAGGAAATTAAATTTGCAAGACAAACTTTCTGTCTCTGAGTTTTTCATCCTGCTCTACAATTAAGAGTGCAGATATCTCCTCTCCGCTTATTAAATCCTGTAAATGTGCTTAGAGGCTACTGTAAAGGGAAGATCCACAAAAATGAGATGGAGCAATACATAAATAAGAAATGTGAGTTTAGTATTCATTACTCATGATTTCCTATTTGTGCATGGAAAATGAGCTGAACATTTACATCCATTCTGCTTTACTAATACTGACCAAACAGAATGTTCTCAAGTCAGCATTGTTCTGTCTGGAACTGTAGTCAAAAAGAAAGTCAAATATTATTTTCCAAATCCTGTTCCTCCAGTGTGAAACATAAATAAGTAATCCCAAAAAGAAAAATAAAGAAAACACCTTCCAACAAATCAGATATACTAAATAACAGGAGTGAACCATTAGTAGGAGTATATAACTTACAGTTTGCAAGTCTGTTTAGTAATGCAATGCTAAGATATTCTGAAATGGAGTATATTGTCATGCTTTAATTTCTTTATGTAAATTGATTTTAATACACTCTTGTTACTAAAATGATAAACTGGCAACATATATACTGACATGAGAACTTTGATGACTATATATATTAGATGGATTGCTAAGTATGATAGTTTTCTCCCAAAATGAAAAATGATGTAAATACATTATTCAAATTACAGTTTTCAACTAATTCTAAAAATAACATATTTTAACACTTAAATATTTAAAAATAGTCAGCTAACAAAAGATTGAAACAAATAATTTGGAAAAAAGAATGACAAAGTATTTTCAGATTTGATTTAGGGAAATATGATAAAAATAAAGCCACTTGTATGATATTATAATGTACTGTGGATAAAACAAATATGATCATAACATATCTTCATTTATTAAGAAAGTGATCCTGAATATATTCATAGTTGATTTTCAATTTCTTCATTTATATAGGAAATCTTATATACCTTACAATATTGTATATTGTTTGGAGTGTTTACTCTTCTTGCTCAAAACATACTGTTTCTTTAAGGGGGAGCTAATCACTTATCTAAAAATCTATCTTTTACTATTTTCTTGTCCTTATTATCCATATATATATATATATATATATATATATATATATATAACAGTTATTTTATTTCAGTTGTTATGTGGTCAACATTATTGAAAAGTCAAATGATTTACTTTATGAAGTCAATGTGGTACTTCTGAAATAGTGGAGAAATTTGAAAGGATAGGTGATATATGTCCACTATTCTTCATTTGAGAAGTCTATCATGTTTTTCAAGTGGCCCTATGGTGATTTAGAGCCATAAAAATACTAATATATCACAAGATATGATGACATTGAATTTGAGAAATATTGAGAAGAATAAAGATACAGGCATGAAATAAATAGCCCATAGATGTTCTAGTCTATTTTGATTTGAACAGTTTCCTCTGTTATTTTTGAAAGAAAAGCAGATGTTTTTCATCAGAACATGTTTTATTTATGGAAAAGGGTTTTCTATCACACCTCACCTTGTGAACATGTCATTTGTCTTATCCAGAGCACCTTAGCACATCTGTGAAAGAGCTTTGGCAAATGCACTTGACTTCATCAGCAGATGCAGTGATAGTCAACACTTTACCTCTTAGTCTGACATCTCCTTTTCTGCTTCTTCTACACTATATCATATTAAACTGTTACACACAGAAACATCCTTGGAATCCCAAATTAGTTTTAAAAGTTCTTAAAAACTAGTATTGGTCAAAGTTAGAGTTGGATACAAGGCATTTTCTTTATAAAGATCTTATCTGTATTTAGCTGAATATAATATTTACCTAGCATATATAACAAGAAAAAGATTGCCACAATTTAAGATTATTATTAAAGAGTCTTTCAATTTTGGGTGAACAATGTTTAGTTGTTTCATTCTTCCTCTATGCTGTTTATGAAAAGCCTGTATTTCTGACACGATTTGACTTTGGAATCAGAATTTAGACAATAGTATAAAGGAGCTAGAGATTTATCAGTCAGTGGATTTAAATTCCTGGGGAATCAATGTTCATTTGTTTGTTTCAAAGAGCTGTAGCTTAGCAAGTGTTGAAATGCCTCCAAAATAAGCAAAATAATATAGCTAATCCATATGCCCTGGACAACACTAACATAATTAATGATAGTTCATTTGTATATTAAAATATATTTTGATAATCAATAGGCTGCTATAAAATATTAAGTAATTTCTAATATTTGTAAAATATAACATAACCTTGTTAGTAAACCTAGTTGAAGCATGTAAAATACTGAATTCTGAAGTAATTTCTTTCCAATTGAATATTAGCCCACTCCTTTGAAAGTAGACTTTTGATTAAGGTAAATGCTATATTTTGGAGCATACAGGCAGAAATACACACACACACACACACACACACACTTGCAGCTCACCTATTTTTAAGACAAATAAGATCTTATCTTAAAGATGTTTAGCATCTTGAATAATTAATATCTATTTTTAGATAAGCAAATAATGTGAATTCTTATTTCCAAAGGTAGAATCTCTAATACACACAGAAAGTACAAACATTATTCCCTCTCTCTCTCTCTCTCTCTCTCTCTCTCTCTCTCTCTCTCTCTCTCTCTCACACACACACACACACACACACACACACACACAAACACACACATGCACACATACACTTGCACAAGGAGAAAGAGAGAGAGAGAGAGAGAGAGAGAGAGAGAGAGAGAGAGAGAGAGAGAGAGAGAGAGAGATTCACACTTTATTTGTAACCTAGGATGGCTCTGAACTCAAAATCTTGTCTGAGATTTTTAGTGCTAGATTTCAGGCCTGAACTTTCAAACATGGCTGGAGAACAAACAGAATGTCTTCTTAGCAATTCCTACCCAGATTCCCTTCTCGTTTCATTTCTTCTTCAAATTTTGATGGTTTATCTATCCCTTATACCACACTCTTTTTTTCCCTGTCATTCTGAGAATGGATCCCTGAGTTAAACAAGTGCTTCAGTTTGAGCTCTAACCCCAGCCACTAGCATAAACCTGGAGGTCAAATCGCATTCATCTATACACTAAATGAAGCCAAACTGCTAAAGTTGTTTTAACAAAGCATTGTAATAGCCACATATAACATGTCACTCTGAATGCAGAAGATTAGGGGAAAAATGAACTTTCCATGATTTTAAGTGGACAATTGTAAACTCTGAAATATCTAAAATAAATATAAAAAAAAGTAAAGGAAACTGTGTAAAGTGGGAGTTTCTATGACTAACATGTAGAATGAATAACCTAGTGCATGTTGGAAACTGAATAATAGTTTTCAGTGTTTGTTGCACGGTGTGAACAAATGTCAAGAGATAAAGCCAAAATGGTAAACTACGATCAGGTGATAAAAACCTTTAAAGACTAAAGAAAAATAATATTTATCTTGAAAATGATCAGGCGCACTGAATAGAGAAAACCCAATAAATTTTACAAAGCCAAAGAAGCGGGGCAGGAATCCATACAAAGAGACCAGTTGAAAAACTTGCTCTATAAAGCTTACTCATCAATGCCTACTACTCAAGGTGTTAGAGTTGTGTATGAGTTAATAGTGGGATAGTTTTCAGATATAATAATGTGAGTTCAGTCATGGTAGATATTCAAAAGACAATTTGATGAAAATATTAATGTGATAAGCAATGCATATTCAAGCAGATAGCTTATCAATTCAATCATTGATTATGGAATTTAATTCTGAGGTGGATGAAGAGATTTTTCAGAAGTAGGGTATGCATGATAGACTAATTGCACCCCAGAAGTCAAGAACATACAGAGAATGAAAAGATTCCCTCAAATTATGATTCTAATAATATATGGGAAGAAATAGTAGAATCTCCTGGAATGGAAAAGTTCTCAGCTTATTAATAGAAAGTGATGAAATTGTTTTAGATTCCCCTGGTTCCTGTGCACTGCTGAGAAGGATCAGTTCAGTGATCGATACATTTGATGCTCATTCAGGAAGCAATCTGCAAAGTTCCTAGTGATCAGGACTCTGTTTCAGACTCTATCATGTCTGACTGCTTTCTCTTATTCTCTTTGCTGTTTTCTTGTTATTTCTCTAATCATTAAATGATGAATCACCCCTGAATATAGCTCGTGATTCTCATATCTGCTTAATGTGAGCTGACTGACCTGAGCATTTCTTCCTATCTCAAGCCACCAACTACCACACAGGGATACCTGTTTTGAAGAAAAAAGAAAATCTATAGTCTGATAGTCAATTCTAATATACTCTCCAGCCTGGTGACCATTTAGGCAGTTCAGGATCATTTCCTACTATCTACTAGATATTTCATACCCATATCCAATATGTTTCTCAAATTTTCTAGGTCCAAAATTGAGTTTTTCACTCTCAGAAAATGATTCTATTCTTGTATGTGTCTCAGACTAAGAATCTTCCTCTCTCTTTTCTGTGCCTGTTATAACACATATTAGATCTGTCAATCTCTGACCTTGGCAACTGGTCTTTTGGCTTCCATAATTTCTACACCTCTGCTGTGGTAGTAGAAGTAAAAGATAATTTACATCACTTACTCCTATGCTAACACTTGCTATATGACTCACATATATCAGGGAAAAATATTCTATATCTGTACACAAAGAATCCTATATCACATTGAACACTATTTTTAACTTATAATGTGGAGGTCATGTTTCCTCTCCTTTTCTGCTTCTCACACAATTGCAGCCTTGTACATTTATACATTGTGTTATTCATTATATACCTCATAAAAATCCCTAGTCACTCATCAAATCTAAAATATTCAAAAAATTTTTAATTGCTTCATTTGTTATAAATTTCAGATTTGCAGTAGATTTCGTTTTGACTATTTTTTGTGTATAAAATCAGTGTATACCCTCAACATAGCTCTGATGAGTAATCTGTCAGATGTAAAGTACTTGTCTTTCTCTTATCCGCCAGCACATTTCAATGTATTAGCAAACTATTTCTGCTCTATTTCCTTCTCTCTATACTTCTACTGACACCATCCTTTTTGCAATAACATCTTTCTTATGATTCGATCAGAAGTTTCACTAGTTATTACTGACACTATTTATTATATGTTAGTACTGGAACTGCTGGAACTAAGGAGAGTGCTCAGCAGCTAAGCTCTTACCACACAAATTGAGGACTTGAGTTTGAATCCACAAAACACACATAAAAATCAATATAGTAACACTCCTCTGACATACTAGAAGTTGCAGGAGTAAGAGCCCATGAATGTTCCTTGGCTAGCTAGCTTGAGCCATGTATGGAAACAAGAGATCATGTTTCAAACACAGTAGAAACTAGTATGTGACACTCAAGGTGGTCCTCTGAGCTTCTCATCAGTTTACCTCTCTGTCTCTGTTAGTCTCTCTCTCTCTCTCTCTCTCTCTCTCTCTCTCTCTCTCTCTCTCTCTCTCACACACACACACACACACAAACACACACACATACATAACACACACACATGAAGAAAAGTTGAATTCAAAATAAATTATATATAAAATTCATAACCAAAGTCTACAAATTTTGATATGATTACTCTTATGATAAATGTATCTAATTCTATATAATCCATTATCATAATGGTATTTCAACGCTGTTGTTGATATTTTATGGTGTAAAAATAATTTAAATACGTAGCAGCATTTCACTTGTATTTTAATACATAACAAATGCCTAAGCATCATAAAAGTAAAACAGCCACACTGCTCAGCCTTATAGACCATGCAACAATAACACAACCTTTTAATGCCAGTAGCCTAACTAGTTTATCACAGAAACAGGGCAGTGCACGTCTTTAATCCCACTGGTGCAAAAATAGTCCCCAAAATAGAGAAGATTATAAAATGGGAGGAGATTCCTCTCAGATACATTTTCACTCTGAGATTCCTAGAGGCAGGATAGCCATTTTCAGTCTCAGGTTGATGTAAGAAAGAATGGCTGACTGCTTTGCTTTCGGGGTCTTCAGGTTAAACCCCAGTTTTTCTCCCTGAGGTTTTTTAAATCATACTTCATTTGGCACCCAACATGGGAATTGCCTTCGTACTTTTACTATAAACCTGGACTCTCAGGAAGCCGAGGAATGGGGTGAATCCACCCACAAAAGTCGTGGCTTTAAACCTAGCCATATTGCTTAGGAAGTTAAAGACTCATATGGTCAGAAAAAGAGAGATATACAGTAAAAACAGATTCCTCCAGAAAAAAAAACTCCAAATGGTTCATAGTGTGTTTAAAAATATAGATTTAAAAGAGAAAAGACAAAAGGATAGAGAAAATCCTTAAAAATAGAAAGTGGTTGAGTGTCTTGGCATATGCCTTTAATTCCAGTACTTGGGAGGCAGAAGAAAGCAGATCTCTGTGACTTCCAGGACCAGGTGTGGTGGCACATACCTTTAATCCCACTATTTGGGAGGCAGAGGCAGGTGGATCTCTATGAGTTTAAGGAGAGTCTCATCTACATAATGAGATGCAGGACAGCCAAAGAAAACAGAGAAACTTTGTCTCAAAAAGCCAAAATTTAAAAGAAAAATAAGACAAATACTTTTTAAAAAGCCACACAAAGCTAAAAATTACAAAGAGTCTGGATATTATACATTTTATTGCTGTCTTTGAATTGTTTGACTGCCGAGCAATAAGCAACAGTTGCTAAAAGACATTTGATTATAAACGCTGGTGGATTAATCCAGCCTATATATTTTGAAAATGCTTTGACTTTAAATTTAAGTCAAATGATATGTTACATGGAAAAAGAGGTTTCACTTTTTGTTCCTCAGGAAGTGAGGGGCTGTGGGCTTCATTCTGGGTTAAGAAAAATTAGGTTTGATTGAGAAAGAGCCCCTAAAAATTCTCTGATATAAGTGGATTGTTGTAAGAGGAGCGGCGGCCGGGCTCCTGTGTCCCCAGCACCCAGCCGTCCACATGGCTTTCTTATGCCCCGAAATAATTACACGGAAACTGTATTCTTTTAAATACTGCCTGGCCCATAGGCTAGCTCTTCTCGGCTAACTCTCGCACCTGGACTAGCCCATTTCTTATAAGTTGTGTAACACCCCGAGGTGTGCTTACCGGGGAGATTCTAGCCTGCGTCTGTCTGGCATGGGAACATAATGGCGACTCCTTCTCAGCCTCACTCTCCCAGAATCCTATTCTGTCTTCTCCGCCCACCTAACTTTCTGTCCTATGAGAGCCTAGGCAGTTTCTTTATTAGTTAACCAATAAAAGCAACAGATAAGATACAAGACCCACCTCCATCAGTGGATGATCCAGATGATTCAACATATCAGAACACCTCTTTTGCAATTTCCTCTGAGTTCTACACTCAGAACATCCTCAAGACTTCGGTCTTAGATGAACCAGCCTCACAGAATACTCCAGTCAGGATGTGACCATAATTCAAAATTTTCGTTGGGTTCTTGTAAGATTATCATCACTCCCAATCAAAAGGAAGTAAGCTAGAAAACTTCACCCATATTTCCCCAAAATGGACTATGGATGTTTGTCATTATTTAGAGTGTTGGTTGCAAGATGGTATGGATAATGATCAGGAAAAAAGCTAAACAAAGGAAATTAGATTCAGAGATCTTGTTTTAAGAACAAAAATGTGGGGGGCAAGTGCTGTGGAATAATCCTCTTGTACCCTTTAAAGATTTGTCTTTGTATTGGTATAATACAACACTGATTGGCCAATGGCCAGGCAAGATGTGTAGGCAGGGCAACCAGACTAGGAAAATTCTGAGAAGAGGAGATACTCAGTCTGCAGTTCCCATGCAGACACTGAAAATGTAAGATAAAAATGCTGCACTGAGAAAAGGTATCAAGCCATGTAGCCTAACATGGATAAAACTTATAGGTTAATTTAAGTTGTAAGAGCTAATTAATAATAAACATAGGCTAAATGTCTTGTTTATTTATTTATTTATTATGTATACAATATTCTGTCTGCAGGCCAGAAGAGGGCACCAGACCTCATTACAGATGGTTGTGAGCCATCATGTGGTTGCTGGGATTTGAACTCAGGACCTTTGGAAGAACAGGCAATGCTCTTAACCGCTGAGCCATCTCTCCAGCCCTAAAAGGATTGTTTATAATTGTTATAATCCTCTGTTTCTTTGGGACTGAAGATCTGCAGGACCAGGTGGGACAGAAAATTCTGTCTAGATACATATATTTATTTTTTGTATTCATATTTGATTTCTCTAATTTTGGCAGATATAGCACTTTCTATCTTTATTATCATGAGTTAAACAGAGAATTTTGAAATAAAAAATGTTATCTAAGCTTTATCTAAACACTCTCATGCATATATATCACAAAGATTATTAATGCTTACACATGGTTACTTACTTTTTTTTTCACCTAAACACCAAAGAGTATACATTTTATTTAGCCACCCACACAGTTTCTCTCAAGTAAACCACACACTGGAACACAAACACATGCATGTGCACACACACATTAACAGGTTAGGAAAAATTGAAATAACTCCGTTTATCCATAGGCTAGCTTAGAACACCATAAAGGAAATGTACAATGAAAACACAATACAACCCCTGAATAGACATCAGAACAGCAGAGAGAAATGACTACCTCTACCAAACTTCTGTAAGCATATTGAACAAGGGGAACTCTTGCTCACTAAAGATAGGATGGTAAATTACCATTACCATCTTGAGTTTACTGGTGTCCTAATAAGTAAACAAAACTGGAAATACTGCCACAGAAATCATAGGTAATGGTAACCCCAAGAATCCAAAACAAAGATGTTTTCTTATGCAATCTCCAAATAATGACACAAGAATAGTGAGCCACAGAACTTTGGCAATTGTTTAGAAGTTTCTAAGACAATACTCTGAGCTAGAAGACAATGTCTCGGAGATAAGGAAGAATATGTAGTAGACCACAAGGAAATATGGAATATGGATGACAGAAGAGAAGAAAGAAAGGAATCTGAAGTCATCCAAAAAAATCCTTCCTTTTGTGTTCAGAGTTCTGTTCTTCAGTCAAACCTACAAATCCTGTCATGTTATTGGAGATATGTGAAAAAGAAAAAATGAAAAGAAAAATTAATCATAGATGTGACAAGCACGAAGGAAGAGCTTACATGTATTGCTAAGGTGAGGAGGCTTATGGCCATGAAAAAAATGATGACACTGACAACATATGAATGCTTTAGAAAATAAGTAGATGAGACCAAACAAAGGAGTAGAAGGGGGATGAGGATAAATAAAACATTGTTTTCCTGTTCAAAAATTCAATTAAACATAAAAAGTCTGATTGAACAGGTGTGCTAAAATATGGTTACCCCAAACATGTGAAAACTTATACCCACATATTCTGGAATTTATTACATGTTCTTTGCATTCTGAAACTCTCAGAACCTGATGGTACCTACAAAGACGTTTTTTTATTTTTTATTTAATATTTATTAAAGATTTCTGTCTCTTCCCCACCGCCGCCTCCCCTTCCCTCCCCTCCCCCAATTAAATCCCCCTCCCTCGTCAGCCCAAAGAGCAATCAGGGTTCCCTGCCCTGTGGGAAGTCCAAGGACCACCCACCTCTATCCAGGTCTAGTAAGGTGAGCATCCAAACTGCCTAGGCTCCCACAAAGCCAATAGGTGCAGTAGGATCAAAAACACATTGCCATTGTTCTTGAGGTCTCAGTAGTCCTCATTGTCCGCTATGTTCAGCTAGACCAGTTTTAACCCAGGCTTTTTCAGACCCAGGCCAGTTGGCCTTGGTGAGTTCCCGATAGAACATCCTCATTGTCTCAGTGTGTGGGTGCACCCCTCGCAGTCCTGAGTTCCTTGCTTGTGCTCTCTCTCCTTCTGCTCCTGATTTGGACCTTGAGATTTCAGTCCGGTGCTCCAATGTGGGTCTCTGTCTCTGTCTCCTTTCATCGCCTGATGAAGGTTAATATTCAGGAGGATGCCTATATGTTTTTCTTTGGGTTCTCCTTTTTATTTAGCTTCCTTAGGAACCCGAATTATAAGATCAATGTCCTTTATTTATGGCTAGAAACCAAATATGAGTGAGTACATCCCATGTTCCTCTTTTTGGGTCTGGCTTACCTCACTCAGGATAGTGTTTTCAATTTCCATCCATTTGCCTGCAAACTTCAAGAAGTCCTTGTTTTTTACTGCTGAGTAGTACTCTAATATGTATATATTCATACTTTCTGCATCCATTCTTCCATTGAAGGGCATCTAGGTTGTTTCCAGGTTCTGGCTATTACAAACGATGCTGCTATGAACATAGTAGAGCATATACTTTTGTTGTATGATAAGGCCTCTCTTGGGTATATTCTCAAAAGTGGTATTGCTGGGTCCGGGAGTAGGTTGATCCCGAATTTCCTGAGAAACCTCCACACTGCTTTCCAAAGTGGTTGCACAAGCTTGCATTCCCACCAGCAATGGATGAGTGTACCCCTTTCTCCACAACCTCTCCAGCAAAGGCTATCATTGGTGTTTTTGATTTTAGCTATTCTGACAGGTGTAAGATGGTATTTTAAAGTTGTCTTGATTTGCATTTCCCTGATCGCTAAGGAAGTTGAGCATGACTTTAGGAGTCTTTCGGCCATTTGAACTTCTTCTGTTGAGAGATCTCTGTTCAGCTCAGTGCCCCATTTTAAAATTGGGTGGATTAGCCTTTTACGGTCTAGTTTCTTGAGTTCTTTATATATTTTGGAGATCAGACCTTTGTCAGTTGCGGGGTTGGTGAAGATTTTCTCCCAGTCAGTGGGTTGCCTTTCTGTCTTAGCGACAGTGTCCTTTGCTTTACAGAAGCTTCTCAGTCTCAGGAGGTCCCATTTATTCAATGAGGCCCTTACTGTCTGTGCTGCTGGTGTTAAACGTAGGAAGTGGTCTCCTGTGCCCACGTGTTGTAGAGTACTTCCCACTTTCTCTTCTACCAGGTTCAGTGTGTTCGGACTGACATTGAAGTCTTTAATCCATTTGGACTTGAGTTTTGTGCATGGTGATAGATATGGATCGATTTTCATTCTTCTACAGATTGACATCCAGTTTTGCCAGCACAATTTGTTGAAGATTCTCTCTTTTTTCCATTGTATACTTTTAGCTCCTTTATCGAAAATAAAGTGCTCATAGGTTTGTGGGTTAAAGTCAGGGTCTTCTATTCGATTCCATTGGTCAACTTCTCTGTTTTTATGCCAATACCAAGCTGTTTTCAATACTGTAGCTCTGTAATAGAGTTTGAAGTCAGGGATGGTAATGCCTCCAGACGTTCCTATATTGTATAAGATTGTTTTGGCTATCCTGGGTTTTTTGTTTTTCCATATAAAGTTGATTATTGTCCTCTCCAGATATGTGAAGAATTTTGATGGGATTTTGATGGGGATTGCATTGAATCTATAGATTGCTTTTGGTAGAATTGCCATTTTTACTATGTTGATCCTCCCAATCCAAGAGCAAGGGAGATCCTTCCATTTTCTGGTGTCCTCTTCTATTTCTTTCTTCATAGACTTAAAGTTCTTGTCAAATAGATCTTTCACTTCCTTGGTCAGGGTTACCCCAAGATACTTTATGCTCTTTGTGGCTATCGTGAAAGGTGATGCTTCTCTTATTTCCCTCTCTGTTTCTTTATCCTTAGTGTATAGGAAGGCAACTGATTTTTTGGAGTTGATCTTGTATCCTCCCACATTACTAAAGGTGTTTATCAGCTGTAGGAGTTTTTTCGTAGAGTTTTTGGGGTCGCTTATGTATACTATCATATCATCTGTAAATAACGAAAGCTTAACTTCTTCCTTTCCAATACAAAGCCTCTTGATCCCCTTATGTTGTCTTATTGCTATTGCTAGAATTTCAAGCACTATATTGAAGAGGTATGGAGAGAGTGGACATCCTTGTGTTGTTCCTGATTTTAGTGGGATGGCTTTGAGTTTTTCTCCATTTAATTTAATGTTAGCTGTCGGCTTGCTGTAAATAGCTTTTATTATATTTAGGTATGACCCTTGTATTCCTAGTCTCTCCAATACCTTTATCATAAAGGGGTGTTGAATTTTGTCGAATGAATTTTCAGCATCTAATGAAATGATCATATGGTTTTTTTCTTTCAGTTTATTTATATGGTGGATTACCTTGATAGATTTTCGTATGTTGAACCAGCTCTGCATCTCTGGGATGAAGCCTACTTGATCATAATGGATAATTTTTCTAATGTGTTCTTGAATTCGGTCTGCCAGTATTTTATTGAGAATTTTTGCGTCAATATTCATGAGTGAGATAGGCCGGTAATTCTCTTTCCTGGTTAGGTCTTTGTGTGGTGTTGGTATCAGGGTAACTGTAGCTTCATAAAAGGAATTTGGCAATAACTTTTCTGTTTCTATATTGTGAAATACGTTAAGGAGTATAGGTATTAGCTCTTCTTGGAAGTTCTGGTAGAATTCTGCATTGAAACCATCTGGTCCTGGTCTTTTTTTGGAGGGGATATTTTTGATAACAGCTTCTAGTTCTTTGTGGCTAACCGGTCTATTTAGATTGTTCACCTGGTCTTGGTTTAGTTTTGGTATATGGTCCTTATCTAAAAAAATGTCCATTTCTTTTGCATTTTCCAGTTTTGTGGCATACAGGCTTTTGTAGTAAGATCTAATGATTCTCTGAATTTCCTCTGTGTCTGTGGTTATGTCCCCCTTTTCATTTCTGATCTTATTAATTTGCATATTCTCTCTCTGCCGTTTGATTAGTTTGGATAAGGGTTTATCAATTTTGTTGATTTTCTCCAGCAACCAACTTTTTGTTTCATTGATTTTTTGGACTGTTTTCTGTGTTTCTATTTTGTTGATTTGCCCCCTCAGTTTGATTATTTCCAGTCTTCTACTCCTCCTGGGCATGTCTGCTTCTTTTTTTTTCTAAAGCTTTCAGGTGTGCTGTTAAGTCCCTGATGTATGCTTTCTCCGTTTTCTTTACGTGTGCATTTAGTGCTATGAACTTTCCTCTTAGGACTGCTTTCATCGTGTCCCATAGGTTTGAGTATGTAGTCTCTTTATTTTCATTAAATTCAAAGAAGACTTTAATTTCTTTCTTAATTTCTTCCTTGACTCAGGTGTGGTTCAGTAGTTGACTGTTCAGTTTCCATGAGTTTGTTGGCTTTCTGGAGGTAACATTGTTGTTGCCTTCTAACTTTAATCCATGGTTATCTGATAAGACACAAGTGGACAATGATTTTTTTTGTATCTGTGGAGGTTTCCTTTGTTTCTGAGTATGTGGTCAATTTTCGAGAAGGTTCCATGAGCTGCAGAGAAGAAGGTATATTCTTTCCTATTTGGGTGGAGTGATCTATAGATGTCTGTTAAGTCCAATTGCTTCATTACCTCCAATAATTCTCTTAATTCTCTATTAGGTTTCTGTTTGATTGACCTGTCCATTGGAGAGAGAGGTGTATTGAAGTCTCCTACTACTAGTGTGTGTGGTTTAATGTCTGCCTTCAGTTCTAGTAATATGTTTTTTAGATAAGTGGGTGCATTTGTATTAGGGGCGTAGATATTCAGGATTGATATGTCATCCTGATGACTTGTTCCTGTTATAAGTATAAAGTGTCCATCTCGATCTCTTCTGATTGATTTTAGTTTGAAGTCAGTTTTGTTAGAAATTAATACAGTCACACATGCTTTTTCCTTAGGACCATTTGCTTGAAAGAACTTTTCCCAACCATTTACTCTGAGTAGATGCCTGTCTTTGTGGTTGATATGTGTTTCTTGCAAACAGCAAAATGTTGGATCCTGTTTTCATATCCAATCTCTTAGCCTATGCCTTTTTACAGGTGAATTGAGACCATTAATATTTTTTTAAGGTGATTAGAAACTTGACTTTTCTTTTTATTTATTTATTGATTTTTTTTCCATTAACAGCTTTAACTGGGTGTGGGGCGATAGAACTATTCTTAGCACAATTATGGGTGTGGAGTTCCCTGCAGACTCGCCAGGGTGAAGGTTCCTGTAATGATTTTTAGGGGGAAACGGCTCCCAACAGATCCCCCTTTCTCTTATATAAAGGCAGGTAGTTATTACGTGGAGAGCACCAGTCAGAATCAGCCCTTTCTTCTTGTCTGGAGATGGAGTTATTGGTGCCAAAATTATATCATTGTATCTTTTGTTTGAGGAGCTCCTCACAGTCTTTTCATTAATGATAGATGCAGGGGCCCAATGACGGGAGTTAGTGTGGATCCTTGCCTGAATAGCACACCATATAGAGGTTGTAGAAACCGGCTCAACATGGCATGGTACAGGTATGAGGGCACTCTCCACATGGCCTAAGACAGGGTGCCCTGTGATCTGTTTACTTTAATCCTGCTAGATGCCTTTTATTTGAGGAGCTCCAAGGACGGGCGACTTATGGCAGGATAATCCCCCTACCTAAGACAGGGCCCTGGGAACCCTAGGACAGGTAAGTGGGAAAGTAAAAAGGCCTGGTCCCCACTTGACCTAAGAATCATCAGGCACCCCTCTGTTCCCAGGAGAGGTAAATTGCTTCACCACTCAAGAGGAGGGTCTCTCCTTATCTCAGTCCCTTCTCCTTTAGATCTGAGACCATTAATATTAAGTGATATTAATGACCAGTGGTTGTTTACTCCAGTTATTTTTATTGTTTTGGGTAGTAGAGTTTGTGTGTCTCCCTTCTTTGAGTTGTGCTGGTGAAGGGTCTCTAGATGCCTGAATTATTGTAGGCAATGTTGGCTATGTTTGATTCCTTGGGTTGTGATTCTTCTTTTATTATCTTCTGTAGGGCTGGATTTTTGGCTATGTATTGCTTAAATTTGTACTTATCCTGGAATGTCTTGTTTTCTCCATTGATAGTGAATGATAGCTTGACTGGGTATAGTAGTTTGGGTCGGCATCCATGGTCTCTTAGCTTCTGCAGTACCTCTATTTAGGACCTCCTGGCTTTCATGGTTTACATAGAGAAGTCAGGTGTAAGTCTGATCGGTTTACTTTTATAAGTTACTTGGCCTTTTTCCTTTGCAGCTCTTAATATTCTTTCTTTAACCTGTATATTCTGAGTTTTGATTATTATATGGCAAGGGGATGTTTTTCTTTGATCCAATCTGTTTGGTGTTCTGTATGCTTCTGAATATTCAAAGGAATATCTATCTTTATGTTGGGAAAGTTTTCTTCCATAATTTTGTTAAAAATATTTTCTGGTCCTTTGAGCTGTGACTCTTCTCCTTCTTCTATTCCTATTATTCTTATGTTTGATCTTTTTATTGTGTCCCATATTTCCTGCATGTTTTTTGATGAGAATTTGTTGGCTTTGCTGTTTTCTTTAATCAGTGTGTTTATTTTCTCTATGGTGTCCTCAGAATCTGAGATTCTTTCTTCTATTTCTTGTATTCTATTGATTATACTTGGTTCTGTAGGCTCTGTTTGTTGACCTGTATTTTCCATATCCAGCTGGTGCTCAGCTTGTGTTTTCTTCCTTGCTTCCCTTTCAGTTTTCAATTCTTGAACTGTTTCCATTACCTGTTTGATCATTTTCTCTTGGTTTCTCAGGGTATCATGTATCTGTTTGATTGTGTTTTCTTGGTTTCCCAGGGTATCATGTACGTATTTACTCATTTCTTCAATCTTTTGGTTATACTTCTCATCTATTTCTATAAGGGCATTTTTCACATGTTGTTTAATGGACTCTATTGCTTTCATAAAGTCAATTTTTTCCACTTCTTCCATATTAGTGTGTTCCAGTCCATCTGTTGTAAGATCATTATGTTCTGGTGTTTTCATGTTGTTTTTCAGATTATTGGGTGAATTCTTGCCTTGGCACCTACCCATCTCCTCCTATCAAAGCTATCTAATGGGTCTCTTAAAACCAGATCAGGTTTCCCTGTTGGCCAGGGGCTCCTCTTACAAAATGCTGTCGCTTTATTTCCTGGCTCCTGCCAGGGGCCAAGTTCCCTCTCGCCCCTCAGAAGGGTCTTCAGGAACAGGACCCGGCTCCTTTCTTGCTAGGGATCTCGCCAACCAAAGGCCTACCTCTTTGCTTTAATTGTAGTGGGGTGATCTGCTCTCGGTGTTGTGCGCTGGTCCCCACTGTCTGCCACCACCTGCGCTGGTGCTCTCCCGCCCAGCTTGGGCCTGTTTGTGCTGGTTGGTGCTCTCCCTCCCCGTGGTTACTTACTTTTTATTCAAACATCCAACATACAAATATAAGAAGCTGTTAGTACATCACTGTTACAAATTATCATGAAGATGGTATTTTAAATCATGATATTTAAAACAGTTGTGAGTATCACAAATCATAACATCACAATATTGGCAAAAAAACATACATTTCCTTTTTTCTGGCTTGGTGAGAATGCTTCCTTCTTTCTTGTATCTATAGGCAATGTATATTTTTCATTTTGGCACTTCTTTATCTTCAAACTTTGTATGTGTGACTTTGTTACTCTTGTTCAGTTCAGTCTTGTCTCTCTAACACTGATGTCCTGTCTTCTTGTATTAGTCATCCTTCTATTGTTGCATCATAATACCAGAGAAAGCAGACTAGGCAAGGAAAGTTACATTAGCATCATGGATATGTATATTTACAGACCTTGGACTGCTGACTGAATTTCTTTTAGGCTGCAACAAGACAAAGCATCAGGGAAATTAATCTGTTTTTTTGCGCTGGAACCAGGGAGTATAGAAAAGCATCAGAAGATATGTTATAACCATCAAAAGCACAACTCCAGTGATCACTACCTTCAACTACAGGTTAGCTTGGCACATTTTCATCACATGAATATCTGTGATAATGATATTAAAAACCATAGCACTTTCTAAGATATAAGACTATGAGCACAATAGACCAAACCAAGAAATGTAAGAAAATTCCTTTAGAGGAGATTTTTAGATAATCATCCTTAATTACAATTTCACAATCTTTTACCCCTCCCCAGGGCAAGTAAGAAATCTTCATAAGTGTTATATATTAAAATGTGGACATCAATTCAGTTAATATTCTGCCAATATAGAGACAATATCATTCTTTCATTACTTTAAGAGAAATAATCCTTGGATTTGTGTAGTTCTGCCTGAAATTGCTGTATACAAATATATGTGTGGATTAATTGCAGCAGAGTTATAGGGGATATTATCTTTAGCCATATCTATTTAATATAATTCTTGAGGTCATAGCTAGGGCAATAAGACAACAAAAGGAGATCAAAAAAATACAAATCAGTAAAGAAGAATTCAAACCAACTATTTGGTGATGATATGATAGTTAACATAAGCGACACCGAAAATTCTACCAAGGAACTTCTACAACTCATAATCACTTTCAGTAATGTAGCAGGATACAAGATTAACTCAAAAAAAAATGAGTAGCCCTCTTGTACACAGATGATAAAATGGCTGGGGAAGAAATCAGAGAATCAGCACAATAGCCACAAATAGCATAAAATATCTCAGAGTAACTCTAACCAAACAAGTGGAAGATTTGTATGATTAGATCTTTAAATTTTTGAAGAAAGAAATTGAAGATGACACCAGAAAATGGAAAGGTCTCCCATGTTCTTGGGAAGTTAGAATTAACATAGTAAAAATGGCAATCTTACCAAAAACAATTTACAGAATCAATGCAATGTCCATCAAAAGCCCAACAAAATTTTTCACAGACCTTGAAAAAACAGTACTCAAATTAATGTGGAAAAGCAAAAAAAAAAAAAAAAACTAGCATAGCCAAAACAATCCTGTAAAATTGAGGAGAACTTCAGAAGGCATCAAAATCCCTGACTTCAAACTCCACTACAGAACTACAGTACTGAAAACAGCCTGCTATTGGCATAAAAACAGACAGGAGGACCAATGGAACTGAATCAAAGGCCCAGATATTAATCCACACACCTTTGAACACCTAATTTTTGACAAAGAAGCTTTAGCCATTATCAATGGTGACTTGGATTAAATGAAAGAATAAATACCTACTTGTCATATTCTTTTCAATGTGTAAAAACATACATGAGAATAACAGTCATCTTTAATGAAGTCTCAATAAAATTCTGGAAACGTGAAACGGACGCTGTTAGGCAAACTAAAAGAAAATTGCAAATGAACAATAAAAGCCAAATCCATAGTACAGAGCACAGTAAGTAAAATTGTTCATAAACACTGGAAATATTTCTATGATGCTTTGATAATTTTATGGGGGTAAGCAGCAATAAAACAGATAAAGTAGAATTTACATTTTGAAACAAGTGAAAGAGAAAACCAAAAATTTTATTTCTTAAAGCATGGGGCTAACTGTGATGTCTATAAAAATGATTTTTTTTATACAATCAACAGTCATTTAATGATGTTAAAACTACTTCCAAATTCCTTTTATATCTAAACCACAGCATTCCCGGTTATACAAAAATTAGGGTAGTACATATACTCCCTTTCTTGTGATTATTATTCATCGTGTGGAGAAAGAGATAAAATCTAGCAGGGTTTTTTCGTTTCTTGGGAAATAAAATTCTCCTTAAAAGGTAAGAATTAAAATAATCATGTAATCTCCCTCTTACCTCTAACTAAGCATATCATCATCTTATCATAAATTTTGTTCATTATGTTTATTCTTCATATTGCCTTCTCCACCACTATTACTGTGATAATTCATGAAAAAGAAGTTTAAATTGGATATTACTGACTAATTAGTATATATATATATATATATATATATATATATATATATATATATATATTTAAGTAGATATTATTTTGAGTGTCTCCAAACATTGTTACATTGATAACTTATAAAAGTACAACGTCTCATTTGGGTAATAAACATTCTGCAGTTAAGTCTAACATTACCACAATGAGAGAGAAACAAAAATTCCAAATGGTCATTTACAATACTAAGAAGTGAGACAGTGAATTATGTTTATTTGGAATATCAAAATGGAAAAGATAAAATCATCTATATAAAAGGAGAAATGCTAGATTACATTCTGATGAAGTACCGTGATAAAATGATCAAACTTAATGAAAACAAGAAACAATTCAAGAACTTTGAGATTGGTTCTGTGATAAAAATATTATTTCAAGAACAAAGTACATTTTCAAAGTATAAACTAGCAGTTTTTTGTCATCCTTACATAAAATAAATGTGAACTACTAATTATTGTCTTTTGTAGTTATCACAATTTTTAATATACCTAATGCCTTTCTTTATTCTTTTCATTCAACAGGAAGTAAATGGACTGTGCTAAGAATATATTTTTATTCTGCAAACTGAACTTCCTCGTTGTTTCTATTCTGGAATCCTTTTGATCTCAGAGTAGATAAGTTTAAAAATCTCCCTTTCTTTTGAGGCATTGTCTGCCACCTTTAAAAAAAAACAGTGACAACTTTTGTGTTACTGCAGATTTGAAATTGTTGGTTAGATTTAGTACCAACTTGTAACATTTTAATTGGAAGCCTAGCTTATTTTACACTTTGGTGGTGATTTTTGCCAACTGTAGTGTTTCAAGGACATGTAAAAATTAGTTACAACTTCTCTTTTCTTCTTATAAAGCAAATGGATTCTCATTGGCATAAAATAATTGTATGGCTATTTAGAATAAAATACAACATAACAATTGAAGATAATTTTTTGTAATAAGATTTTCATGAGACAATTGTAGTAAACTGTACTTCTCATGCATTCAAATTTAAATATATTATTTTCATTTTTATCATATGAACAAAAATAAAACTAAATATTTTATATCACTGATTTTTTAAAATAATGCTGATAATCTTCTAAGTTTTTTCAGAAACTTAATGAAATGCCATTTAGTCTTCTTACTAATGATTTAAGAATCCTGTGAAAGTAAATAGCATGCATGTGATTTCTAGTCTAGTTTAAGGTTTCATTATTTTACTTAATTATATTAATTCTCTAAGATTATTTATAGTCCTTAATAAAGTTTGTATTCCGTTTTATATTTTCTTGATAAAAATATATAAATCTATTGTCTAGAGTTAGTCATTACATCAAGAAATAAAAAACTGTTCCATCTAAATTCATAAATTTTCTTCACAAACTGCATTTTATTTTCATCAAATATACCACTTGCCTCAATTTATAATCAAAACCTTACATTTATTTACATTTTACTTTTTCTACTCCATTTTTATTTTAACTTAAAATTGCTACAGAGGCAAATGTAAGATCTGTCCCAACTCATAGGTGATGAGTGTTACTGGGAAAACACAACACACCTATTTCTACTCTCCCCAGAAAGAGAACTTGCTTCATTCCCAAATATGACTGTGATAATTTTTAATTTGGCAAACCGGTGGTTCTAAAAGTAGAATGTTGATAGGTCTCCAACAAGGAACCCGAGATAATTTATTATCAGTGGAATCACTGGAACTCAAGTGGCAATTCTGGAAAGCTGCAAACTTAGCAGGTAGGTATCAAGAACAAATATCCAACTCTGAGTAATTAGGCAGAGCAGAGTCACCACCTTTAGCAGTTCTTATAATTTTACTGCTCAGGATCTTCTAACTTGCTGTTCTCCTAGATATGTCTCTTTCTGTTTACTTTACCTGTCTGTCCCCTTTTCTTCATTGGATAAAATGCTTCCATTTGGAAGGAACCATGAAGTCCAGAGAATAAGACCATATATAATCTGAGTGTGAATATTGATATACTGAATTTTTACATTGAAATATGAAAGCATTATGAATATGCTTGAGAAAGTGTTCTTTTGGTATGATTAAGCATCTTTTGGGTGGATATCCAAAAGTTGTTGGGTCTTGTGGTAGACTGATTTGCAGTTTTCTGAGAAACCACTATATTGACTTCCAAAATGTCTGTAAAAGTTTGCACTCCTACCACCAGTGGAGGAATGTTCCCTTTGCCCCAGATCCTCTCCAGCATAAGCAGTCACTTGCAATTTTGATCTTAGTTATTCTGATAAATGTAAAATGGATTCTAAGAATCGTTTTAATTTGGATTTCCCAGTTGGCTAAGAATGTTGAACATCTTAAATGCTTGGTCTTTGAGATTCTTATGTTGAGAATTCTGTTCAGATATGTAGCCTGTTTTTTTTTAAATGAATTGTTTGTTGATATCTAGTTTCTTAAGTTTTTTATGTATTTTGGAAATTAGTTCTCTGTCAGATGTAGGGTTGGCAAAGATCTTTTCCCTTTCTGTAGGCCTCTATTTTGTCTTATTGATAGTGTCTTTTGCCTTACAGAAACTTTTCAGTTCCATAGGTCCCGTTTTTATTTATTTATTTATTTATTTATTTATTTATTTATTTATGTGCCTGTGCTATTGGCATTCTGTTTTGGAAGTTGTTTCCTATGCCAATGAGTTCAAGATTATTTAGCATTATCTCTTTTATCTGGTTCAGCGTATATGGCTTTATGTTGAGGACTTCAATATACCTTTACTTGTCTTAGGGTGGTAGATATAAATCTATTTTTTCTTCTACATACTGGCATCAAGTTAGAGCAACATCTTTTGTTGAAGATGATTTCTTTTCTACATTGTTTATTTTTGACAATGTTTATTATGTTGAAAATCAGACATCTATAGGCATGTAGACTTACATCTAGGTCTTTGATTTGATTCCATTTATTCACCTGTCTGTTTTTATAACAATATTGCTCAACTTTGTTCATTGCAGCTTTATTTGTAAAATCCAGAACCTGGAAACAGTCTCAATGACACTCAACCAAGGAATAAGTAAAGGAAAATGTTACATTTACACAGTGGATTATTACTCAGCTGTTAAAAACTAGGACACCAGGAAATTTAAAGACAAAGGAATGGAACTAGAAAAAGTCATACTGTGTGAGATAGCTGAGATGCAGAAAGACAAACATGGTATGTAATCACAACAAATGAATATTTACTCTAAAATAAAAGATGACTATGCTATAACTCACAGACCCAGAGAGACTAGTCAACAAGAAGGGATCATTAGATTGGGTGGGGGAGCAAGGCTCTCCATGGGAAGAATTAGAAGACACTTTGTGAGTAGACTGAGGCCAGGGGGTAATGGGAATATGAGTAATCAGGTTGGGGACAGGTACGTAGGGGAGAGTTCTGAAAGAGACTAATTGAAAGGGAGAAAATAAGGGGTTAGGTACAAACATGACACAAGGGAATCTTTCAGAAATCTACAAGGGTGATGCCAGCTAAGACTCCTAGAAATAGCAAATATGTAGCAGCAACTGGCCATCTCCTGTTACCAGGTTTGTGTCTAACCAGTTGTCATTAGGAAGGCTTCATCCAGCAACTGATAGAAGTGAATGTAGAACCACAGTCAAACAATAGGTAGAGTTTATATAATGATGCATAAGAGTTGGAGAAAGGATTTTAGGAGCTATCAAGTTTAAAGACACCACAAGAAAACTCAGAATTAACTACCATGGCATCTAGGGTAGGCTCACAGAGACTGAACTGATGACCATGGAGAGAGCATGGGAGTGATCGAGGCACTCTAAATATATGTTACAGTTGTTAAGCTTGGTCCTCTTGTGAGACTCTTAATAATGGACACAGGGTCTGCCTCTGACTCTTTTACATGCTTTTGGAACCCTACTCCTCATACTGGATCTCCTTGCCTAGCCTTACTGCAACCTGATATGCCGTGATTTTTGGTAGTTGGAGAGACCTGCCATTTCCAAAACAGAAAGAGAGAAGGAGTGCACTGGTGAATGAGAACAGAGGCGGCATATACAAAAAATTCAATAAATTGATAATCAAAAGAACAAATAGTCCAATAAAAATGTAGTACGGCTCTAAACAGAGAACTCTCAACAGAGGCATCTAAAATGGATGAAAGACACTTAAGGAAATGTTCAACATCCTTAGTCATCAGAAAAATGCAAATCAAAACAACTCTGAGATTCCATCTTACACTTGGAAGAATGATCAAAAACGCTGATGACAACTCATGCTGGAGAAGTTGTGAGGAAAAGGGAACACTTCTGCATTGCTGGTGAGAATGCAAGTTCCTTTGGATGTCAATGTGGTGATTTCACAGAAAAATAGGAAACGACCTTTCTCAAGACCCATGAATACCTCTTTTGGGTATATATCCAAATGATGCTCAGTTGTGCTACAAGGACATGTGCTCAACTATTTTCATTGTTTGTCATAGCCAGAACCTGTAAACAACCTAAATGCCCCTCAGCTGAAGAATGAATAAGAAAATGTGGTACGTTTACACAATGGAGTACTACACAACAGAAAAAAATAATGACATCTTGAATTTTGCAGGCAAATGGATGGAGCTAGAAAACATTATTTTGAGTGAGGTAAACCAGACTCAGAAAATAGTACTCAGTCATAGGTGGTTTTTAAACATAAATCAAAGATAAGCTGCCTACATACCCCAATCCCAGAGAATTTAGACAACAATGAGGACACTAAAAGAGACTTACATAGATCCAATCTACATGGGAAGTAGAAAAAGACAAGATCTTCTGAGTAAATTGGGATCATGGGGATCTTGGGGGAGGGTTGAAGGGAATAGGGGAGAGGTAGGACAGGGAACAGAGAAAAATGTAGAGCTCAATAAAAATCAAAAAAGAAAAAAAATGTAATGAATACCAAATTAAATCCTGTATTTTGACTTTGAAATATTTATACTATAAAGAGTTGATGGACTTAGAGTACCACAGTGGTCACTGCAGAGGGACTGGTAGAAATCCGCTACACCCATATTGATTCCTCACCCATATTTTTGTCATTAGAGTAAAAAAGGAATTGTGAGAGTCCTGGGAAGACTGAAGGTTAATGTCAATCAAACTCAATCTTTGAGTCTTAATTTCCCAGAGTAGAAAAAAAATAGCCACATTAAAATATTTTTAAATAACTAATAAATGTAAAAAATATCATGTATTAGACAATATTAATGTTAACTAAATTTTACTTGTGAAAATGTTAATGCAGGGTAAGGGGCGTGGTCCTGCCTTAAATTAAAGAGCCAGGCTTTTTTGTTTTCCCATGGAAGGTCTTCCTTACCTTTTGGAAGGAGTGGAAGGGGGTGAGTTGGTGGAGAGGCAAGAAGGGGTGGGGGGAGAGGTGGGAAGAAGAATTGGGATTGCAATGTAAAATGAAACATATATATATATATATATATGCATATATATAATTCTATTGCAAAAAATGTGCTTTTTCTTAGTGTTATATGCTGGAGTTTTTAAATGTTTAGTAAAGGGACTAGAGGAAAGACGGGAAAATAGAAGATTTTCAATGAGAACAGTAGAAATTGGAAAAGTTGCAGGGGTAAGATGATTTGGCAAAAGGGAATAATTCGGTGTCTTTGCTGGCTGAGAATGATAAGCACTTTCTGTAAAGAGTATAACCATGCAGATCCCCATTTATTTGAGCTCACGATATATCCATTATTTTCAAAAGCATTTACAACTCTTATTAAAACCTGAAAATCGAGATGCTCTAAATGCACATTTTTTTGTTCTCCATCAGGGATATTTATTTATAGTAGTAATTTCTGTGACTCAAAATTCATTGTCTAACACCAATCATTATAATGTCATATACATTTATGAGCCTATTTGGATAAATAAAATAATGGCCTATTTGTTAGGTGTTTTATTGTACTCTATAAAATAAACATTTAGAATTTATGTCTCAAATAAATATTCAACTCATGTTTATTTATTTTATTGTTATATATTAATAATAAAATATTGCATTTTATTCCATATTTTATGACATTCACTATTATAATTTGAAAAAGTACTTCAATTAACTATGAAATATTTACAACTACTATATGGCTGAAAGAAAACTGAGAACTATTTCTTATTCTTAGAACTTTCCTATTGTAAAATTGATGGGATTAATTTCAGACATTTCTTTTACATAAAAATAAATGCTTCACATATTTCTCTGACTGTTTTCTGGGAGGATGGATTATAGTGAAGATTACTGCAGTGTTGCAGCAAGTTAACTAGGAGTGAGAATCAATCTACAGTGAATCACAAGCACATTTAGAGTTCCTCTCTCAACCCATCTTTGTTTTTGAGAGCATTTTGTCTTTAATAGTAAGGTCTATTTTCCATATTCTTAAATCTTAAAAGGCTGGTAATGTATTGGGAGATGATATGTGGCATAAACTACCTCAAACAAACACATAATAAAGGTCTCCAGAGACTGTCTATGTCCTTTTGAGTCAGGTCACACCAGAAAGCCAGTGTGGCATAAATGATGCAGGGCTTCTGGGAGGTCACACGGGCTTGGTCAAATATTATCATCTCTGATCAGCTCCCACAGTTTTACCCAATGCATTTCACTGTAGTTTGGGTGTACTTTCAGATGACTTTTAGCTTTAGTATTACTATTTCTGTTTTATGGATACTAAAGTAAATAAGTAAATTTTTAAGATCTCTACATAGATCTCATCTATATTAAAGTGTTCTACTTTTAATAATACCTCCATATATTTGATGAAATAATATGTTGCATACTATATATTTATTATTTTATTTACATGTTTCAGTGTATTGAGAAATACTGATCTCAATGCAAGTCTTTTTAGAAAAATATATGAAGCACTTAAGATTTTTGCTCACTAAAGTTAGTGATGAAAAATAATGAACTTTTATAGAAAACTGATGCTATATTAATTTTTCTAGCTCACATAACTGTTTCCCTTCTTAACTATCCTGTTGTTAATAAAATGAATTAGAAAAATATTCTGACATAGAAGTAAAACATAACTAATTTTCCTAACCATGTGGTATCGATTTCTGACCTAGTTCTAATAAATTATTCTCACCAAGCCACGAATCTGCATAAACAAACCAGTTTATTCATTAAAAAAGAATATTTGGCTTCATAAGACAATAATTCAGCAAATTAACAATAAATAATTTTTCTTAAGAAAAAATTAGATGAAAGATAGTTTTTAAATGATTTGTTTACATCTTAAAGATAAAACAATATTGCTTAGATGTAAATATTTTGAGTTTAGCAAATTAATATTGATAGTTTATTAAATATCCTCAATGTCCAATGGTTGAAGAATCAGAATTTAAGAAATTTGTCCATAAATTCCTAGAGCCAGAAGATAAAGTTTGATTATTTACAAATTAAGGGGAAATTGTGATTAAACTTTTTGATGTCTTTTATCATTCTAGATTACAATTCTTAGATTATCTAAAACTGCCTTTTATTATTGATGTTTAGAAATAATAGAAGCAATTTTAAAAAGCTTATTTATGAATGATATTTTTTGCAAGCTAATACTTTTATTGGAAAATTTCTGCTTGACATTTTGTGTTTTGACTGGCATTTTCTTGTAGCCAGCTTTCATGAAAGGGACTGCAATACACGCCGTTAGCAGCATATGCCTTTTTGGGTGCTGAACAGCATTTTTATATAAAAAAAATCAAATGATCCATAACATATTATGCTGTCATTTGAAAGCAGCATCAGAAATGAAACATTTTTTATGTCTACAATATATTTAGTTCCCCAAGGCTTGGAATAGCATCTTTTCAATATTTTTGAGGATATAATGAGGTGTACATTTATTATTTTAATTCATACTATTAAAGCTTTCCAAATAGTAATGCACTCCAAGGAATAGGAAAGGTTGTAAAAATCCATTTAAAAGATTTAATATCTTTCATTTAATCCACTGTTGTTTACCTTGTTCTGTGACCTCGGGCACACTTTTCAATACTTACCCATCAAGAATTACTAATCTCCAGGGAAAATGACATTTTAAAGACCTACGTGTCCACCACTTTGAGTGTGAGCACTCAAACAAAAATGTTAAAACCAAAACTGATTAAACTATATGGTAAAACATAATTATATATATTTCAAGTTTAGAGTTGAAATAATAATATCTATCAAAACCTAAAATGCAACTGACAGTAGAAAAACATCTATTCCTAGTTAATTCTATTTAATCCCCTAACTTGAAACTGTACTTAAACCTGGCCTTTTAAATGAACTTTTTCTCAATTTATTTAACAATATCCATAGAAAAAACTGAGTTGTGTTTCTCTGTATTAAATAAATATCTACTTTTGTAGTTGTAAGAAAAAGAACAGATGAGCATATTATCAGCAATTCTCTGTATGTGTACATTTTAAGAACGACAGGAATTATTGACTTATTTATAACTTCTAGCTTTTCTGCCTTTATTTCCTTTAGTTAAAAAAAAAGCTTTGCTTGAGCAATTTATGTCTTATTTCTCTGCTCATTTCCACTCCCACTTTGGGGCCTACCGCAAACTGCTGGATGTTGTTTGCAGGATTAGATGTGTGAACAACAATAGCATAAGGAACACATCAGTGTGTTTCAATGAATTCAAACAGAAAAACATAGAACCTTAATGGGTCTGGGAAGAGAAAAGAGCCTGTCAAGGGACATAATGTGTATTTCTCCAAACATGAACATACAAAAATTCAAGCCAACAGAAAAAAATTCAATTAAAAAAATCATTGTTTCCAACATCTTCAATAAGAAAACCCTCCTGCAGATAGTACAAACAATATCATTATAACACTAAATAAACTTTACTTATGGCAAAATGCAAGTGATATTTTATATTTTGAAGATAATAATATCATTGAAACATCCTTTCCTTCAACCAAAATCTCCAATATATCCCTTCTTGCTCTCTTTCAAATTCTTGGCATACTTTTCTCTGGTTATTATTGCAAACTTACATATATAGTTATATACATACATATATAGTATATACATATATATGTATAAATGTAACATCTTCATCCCATACAACAAAATATCTCTCTGTACGTATCTCATTCAAGGTCAAAAATTCAAAAAAAGTACAATAATATTCATAATCCATACTCTCTGTGTATATTCCGTCTTTATATGCCTTATTTTTCTCTGCTTTTTTTTAATTGGGAAAAAAAGAAATTTCTGCCTCCTCCCCGCCTCCCTTTTTCCTCCCCCTCCTTCCACTCCTCCCCCTCCCTCTCCAGACTGAAGAGCAGTCAGGGTTCCCTGCCCTGTGGAAAGTTCAAAGTCCTCCCCCCTCAATCCTGGTCTAGGAAGGTGAACATCCAAACTGGCTAGGCTCCCACAAAGCCAGAACATGAAGTAGGATCAAAACCCGGTGCCTTTGTCCTTGGCTTCTCAGCAGCCCTCATTGTCCGCCAAATTCAGAGAGTCCGGTTTTATCCCATGCTTTTTCAGTCACAGTCCAGCTGGCCTTGGTGAGCTCCCAATGGATCAGCCCCACTGTCTCCGTGGGTGGGTGCACCCCTTGTGGTCCTGACTTCTTTGCTCATATTCTCCCTCCTTCTGCTCCTCATTGGAACATTGAAAGCTCAGTCCAGTGCTCCAGTGTGGGTCTCTGTCTCTATCTCCATCCATCGCCAGATGAAGGTTCTATGGTGATATGTAGATATTCATCAGTATGGCTATAGGATAGGGTCATTTCAGGTTCCCTATCCTCAGCTGCCCCAGGAACTAACTGGGGACATCGCCTTGGGCACCTGGGAGCCCCTCTAGGTCCAAGTCTCATGCCAACCCTAAGATGGCTCCCTTAATTAAGATATGTGCTTCCCTGCTCCCCTAACCAACCTTCCTTTATCCCAATCATCCCGTTTCCCCAAGTTCCCCCCAACCTCCCCTTCTCACATTTCTCTCCCCTTCTCCACTTACCCCCCTCCCACCACACCCCCAAGATCCCAGTTTTTTGCCCGGCAATCTTGTCTACTTCCCATAACCAGGAAGATAGCTATATGTTTTTCTTTGGGTTCACCTTCTTATTTAGTTTCTTTAGGATATCAAATTGTAGACTCATTGACCTTTATTTATCTCTAGAAACCAATTATGAGTGAGTACATCCCATGTTCAACTTTTTTGGGTCTGGGTTACCTCACTCAGGATAGTGTTTTCTATTTCCATCCATTTGCATGCAAAATTCGCGAAGTCATTGTTTTTTACCACTGAGTAGTATTCTAATGTGTATATATTCCACACTTTCTTCATCCATTCTTCCATTGAAGGGCATCTAGGTTGTTTCCAGGTTCTGGCTATTACAAATAATGCTGCTATGAACATAGTTGAACAAATGTCCTTGTCATATGATCGGGCATCTCATGGGTATATTCCCAAGAGTGGCATTGCTGGGTCCACGGGTAGGTTGATCCCTGAATTACCTGAGAAACCGCCACACTGCTTTCCAAAGTGGTTGCACAAGTTTGCATTCTTTTTTTTTGCATACTTTCTTTGGTAGGGAGGTTTTTGATAACAGCTTCTAATTCTTTGCGACTGACAGGTCTATTTAGATTGTTCACCTGGTCCTGATTCAACTTTTGTATATGGTATTTATCTAAAAAAGTGTCCATTTCTTTTACATTTTCCAGTTTTGTGGCATACAGGCTTTTGTAGTAAGATCTAATGATTCTCTGAATTTCCTCTATGTTTGTGGTTATGTCCCCCTTTTCATTTCTGATCTTATTAATTTGCATATTCTCTCTCTGCCGTTTGATTAGTTTGGATAGGGGTTTATCAATTTTGTTGATTTTCTCCAGCAACCAACTTTTTGTTTCATTGATTCTTTGGATTGTTTTCTGTGTTTCTATTTTGTTGATTTCAGCCCTCAATTTGACTATTTCCAGTCTTCTACTCCTCCTAGGTGAGTCTGCTTCTTTTTTTTCTAGAGCTTTCAGGTGGGCTGTTAAGTCTCCAATGTGTGCTTTCTCTGTTTTCTTTAAGTGGGCACTTAGGGCTATGAACTTTCCCCTTAGGACTGCTTTCATAGTGTCCCATAAGTTTGAGTAGGTTGTTTCTTTATTTTCATTGAATTCAAGGAAGACTTTAATTTCTTTCTTTATTTCTTCTTTGATCCAGGTGTGGGTCAATAGTTGACTGTTCAGTTTCCATGAGTTTGTAGGCTTTCTGGGGGTAGCATTATTGTTGAATTCTAAATTTAGTCCATGGTGATCTTATAAGACACAGGAGGTTATGAATATTTTTTTGTAACTGTGGAAGTTTGCTTTGTTACCGAGCATGTGGTCAATTTTCGAGAAGGTTCCATGAGCTGCAGAGAAGAAGGTATATTCTTTCCTATTTGGGTGGAATGATCTATAGATGTCTGTTAAGTCCATTTGATTCATTACCTCCATTAATTCTCTTATTTCTCTGTTAGGTTTCTGTCTGATTGACCTGTCCATTGATGAAAGAGGAGTGTTGAAATCTCCTACTATTAGTTTGTGCGGTTTGATGGCAGCCTTGAGTTTTAGTAATGTTTCTTTTACATACGTGGGTGCTTTTATAATAGGGACATAGATATTCAGGATTGAGACTTCATCCTGATGAATTGTTCCTGTTATTAGTATAAAATGCCCATCTTCATCTCTTCTGATTGATTTAAGTTTGAAGTCAACTGTGTTAGAAATTAGTATGGCCACACCTGCTTGTTTCTTAGGTCCATTTGCTTGATAAACCTTTTCCCATCCCTTTACTCTAAGTAGGTGCTTGTCTTTGTGGTTGAGGTGTGTTTCTTGTAAACAGCAGAATGTTGGATCCTGTTTGCGTATCCAATCTCTTAGCCTGTGCCTTTTTATAGGTGAGATGAGTCCATTGACATTAAGTGATATTAATGACCAGTGGTTGTTAACTCCGGTCACGTTTTTAGTCATAGAGTTTGTGTGTTTGCCTTCTTTGAGTTGCGCTGGTGAAAGGTCTCTAGATGTTTGAGTTATTGTGGTCATTGTTGGACTCCTTGGTTTGTGATTTTCCTTCTATTACTTTCTGTAGGGCTGGATTTGTGGCTACATATTGTTTAAATTTGTTTTTATCCTGGAAAATTTTGTTTTCTCCATTTATAGTGAATGAAAGCTTGGCTGGGTATAGTAGTCTGGGCTTGCATCCATGTTCTCTTATCTTCTGCAGTACATCTATCCAGGACCTTCTGGCTTTCATGGTTTCAATAGAGTAGTCAGGTGTAAGTCTGATAGGTTTACCTTTATAAGTAACTTGACCTTTTTCCTTTGCAGCTCTTAATATTCTTTCTTTATTCTGTATGTTTTGTGTTTTGATTATTATATGGCGAGGAGATTTTTTTTTTTTGGTCCAGTCTATTTGGTGTTCTGTATGCTTCTTGAACCTTCAAAGGAATATCTTTCTTTAGGTTGGGAAAGTTTTCTTTTATAATTTTATTAAATATATAGTCTGGACCGTTGAGCTGTACTTCTTCTCCTTCTTCTATCCCAATTATTCTTAGGTTTGGTCTTTTTATTGTGTCCCATACTTCCTGAATGTTTTGTGATGAGAATTTGTTGGTTTTGCTGTTTTCTTTGATTAGTGTGTTTATTTTCTCTATGGTATCTTCAGTGTCTGACATTCTTTCTTCTATCTCTTGTAATCTGTTGGTAGTACTTGTCTCTGTAGTTCCTGTTTGTTTACCCAGATTTTCCATCTCCATCCTTCCCTCAGTTTGTGTTTTCTTCATTACTTCCATTTCATTCTTCAAGTCTTGAACCACTTCCTTTACCTGTTTGATTGCTTTTTCTTGTTTCTCTTGGTTTTCTTGGGTATCTTTGAGCGGTTTATTCATTTCCTCTAACTTTTTGTTTGTCATCTCTAATTGTTTATGGCAGTTTTTCACCTCCTGTTTAAGGTCTTCTATTATTTTCATAAAATTCACTTTTGAGTCGATTTCTTCTAATTCTTCTGGAGTAGGGTGTACAATTCTTCTTATTTCGGGATCCCTGGATTCTGGTGATGTCATGTTGCCTTTCAGGTTGTTGGAGGAATTCTTGCATTGGTGCCTTCCCATCTCTTCCTTCAAATGGAGCCAGGAGAGGCCTGCTGTCTTGGTCCAGTCTTTGCTGTGACTGACTCTCTGGGTGTATCTCTTCAGTGTAGAAGTAGGAACCAACCTGTCCAGATGGAACTCCTCAGCACCAAAACTCAGACGCCTGGTAGTCCAATGACCCATGGATAAAAGGTGGAACTTGGGGGGCAGGGCAGAGATGAGTAGAACACAGGAGACCCTGCTGCACAAGCTGAAGGTGTGCATGCTTCTTTCGGGGGTCTTTGAGGCCTTCCCGGTAGGCAGGCACTCACCACTCTGGGTGGGTAGCCTTAGTGTAGGAGTGGAAAACTGTTCCTGAGCAAATGACCTTGCAGAAAACGCAGGCTTGTGAGGGGGGGAGGTCTTGTGTAAGAAAGACAGCCCTGCAGAAGGAGCTGGGGGAGGGGGTTCTGTGTTCTCTTCAGGGAGAGTCTGCCCCTGGATAGCACACACTCACCCATCCAGATGGAACGCCTCAGCACCTAAACAGGGCCGCCTGGTAGCCCAAAAATCCAGAGACAAGAGGAAGGACAAGAGAGGCAGCGCAGGGTCCAGGAGACCACTGGAGACCCTGGAGCACAAGCTGTAGGTGCCCGAGCTCCCTTACAGGGAACCTTGAGACCTGCCTGGAAGGCAGGCATTCCCCGGTCTGGGTGGGTAGCCTTAGTGTAGGAGCTTAAAACCGGTCTTGAGCACTGGTCCTAGCATACAGCAGGGCAGGGTTGGGGGGTGGGGTGCTGGGGAATTGGGTCATGCCTAAGAAAGACAGCCCTGCAGAAGGAGCTGGGGGAAGGGTTTTGTGCTCGCTTTTGGGACACACTGCCCCTGGATAGCAGACACTCACCCGTCCAGATGGAACTCCTCAGCACCTAAACAGGGCCTCCTGGTAGCCCAAAGATCCAGGGACAAGAGGACATGGGAGGCAGCGCGGGGTCCAGGAGACCACTGGAGACCCTGGAGCACAAGCTGTAGGTGCCCTTGCTCCCTTACAGGGAACCTTGAGACCTTCCTGGAAGGAAGGCACTCCCCGGTCTCTTTCTCTGCTATTTAAATCTATGTCTGTATTCTTTTATATTGCTTTTACTGTCTCTTTACTCTTTTTCTTCTCTCTCCAAAGCCTACATGCATTTATTTAACACTGTTACCCATTTAGAGGTCTTTTATTTTTTTATCTGAATCCGTCTTTATTGTGTATCTGTAATAATTTTATGGTCAGGAGCACTTTCAAAATGGTAAGCAGCATGGTCACAATGATCCTGGGTCCTGTCTCTGCCTTTCTAAGGTTTTCAATATGGCTGAGATATTAACCACTTCAAGTGTGGGAAGCACCCTACAGCATATGAACCTTTTTATATGAATAAAAGCTAAGTCTGCCATGCAGCGCAGTGCACAGTACACATGCAGCATATTGAGGTGAATCCCACATCAGAAACCATTTTATTCTTTCAGGTATTGCTTAGTTGATATTGGCATTTTTTTATTTATTTTTTATTTATTAAAGATTTCTGTCTCTTCCCCACCGCCGCCTCCTCTTCCCTCCCCTCCCCCAATCAAATCCCCCTCCCTCATCAGCCCAAAGAGCAATCAGGGTTCCCTGCCCTATGGGAAGTCCAAGGACCACCCATCTCTATCCAGGTCTAGTAAGGTGAGCATCCAAACTGCCTAGGCTCCCACAAAGCCAATAGGTGCAGTAAGATAAAAAACCCATTGCCATTTTTTATACAGTTCACATTTATTGCTTAACGTTAAAAACTTTACATAGTGTTTACACCTGGTCATGAATTGTATTCTGGGAGCTTAGAAAGAAATATATAGTTAGCAAACTTCAAGATGTCATTGTTTTTTTTTAGCACTGAGTAGAACTCTAAATTGTATATGTGCCACACCTTCTTTATCCAATCTTCTATTGAGGGCACCTAAGTTGTTTCCAAATAGTGCTGGTATGAACATAGCTGAACAAATGCTTTGGAGTATGATAGAGCATCTCTTGGGTATATTCCCAAGAGTGGAATTGAGGGATCCTGAGATAGATTGATTCCCAGTTTCTTGAGAAACTGCCACACTGATTTTCAAAGTGGTTGCACAAGTTTGCATTCCCATCAACAATGGTGAGTGTTCCCATTACTCCACAACCTCTCCAGCATAGGCTATCATTGGTGTTTTTGATTTTAGCCATTCTGGCAGGGGTAAGATGGTATCTCAAAGATGTTTTGATTTGCATTTCCCTGATGGCTAAGGAGGTTGAGCCTGACCTTAAGTATCTTTTGGCCATTTGATCATCTTCTGTTGAAAGTTCTCTGTTCAGTTCAGTACCCCATTTTTTAATTGGGTTAATTAGAGTTTTAATGTCTAGTTTCTTGAGAGGAATATGGTATGTATTCACTCATAAGTGGATTCTAGCCATAAACAAAGGACATTGAACCTAGAATTTGTGATCCTAGAGAAGCTAAATAAGAAGGTGAACCCAAAGAAAAACATATGTTTATCCTCCTGTATATTGGAAGTAAACAAGATCTCTGGGGAAAAGTTGGGAACAGGAGGGTAGGGTGGTTTGGGGGGAAGGGGAGATGAGGAGAGAAAAGGGAGAAGGGGAGGATTGGGGAGAACTTGGGTGAATGGGATGGTTGAGATGGAGGAAGGGTGAATATTGGAGCAGGGAAGAAGATATCTTAACTAAGGGAGCCATATTGGGTTTGGCAAGAGACTTGGCTCTAGAGGGGTTCCCAGGTGTCCAAGGGGATTTCCCCAGCTAGCTCCATGGGCAGCAGAGGAGAAGGTGCCTGACCTGGCCTTATCCCATAACCACACTGAAGAATGTCTTACATATCACCATAGAACCTTCATCTGGCGATGGATGGAAATAGAGACAGAGACCCACATTTGATCACTGGGCTGAGTTCACAAGGTCCAGATGAAAAGCAGGAGCGAAAACATGAGCAAGGAAGTCAGGACTGCAAGGGCTGCATCCACACACGGAGATGGTGGGACTGATCTAAAGGGAGCTCACCAAGGCCAGCTGGACTGGGACTGAATAAGCCTGTGATCAAATCAGACTCTCTGAATGTGGCTGACAGTGAGGGCTGACTGAGAAAAAAATTTTAAAGACACCGGATTTTGACTCTACTGCATGTCCTGATTTTTGGGAGCCTAGTCTGTTTGGATACACACCTTCCTTGATCTGGATGGAGGGGGGTGGGCTTTGAACTTTCCACAGTACAGGACACCCTCACTTCTCCTAGGACTGGATAGTGAGGGGAAGGGGGAAGTGGGAGGGAAATGGGAGGATGGGAGGAGGTGGTAATTTATAATAAATAAATAAATTAATTAAAAAAGAGAAAACTTTAAGATACCATCTTACACCTGTCAGAATGGCTAAAATCAAAATCACCAATGATAGCCATTGCTGGAGAGGTTGTGGAGAAAGGGGTACACTCATCCATTGCTGGTGGGAATGCAAACTTGTGCAACCACTCTGGAAAGCAGTGTGGAGGTTTCTCAGGAAATTCGGGATCAACCTACCCATGGACCCAGCAATATCACTCTTGGGAATAAACCCAAGAGAGGCCGTATCATACAACAAAAGTATATGCTCTACTATGTTCATAGCAGCATTGTTTGTAATAGCCAGAACCTGGAAACAACCTAGATGCCCTTCAATTGAAGAATGGATGAAGAAGGTATGGAATATATACATATTAGAGTACTACTCAGTAGTAAAAAACAAGGACTTCTTGAAGTTTGCAGGCAAATGGATGGAAATTGAAAACACTATCCTGAGTGAGGTAAGCCAGACCCAAAAAGAGGAACATGGGATGTACTCACTCATATTTGGTTTCTAGCCAAAAATAAAGGACATTGATCTTATAATTCGGGTTCTTAGAGAAGCTAAATAAGAAGGAGAACCCAAAGAAAAACATATAGGCATCCTCCTGAATATTAACCTTCATCAGGCGATGAAAGGAGACAGAGACAGAGACCCACATTGGAGCACTGGACTGAAATCTCAAGGTCCAAGTCAAGAGCGGAAGGAGAGAGAACACGAGCAGGGAGCTCAGGACCACGGGGGGTGCACCCACATGCTGAGGCAGTGGGGATGTTCTATCGGGAACTCACCAAGGCCAGCTGGCCTGGGTCTAAAAAAGCCTGGGTTAAAACCGGTCTCGCTGAACATAGCGGACAATGAGGACTACTGAGACCTCAAGAACAATGGCAATGGGTTTTGGATCCTACTGCACCTATTGGCTTTGTGGGAGCCTAGGCAGTTTGGATGCTCACCTTACTAGACCTGGATAGAGGTGGGTGGTCCTTGGACTTCCCACAGGGCAGGGAATCCTGATTGCTCTTTGGGCGGTCGAGAAAGGGGGATTTGATTGGGGGAGGGGGAGGGAAGGGGGGCGGCGGTGGGGAAGAGACAGAAATCTTTAATAAATAAAAAAAATAAATACAAAAAAAGAGAAAAAAGAAAAAAAGAAATATATATTTAGATAGCCATATAGGTGGTTACATATATATTTATATATTTACAGATAAATAGATTGATACATAAATGGAAATAGTAAATAGATGATAGATAGGTAGATAGATAGATAGATAGATAGATAGATAGATAGATAGAGAAAGGTATTGATAGATTGATAGGTACATAGATGATAAAGATTATAAGGAAATAGAAAGATAGATAATAGATTGATGAATATATTAATTAATACATAAATGGATGATATATATATAGATAGATAGATGACATCACAAATGTTAAGATGCTTATCTTTGATCATATTTAAATCAAGCTTGTTTTGCAATGATGAGTTCTGAAATACTTTTCTCTGACATTAATTATGTTTCTGGCTATCACAGCCCAAAATTCCCTAAGGGACAACTTTAACTCTAACCCAGGTTTAGAATATGCAGTATTTAGCTAACTCCAATTACAGCGACAAATCATAAAGCTCCCTACAGGATGGAAATAATACAATGAAAGCATAAATATCACATTGTGTTAAGTTGAAATGTGTGCTTGACTAGGTTACTATCCAGAGAGTTGGGAATGAATTCTTATGTATTTGTGAAGGTTCTTACAGAAGAGCTTGGCATGTGAGTCAATAGAAAAAGAAAAAAAGTTTTTTTTTGTTGTTGTTTGTTTGTTTGTTGTTTTTACCTGTACGGGCAAGCATTAAATTCCATTTGGTCCAAACACAAGAAAGAATATATAAAAGATAATTCTACATCTCTATTATCAGTCTGAGACATTTGTCTTCTATTTTTATATATCCATTTCCAGAAGCTCAGAGATTCAGTCTCGGAATTAGTAACCCTAGACTGCCTTTAGACTATAGATAAATACATTGCTTTGGTAGGTTCCCCATGGGAGACAGCCAATTATGTAGTTTCTTATATTCCCAAATTATACAAACCCAATCTCAGCAAATAGATCTTTAAAATATGGAGTATTATGATAACTTATTTACAGATATCTGAGACAGGAAATTATTTTTTGCACAGGTCTGACTCTCAGAGTAAACTCGAGAGAATGGGAAATTCTAACCCCTAATTAGCATGGCATTGAACAAGATAATACACACACCAAGATTCCATCTTGAGATTAGTCTTCTGACTGGTAGAACACTTACTTAAATTTTAGTTTAATTCATGAAGTTAGATAACTCAGAAATGTGTTGTATGTGACAATCTGCCCATCCAGTACTCAGAAATGTGGTTCTCTTTACCTTAGTTGATACATAACAGGATTTTGAAGTGGAGACTGCAAATTTAAATTCCATACTTCTGAGAGTCCACTGCATAGAATACCTGCCTCTGTGCTCTTGTCATTTAGCTGAAGTTTCAGAACAAATTAATGCTCGGAATGTGTGAAACTGAAAAAAAAATCAGTTAACAATTAATTTCTTCTTAAAAGTATCTTATAAGAAACATTTGTTTAACAAAGGAATGATGATTTAATATCAAAATATTTCAAAATACACCAACACAATTGTTTTTATTGCTGCTAACATTATGATATGTAACAAGGAGAACCCAAAGAGAGACATACATGGATCTAAATAAGAAGGAGAAAAAAGACAAGATCTCCTGATTAAATTAGGAGTGTTGGGTTATGGGAGAGGGTAGACGGTTGAGGGGAGGAAGAGAGGGAAGCAGAGGAAAGTGTATATAGTAAAATAAAAACAGTTAAGAAAAGAAAAAAAAACAACACTATAATTGTTGTGTCTCTAGACAAGATGACAAGAGGGTGTTTGAATAAGTACATCCAAAAAGCAGTAGAAAATAAAACATTTTCAAGATGAATAATCTACAGAACAATTTAAACTTGATGTATATAGAAGTAATTTTTTAAGACACAGCTAGGTTCTCACTTGCCAGGGTAAGCATTTAAAAACACACTATAAGTCAACCATGCTATTTGACATTAATTAAAGTATGTATCACACATGTAAAATAGCCATTAATTACAGAGGTATATTGAAAAGCAATAAGGCTAAAAGAGTTTTAGTGTAATTACTCAAGTCACTGTCCATATTCATAAAAAATGCATTACCATGAATTAGTCATTATTTCTCTTGCTTTAAGAAAATACTTTGTAAAATAAAGATGAGAAAATTAATTTAAATGTTGAGTTGAAGTAACCTATCATTTTCCTCCAAAATAAATAGTTCATTTATCTTAGCCATTATCAAATGCATGTCAGAGAACCTGGATCAACTATGAACAAGAAGAGATCATGTTTGCCTGACTGTATTTTGTGAGAAACCCTACAAAAATTATAGGTTAGGCAATAGCATAGTGGAAGAAGACATGGACATTTGGAAAAATTAAGGTAAAAGACTGAGTATTTTGTCAAGTAGGAAAAGCGTAAGTGACAATTAGCCACGGTCCTTTTATTTATTTAATGTTAAATTTTAATTTAATTTTCCTAGGTAGCATGGAAAAATTAGATGGTTACCATTTTTTTTTGTTGTAGAAATGTGTAAATATGTCCCCAAAAGTTTTGAAATGATCTAATAATATGAAATTAAAAGACAATTTGAATTATATGAGTATATTTAAACTACCGAATCCTTGATGTCCTCAACAGGAGACTTAAGATAATTTTTTTATTTTATTTTATTGTTTTTAGTTGTTGCAAAAAAAAAAAAAATTCCGCCACCTCCCCGTTTCCCATTTTCCTTCCCCTCCTTGCACATATCGACCCCTCCCCCCACTCCCCTATCCCTCTCTCCCTCCCACACACTCCATTCCCCCTCACTCTCTAGAATGAAGACCAGTCCAGATTCCCTGCCCTGCGGGAGGTCCAAGGTCCTCCCACTTCTATCCAGGACCAGGAAGGTGAGCATCCAAACAGGCTAGGCTCCCACAAAGCCAGTTCATGTATTAGGATCGAAACCTAGTGCCATTGTGCTTGGCTTCTCATCAGCCTTCATTGTCCACCACATTCAGAGAGTCCGGTTGCATCCCATGCTTATTCAGTCCCAGTCCCGCTGGCCTTGGTGAGCTCCCAATAGATCAGTTCCACTGTCACAGTGGTTGGGTGCACCCCTCGTGGTCCTGACTTCCTTGCTCATGTTCTCCCTTTTTCTGCTCCTCATTTGGATCTTAAGAGCTCAATCCGGTGCTCCAATTTTGGTCTCTGTCTCTGTCTCGGTCCATCGCCAGATGAAGGTTCTGAGGTAATATGCAAGATACTCATCAGTACTGCTATAGGATAGGGTCATTTCAGGTTCCCTCTCCTCAGTTGCTCAAGGTACTAGCTGGGGACATCTCCCTGGACACCTGCGAGCCCCTCTAGAGTCAAGTCTCTTGCCAACCCTAAGATGGCTCCCTTAATTAGGATATATATTTCTCTGCTCCCGTGTCTACCCTTCCTTTATCCCAACCATCCCATTCCCCCAAGCTTCCCCCATTCTCCCCTTCTCATGTTTCTCACCCTATTTCCCCTTAGCCCCATGCCACCTCACCCCCAAGTTCCCAGGTTTTGCCCTGCATTCTTGTCTACTTCCCATATCCAGGCAGATGACTATATGTTTTTCTTTGGGTTCACCTTATTTAGCTTCTCTAGGATCACAAATTATATGCTCAATGTCCTTTATTTATGGCTAGAAACCAATTATGAGTGAGTACATCCCATGTTCATCTTTTTGGGTCTGGGATGATTAATAGGTGTTCAATTATGGAGGCTGAGCCTTGTATTGAATTAAATGTGAAGAAATTAAACACAAGAAAAAGAATTTTGTGCAAAACGGCTTTGGCTACTTCTACAATGCTTGTTTTCCTAACTACAGTGTGAGACGATACTCAAAACTAAAACAGCAGAATTTAATCTCATCATGCATGCCTGTATACGTTTGACTTCATCACCACTCTTAAATTTCATTAGTGCTATTTTAAAAACAGAATTAACCACCCACAATCAGTGTGTGGAGTTATATAATGTTTACTTTTTGTGATTGAGACACCAAATTCTGTCTCTGACCCTTTTACTATGTGAATATTTTCTATAATCCCAATAGACGGCTACCTCATAGGTATTCTTTGTTTCTCATGGTTGATAGGTACATAGTACTTTTGTATATTAGGTTGTTTTTCATATAGACACCAAGTAGTGGAAACATATAAGGAAAGGAAAGAAATCTTTTCTTTGAGGGGACATTTGTGAACTACTTTACTCACCGAATAACACCACTGATAGTGTATCTGGATATTAAATAGGATCATACTTGGAGAAGTTAGCTCCTCTTTATTTAAAGTATATTCTATCTTTTGGCACACTAGGCTGAGCAGGTGTCACTAAATGTACAGAGACATGTGGAGTCAATGTGGCAGGGCTGTCAGAGAAGATAGACTTCTCTACACACTTCCAAGTTCACAGATGCCGTTGAGGAAGTTTCTGCAAGATGCCTTTCTTAAGCTCAGTATTACCTGGCACCTCAAGCTGCTTCGAGTGCTGCCAAGGGTCCCACCCACCATTGACTAGGCAATGTGCCATGGCAACAGATGGGCACAAATGTGGGACACCAGAAATATAAGATGTAAAGGTGAAATATACTTCTAAGGATTAACATCTCAGGAGGGGACACTGAAATAATCGCTGCTATAACTAAGTATCTTTAGCAGTAACAAATGCAAGCTCCCTTCAAAGGAAACTGAATTTAAGTACTCATTGAATTTTATAGGCACTTTCTGAGTGATCCAAACTGAGCACCTCTGCTTATCCTATGTTTCCAATTATTAACAACATCCCCTCTTATGTTTCTAATGTATTAATTTTGTAAATGATCACTCTTGCTTATTAAACATTCATTATTTCTTTATTTGTACTTTTCTTTTCATGTCTATTCTTCTTACAGATCCTTGCTGTATTTCTTTTCATAAACTAAATATCAACTGCTATCACATATTCACATTAATACTAATTTGTTCTTTTCAGAATAGACAAATTTAAATATTTGTTATCTATCTTCAACATCTAGGGTCAGATGATAGTAAACAAAAATAAATTGGTAAATTCTAAACATAAACTAGTTACATATTTTAGTCAGCTAGTTTCTCTTTATTTACTTTCTTTTCTTTTATCACTATTATTACTCTTCTATTATTACTATTATAACTATTAGTACTTATTACTATTATTACTGTTCAGTTATTACTGCTAATATATATTGCTATTATTACTCTTCTGTTTATTAGTATAGTTCTTGTAATCATCCACCTCCACTAATACAAGTCAACTGTAATTGTTTATGCCCAGATTACTTTACATATTTCTGTTCCTATATTATCATCAAACTATTATTACAATCTAGAAATTGTGTGATTATCTATACCTCTTCCTGTAGACATTGGTGATTCCCTTTCTTTGTGAGCTAAATACAATTACATTCTATGCAAACATTATTTATTCAACATTATATTTTCCTAATATTTGTAAGCCAGCGTGATGACATGAAACCTAGGCTCCCCAAAGACCTTGCTATGGGATGATTTTTAATTAAAGCAGGGGAAATGTAATAATTCTATGTTAGAAACCTCAAGATTTTCAAGTATGGAATATTAAGATTTTAAAAATTTACTAAAGCTAATATGAGCACACCCATTATCACTAGCATTAAACAGGCATAGAACTAAAAAGCAAAAAAGCATTAAAAAGATAAAGTTTAAATTGCCAACTAAATATTTGCTTCAATTTTAACATAGAAAAATTGTAATTTATTAAGCATAAGGTACTAAGTAACTTTATGTGCCTTAGAAATTATACAAATTAGGTTAAAAAGAGAACTTTTTTAAAGTTCTTCAAAGTGGCTTTTAAAATAAAATCATTTAATAATTTATTTTAAATTAAGCAAATAATTTTGTTTTGTTTTTTCAAATTGAATTTCACATTTGGACGAAAGTACACTATGTCCATTGTTTTATACATGTATTCTCCATACTTTCTCAAACTATTTGTCAATGAATAAAGATGCAGGCCTGGGAATATGGATAAGAAACTAACGTTTTTCTAGAATGTTTAATGTACTGAAGTATATGAACAACACTGCATTCAAGGCATCTTATAGAAACAGTATGCTATTTCTACATGTGTGTTTCAACCATAGCCATAGAAAGAAGGAGTACATTCTGAATCATATGTAATGATTTTATTACTGCATGTTTTTGGTAGTGTGTAAAACTCTTATTTCTCATCTGCAATCCACCTTTGATAAAACTGACAAACTTTTCAGGTTCGCAGTATTATAAAGACTGGTTTTAACTTTGCTTTTATCTTTACTTTTTAATGAGAAAACAAGTTTATTTGTAACCACAAATTACTTGAAGTTCATCATACTCTCATCCAAGACATTTAGTATATAGTAAAGCAATCATTCTGAAAAATGTATACATAAAAATACATAACTTTAGTTAAATATATGGAATACATGAAAATAATTTTATGTTCCCGATTGATTGTAAAACCTCTGCGTTCTTATTTATTTCTCACAAATGTAAGTTGCTGTTGGAAGAAGATTCCATAAAACTTATTTTTTACTGTTCTTAACACAGAAATTTCCAATGAGATGTTCAGAGCAAGAGTGAGAGAGCCATGGTGGGATAAAATAGTCTGTTCTTCAGAACAGTTGCCAATGGTTACAGTAAGTATTGGGAATAAAATGCCTGGATACCCCTGCGGCTCTGTGGCTGACGCACAACAATCTCAAGCAGATTTTCAGAAATATAGAATATTAAAGAATATTTGTGCTCAAGAATGATGTCGTAGAAATAATAGAAGACAGCAACATTACACACGGTATTCTAAATAATATGGATAAAAATTGATTATTTACTCAATGCTATCAAAAGGTAATACCCAATAATAATTTCATCTATGTTTTATCGAAAATCATGAGTATAAAAAATTTATATATACTATTTATGAATTATCTTATGCAACATCCTATCAATTAAAATACACAGCAACTTAAAGCCATTAGTAAGCAAATGAAATGCCAAGGAAAATAAGCAATAAATTCAGTTAATTACACATTGTTTACTATGGAGCAAGCTGTATCACAGACACTAAAAATACTCTAGTTTAAGATACCAATGATGCCTTCAAAATTAGTGTTATACACATGTACCCACCTCTAGGTTTTGAGGTGTTCTCACTCAAAGTTATTTTTATATATTAAATTGGAGATAGTACATTGAAGGTTCAAAATTTTTACTCACCATTGACTCTAGTCATGAACAGAACAACTTTTTTTTACAGAATTATTATTAGGCTTGAAATAATGATACATTTGGAATATTCTAAAGCACCTATAAATAATTATTAAAGGAATATTCTAGAGCTTCCATAATTGTGTTTAATTTTATTATGTCGGAGAAAGAGGTGCACAAAAGTGACTTTGTTATGGAAAAGGAAAACTAATAAAAATTTGTTTGAGCCATACATTTCTAAAATGTGAATTACATAATTCTAAAACATATTTTCTTTTGTTAATAGACTGACACTCAAAAGCCATAACTTGAAGGCTAGGAATTTGTTCTAGTCCAGTATGCTTTAGACAGTTTCTCTTTTGACTGTGTGAACTAATTTAGGCAACTGTTGCTGTTAGTGCATTTCAAAAGAATATTGGGACAAGTAGGAAAGGACAGGGATTAAGGAAGATGCCACATGACAAGCAACAGTGGCATTCATCAGTGGCAGGTGCATAAAACTAGTATTTGTTTACTGTTGACTTGTTTATTATTCATTTAGAAACAGGGTGTCATACATCTTAGTCTGGGATCCATCACTCCACGCCTCCGCTACTGGGATAATTTACACGCAGCATTGCAGCTGGTTTCTATGTCCCTGAAGTTTGAACTGAGAGCTTCATGCAATCTAAGTCAATACTGTATCTAATGATGTGCATACCCAGCTTAAAAACTAGTACTTAGAGGAATTTTTTTTGTTTGTTTGCTTTATTGCTTATTTGTTTCTGGTATTAGAGAAATTTTATGAAAATAAATATAAAATACTCATTTAAAAATATTTACAGATGAATCCTTTGTAGGACAAAACTTTTATTGCAACACTAGCACTTACTTGTCCTAAAAACTATAATGTATTTTACCAAAAATTGATCAGTGCTAACCATCCCAATTAACATTTTTCATACTAAGTTTAATATTAACTTTGGTATTGTATGTCTCCAGAATATAAGACAATTTCTGATCTTCTTTGACTGTAAAATAAAATCTGAACACAAAGAATCAAAGTAAAAAATGGAGCTGTTAGAATTCCTTTGAAGAACGTAAAAAGACTCAATTTTTGCTGCCATAGCAGTGAGGAGAAATCTAAGGTTATCCACTGTGGGAGTCGTGAGGTTTTAGGGTGAGGCACTGAGAAAAGCTGTTCTTTGAATGCGCTTGTGCTTTTGATCCTTTCTAGGGAATAGAAAAGGGAAGAAGAGAGAGGAAAAAGGACCCTGTGCTGAATATGACTGCAACTCCAGGAGCAACCGGAATTGCACCACATTAAATCCACTACATTAAAAGATATAAACAGCCTACACCTGATAGTTTGACAGTAGTTGAATGATAGTCAAGTGTAAGATGTACTAGCTATTCTTTTTGCAGAAATTTCTTGAAAAATGCAGACAGCATAGCATTCAGCACATTGTTTAGGACCAACTTCAAAATTCTCTAACGAGTGAAACAGATTTGAAGAAAGATGCTTCCTGGCTTAGTTCTCTGATTTGATATGCTTTCTAGAGAGCGGCCAAATGAAAGGGTTTGCCCCCCACTATTGTGATTATATATTTAGTAGTTGTTGAAACTTAAGCTTATTTATATATTCTGTTGTTGATATTCTGAGTAAAAAATATAATCAGACTCCCTATGGCTCCAGGTTGCTTTCAATCTCTAAATACTTGAAGCAACTTTGCTTTTTAGCAAATCTATATTATACTGCTTTCTCTCTCTTTCTATATTTCTCTCTCGTGTAATATGCAATTCAGAAATAATACTTCAAAGGGAAAATTGGCTCAGCATAAGGGAAAATCTAAAAAGTTACAAGCATCTAAATTGCCATATACCTGACTAGGCTATTTAAATAATAATAAAAAAAGCCATTGTAAAGTGAATCTTGTCAGTCCTTGTTGTTAGGATTCATAAGCACTCAAGAAAGATTTGTCTCTCAGCTCTCATAGGAATTACCCTCCCATGTGCTTCAGCTCTCTTTTTCTATCACAAATATACAGATATTGCCTTTCTTTCCCATATGAGAAGGAAAAGGCATAACTATTTTATAAATCATGATAAATGCCTTTTTACATCCTTACTGACTGGTATGTGTGTGACTTCCAAAAAAAAATGATAAATGAAAATCCCTTAGAGGAAGAGGAGAGAAATAGGACTATTTAGGTCTAGGCAAAAACGTCATAAGTAGAGATAAAGGCATCATAGGAAATGGTTCAGGGACATGTTTTCTACTCCAAACCCTTCACTGAGTTCTGGACTCATCATGACTGGGGAAAAGGAATCACATATTCTTCTTGCCAGCTAGTTGTGCTGTGAGTCCTCAGTGTGGTCATGATCTACTAGCTACAGCTTCAAGTGATGCTATTCCCTCTTCTCCTTGAATTAAAATATTTGAAGAATATCTCTTGGGGGTAATTGTAAGATAAGTAACAGACTGGGAACTAGGAAATGAAGAGATGTATAATCTAGGCAAAGGTTAGGTGATTAGAGCAGTGGAGAATTGACCTCAATCAGAATGTGTAGATATTCTGTCCTTCAGCCTATAGAACAAAGCAGCAATATTGAGGCAGGACCGAATTGATATTTCTGCTGCTGCTACTGTAAATCAAAAGATATTAGAATTAGATAATTACCAAAATATTGTCCCTATGCTGCAATATTATTATAATCACATAATAGAAAATTCATTAGAAACTTCAAATGTGAATACATAAAGAACAACAGAAAAAAAGAACAACAGATATGAATACTTTTTAAATTATATGCCACACAAATCCATTCTATAAAATAGTGTTTTTAAAAATACAATAATTCCTAGGTTTTAAAATATTATTCTTTAAATTTTAGGGTAGCATAAGAACAGATTAAAGGAGAGAAAAAAACTTTCTTCAACATATTTGTTTTCATATTTTTAGGTCATCTATTAAGATGTGAAAGTAAACCATGACCATTAGCATATTATATTTTTAATATTCTTCCCTAAAACTTTATGGCTCACTAAACTTTATTTAAAATTTTATATGTGTAGTTTAGAGCTGGTTCCCAAAATATCACTGCATTTCAACTTTAAATGTGTGTTCTTTTTATTCAGTATTAAGTTATGAACACCTTTTAATAATCCAGGACATCTTCAACTAGTTGATATGTAAATCTCTATTTCCTAATTGCTTCATAAAGCAGCTTATTTTTCACAATGCATATAAATGAATCATTTATATCAATGAAATCCACATGGATTCACAGTGTTACTACAAACACCAAAAGAAAATACACCCCTTGCTGTGAAATAAACATAAAAATATAGTAACTGAAAGTTATTATGTTATTTTTTCAAAGCAATATTTTCTTTTATAATTACCTTTGCTGCTTCAATAGACAAATGCTGAGTCTCAAACTTTATGAGAAAAATAAAATAAAGCATTAATCCTTGTAAACTGAATATTATAATAAAAACCCATTTTATTCTTACAAAAATATATTACAATCTAATTTTCTCTACTATGGAGTTATGACTAGGATAAAACATTGAAGATGAATATTATTAACTAGAACCATATATGAAAGACTTGAAAATAAGTTATTGAGTTTAATTATTTGGTAATATGATCAATATTAAATCTAATCTCCTGCCAAGTGAAGGTGGAAATGTTGAGTTACAGCTATTTTTAACTTACTTCCAGTATCTCTGAAGCTGAAAGCCACATGAAAATAGAAAAATGAAAGTATTAGTAAGATAACAAGTTTGTTTCTCATTTTTCAATGCTTTGTAATATGAATATCAAAAGAAGATAGAAGAGGAAATTGTAACTACCACTTATAGCTATCTTGTAATCTCCATATATATAATTAAATATATGCTTATTTTATATTATATACTTATATAAATAAAAATATATAATTTTATTAAATATGTCACTAATATGAATGAAACAAAAAGTATAGATGAAGTGTTCAAGTCTGAAATTTGGTGTTTGTAAGCAATATATGTAACTCACTCAAGAGTTGAAACATTTTCCAGCATCAACAATCTTCAGATTTGGGTTTTAGATACTTGATTAACTTTGAGAGGGTAGAATGTTCCAGCTTCTGTTTAAAGTGGAGATTGGAGAAACTTGAAAGAGGTAGCAGCTCAAAAGTCTGGACTCTTCTTTGCTGGAAGGTTAGATAAAATTTGTCTAACATAAAAAAATCAAAAGAATAAAACCAGGTTTTATCAAGCAGTAATGTCCTATGTGTCAGCCATATTCTTGGACACATGTTGTAGCTAGCATTATTTTTCAAAAGGGATAAAAAGATCACATACCCAAGAAGCCCTGAGTATTTACAGAACATCCAACTATAGCCACTTTCCAAAAAGTAAATCTAGTCTTTCTCAGCCTACAACTTCATTCAGGGACTTTCCCATTTCCATCTTTTCAATATAGGGCTAAAACAGTAAAGGAAGAAATGGTGATTGCTGTAGTTTGATACCTGTGTTGTACTGCCTGTGGTCCACAAAATATCGCAAGTCCTTATTCATATTAATCCCAACTGATGGATAAGAAAAAAAAAAGAAGAGACTGTTGACCAGAGCTTTCACTTAGCTCTGCACGCAGTCACACACATTGGGTCATACATACAACAGGTTAGGTTTCAGGTTTTAAACCATAGTGTATAATAAATAGGTAACAACAGAAATTGGTAGTAAGATTTCCATGGACTCAAAGATAGAAAGTAACAATATGTAAAAGCTTGATCAAGCAATTATGACTACATATTCCTGTTTTGACAGGTTTGAAAACAATGGGAGAAAAGAAAAATATAGAAACAAACACTCCCTTACCTCACGACTTGAACATGAGCACTATTTCTGCTTTGACATTAAGTGAGCTGCAGTCCCAGGATCTCAGAGGAAAATAGTAAACTTAGCAAAGTGGTCATGTTTTGGTGCCTTGCATAAAAAGAGATGAAGAAATCATGCCCCCCCGCCCTGCTTTGTGAAAGGTCATTAGGATGAACTGGAAATATTTAAATAAGAGAAAAGATAATATTGTATTACAACAGTGAAGAGAATTACTACACTCAAGATGATTATCCTCTAATTCATAAATTATTCAAAAACGTCATATTTATTTTCAATACACTAGTGGTAGATCTGAGAATTTTAGGGGAAACGTAAGTGACTTTTAGGGAAATTCTGTGGATTTAGAGAATACACTCTGGACAACTTTTGGGGGCATACTTACTAGTATATATACATAAAAACACACACAGACAGACACATACACATATATTATATATATGATCATAGGTTCTCTATAGCAAGCTAGAAAACAAAGGTATGTGACATACATATGCTTAAAAGTTCAGTTTCCCTTCTAGTAGCAGGAACTTTGTTAATGGATGCCTAGGGAAGGTACAAGAGAAAATCTCTTTCTCCTTTGAGGTTCCAGACATCAGACAGACTCAGATGTTACAAATGTCTCTCCTAGCACTGGATTGGAGGACATATGACTTGGTAGGAAGGAGATTTGACTGGGGTTTCTTCTTAATTTATGCTTTTTTGAATTTTTATAAATAAAGATGCTCCAGGAGGCTTTATGCTGTTTCTACTGTTACTGAAAGAGACAGCTTTCTGGAAGAGGGGTTTAGTCTTCAGATATTTAACAGGAATTATTTGATTATCTCATAAAAATGTCTCTGTTTTCACCAAACAGTTCATCTAGATAGTAATCTTAAGCATTTTATTTTTATCCATTTAGAATATCATATCCATGTCCAGGACCAGAGTTATAATTTAAAACCAGAATTTTAATCAAATGTTGTGTAATATAGCAATAGTATAGTATAGAAAGAACTCAAGAAAGAAAAATGAAAAATAAATTTTAAAATAACATTTTCCCCAGCAAAAAAAAAAAATAGCTCTGCCTTGGAGAGGCTCAAAAAAATCCTTTCTATCACAGTGTGCAATTTTTTACCTTCGCATTGTCTAATCTGTAGCTATACTTTTATATTATATCTTTAAATTTAAGAACAGTAGTTTTGATATTTTGAAAACTTTTTAAAACTTCATATTCAGTTAATATACATTTCCTCTTCTTAAAGTTACTATGTGTCAACAGAGAATATAAAGGTGGGGATGCTCTTTATTATAAAGGAGGAGAAATCTGTGATGATATAAGACATGCTAATTTATAACTACTTAACATTATTGTGATAACACTATCAAAATAAAACTCTTAAGATGTTTACCCTAAAAATGTAGAGCTTATTAAAAATCAATAAAAAAGTTGTTTACTCGAAGTCTGTCTATATTACAGGACAAGAGTCTCCTCTGACTCTACAACAGTTTTGGGGAGGTAATAGGAGGTTTTGATTGGCTATTGAGTTATACTCAAAAATAAAATAATTCTATAAATCTGGTGTTCCAGGAACAAAGATAATGTAGCTATGATGTATCATGGAAGGAAATAAGTAGAGGTTTAGGGGGCATATTAAATAGTCATTCTGGTACAGAGTTTGTTATTTATTTTTATGCAAAAACATATATGTTGGAAAAAACTGTTCTCAGGCAGTAGACCATGGTAAGCTGCATACACTACACATGCGCCATTATAGTAACTCTGTTTTAGAGCAGCAAGCTGGCACTTACACAAGAGAGATCTGGCATCAGCCACTTCTGCCCTAGCTTCTTCTTTATAAGAGCCAAGCAAAGATGTAGCACAGAGAACTCCTTGAATAGTATTAGAAGCAAATGCTTGCCAGGGATTCTGAAGTACAGTTCTATCCTCCTGAAGCAAAGATAAGGTTCTTCTTTTAAGGTTTTTGAAGGAATTGGGAATATTGCACTGTGGGAAATTAGACATCATTGCTCTATGGCTTATGCTATATAACAAGGGTAACTATTTCTTTATGCAGGGGAGGTGGGCTTGGTTGGTATGGTTTATATATTACATGATAGTAGTAGGCTGTTTCTGACATTCGGTTGGCATACATCTAGGTATATTCTTGCCGTGTTTTCAGACATCTCTATTTAAAGCCTGGTTCAAAATTTTCAACTTTTCTATTTATGTATTTTCATAAAGGAAATCAGAAATGATTTTACAGGAAAGTAGACATGGCTAAAGACTGAGGGATTAGTGGGCATTGATATAAGTGTTGCTACTCTATGCTGAATAAAGCCATAATTGTTTGGGAGGTCTTCAAGTTCAGTGGTGGATATTCATGAGCTAGTCTTTAGGTCAGAGGCTTGTATCTGAGTTCATGCACAAGGACAATATCCATTTGTTGTAAAACCAGTTGGAATAGGATTTGTTTAATTATGGAAAAAAGTTAGCTATATGAGTTTCTTAAGAAGGAGGGGATGGGGTAAGCAGTGAATAAAACCCTTCAGAGGAAGGGGCGGACATAAAACTTGCTGTTTTTAATTCTTTTTTTCTTTATCTAATTCCTGAATGTTTTATTTGATAATCAACTCCTTTACAATAAAAGTAGATGAGGGTACAATATCTGAAAGTGAAAACAGTTTTTAAAATCGTCTTTAACATCTTTAGAGTTAGAGATGAATTATTAAGAACATTTGAATTTCCTACCAGGAAAATCCTAGATTAGTAGATTTAGCAACCATTATTTTTTTTATCCACAGGCAAGCATACCTATTATCGAATAGAGAAAAGGGGATTTTGTAGTATGTATGATGTTAAATATGTGAGCCATGCTCCATTTGGAAGAAAAAAAAAGTGTCTTTCG